>QJPP01007599.1:0-540960 GCA_003996215.1 Jaltomata sinuosa | reverse complement strand
TAATCCTCGAACACAAGGCGACTATCAAACCTCAGAACCCCATCTGAATCTAGAGTAGCCCGACTGGTCTCACCCTGAACAACCCGATCACGAAGGTCACACAACTGCTGATCCTCAAACTGACGGCTCTGAATCTGATCAATCAAAGTAGAACGAACCTCAATACTGGCGAGAACTCTGCAAGGATCCGACAAGTCAAGCCTAACTAGACGATTAGCCAAGGACTGGATGTCCAAGGCCAATGGTCGCTCTGAAACTTAAAGGGAAGCTAGACTACCCATACTCACTGCCTTCCGGCTCAAGGCATCCGCTACCACGTTTGCCTTGCCCGGATGATACAGAATGGTGAAGTCATAGTCGTTCAGTAACTTGACCCATCTCCTCTGTCTCGAGTTCAACTCTCGCTGACTCGTGATATACTGAAGACTATGGTGATCGGTGAAGATCTCACAGTGAACTCCATATAGGTAATGCCTCCAGATCTTGAGCGCGGAAACTACCGCCGCCAACTCTAAGTCATGAGTGGGGTAGTTGCGCTCGTGAACCTTCAACTTCCTCGACGCATATGCTATTACTCGACCCTGCTGCATCAACACACAACCAAGACCAACCCCAGAAGCATCACAATACACGGAGAAGCTCTGACCCTCAACCGGCAAAGTCAAAACCGGAGCTGAAGTCAATAAGGCGTTAAGCCTATGGAAGCTATCATCACACTGGTTTGACCACTGAAATGGGACATCCTTCCTAGTCAGCCTTGTCAGGGGTGCTGCTATGGAAGAAAATCCCTCAACGAACCGTCAGTAGTAACCTGCTAACACAATAAAGCTGTGAACCTCAGTAACAGTAGTAGGTCTAGGCCACTCACAAACCGCTGAAATCTTTCCCAGATCCACCCTAATCCCATCCTTAGACACCACGTGCCCTAGGAATGCAACTGACTCAAGCCAAAACTCGCACTTTGAGAACTTGGCATAAAGCCGATGATCTCTCAAAGTCTGGAGTATAACCCTCAAGTGCTACTCATGCTCATCTCTACTACGCGAGTACACCAAGATGTCATTTATAAAAACTATCACAAATGAGTCCAAATACGGGCCAAGAACCCTGTGCATCAAGTTCATAAAGGCTGCGGGGGCATTAGTCAACCCAAAAGACATCACCAGGAACTCATAATGGCCATAACGTGTCCTGAATGATGTCTTAGGGATGTCCTCCGCCCTAATCCTCAACTGATGGTAGCCAAACCTCAAATCAATCTTCGAAAACACGACTGAACCCTGAAGCTGGTCAAACAAATCATCAATCCTCGGCATCGGATACTTATTCTTCACTGTCACCCTATTCAGCTGCCGATAATCAATACACATGCGCATCGACCCATCCTTCTTCTTCACGAAGAGAACAGGAGCACCCCACGGTGACCCACTAGGTCTAATAAACCCCTTAGCTAACAGATCTTGGAGCTGCTCCTTAAGCTCCCTCAACTCAGCAGGAGCCATACGGTAAGAAGAAATAGAAATAGGCCTAGTGCCCGGCTCTAGCTCAATAGCAAAATCAATATCTCTCTCAGGTGGAAGGCCTGGCAGGTCGGTAGGAAACACATCGAGGAAGTCTCTAACCACATGAACGGACTCAGGAGAAGTAGGGTCAGCACTAACATCTCGGACATATGCTAGATAAGCTAAACACCCACAGGAAATCAACTTTCTATCTCGAAGACAAGAGATGATCCCAGATGGTGCATGGCTAACAGAACCCTGCCACACAATCGGGGATACACCGGGCACATCTATGGTAATGGTCTTGCCATAACAATCCAAAACCACACGGTGAGGGGATAACCAGTCCATGCCCAGTATCACATCAAAATCTAGCATATAAAGAATCATCCAATCACCCCAAGTCTCTGAATCACCAACAGATAACATACAGGATCTCACAATCCGATCCACCACTAAAGAATCTCCTACTGGGGTCAAAACCGAAACAGGAACAGATAATGGCTCACTAGCCAACCCCAAACAAGGCACAAAGTAGGCAAATACATATGAACAAGTGGATCCAGAATCAAATAAAGCCATAGCAGACTGATGGCACACAGAAATCGTACCTGTAATCACAGCATCTGAGGCCTCTACCTCTGGTCTCCTAGGGACCGCGTAAAACTGACGACGACCTCCTCCTGCCTGACCGCCATCCCTACTACTTGCTCTGCCACATGGAGCACCACCTCTACTCTGATGACCACCCCCTCTAGCCGGAGGCTGAACTGCTCGTAAAGCTCGGCCAACTGAACTGTACCCTGCTGAGGGCAATCTCTAGCAAAATGACCCATCGCACCACAAGTAAAACAAGCCCCTGATGGCCTACTCAGTCGAGATGAACCAGTAGATCCCGTATGACCACCACAACCTGATGCCCCAGAAACTGTACCCCTCGAAGACTGGCCGCTATAGCCCTGATGGCTGCTCTGACCCTGCTCGAACTGGGTACTACCGAAAGTCTGAAGGGAAGCCTGAACCGGTCGGCTGGACTGACCTTGGTACTGCTGTGGCTGATAACTCCGGCTGCACTGGCCAGAACCTCTACCACCATATCTGGAACCACTATAGACACCCTGATGTCGAGGCCTCTTATCTCTGGACCCCTGATCATGTCGCTGTAAGTCCTCCACAGTGCGGGCATAGTCTACAATAGCCTGGAATAACCGACCACTGGCAATCAATATCTCAGCTGGATGCCTGATCTCTGGCCTCAAACCCCATACAAATCTGTGAATCTTATCTGCCTCGGTAGGAATGATCATAGCTCCGAACGGTGCTAGCTGATGAATATGGGTCTCATACTCCGAGATAGTCGTAGACCCCTGCACAAGGTGAGTAAACTGCTCCCTGCGATGCTCGCGATCACTTTGGGGTAGGAACTTGGCCATAAAGGCCTCATAAAACTCAGACCAGGTCAAAGGAGGTGACGATGGTGGTCTACAAGCAACCTGGGCCCTCCACCATAACTTTGCTGGGCCCTCCAACTGTTAGGTAGTATAACCAACCCCGTGAGTCTCCAACAAACCCAAATGATGCAACATCTCCTCACAGGTAGTAATAAAGTCATGTGGATCCTGTCCAGAAGTACCAGCAAACCTCGAAGTTGCTAACCTCAAAAACCTACCCGACGCCTTCTGCTCTATCTCTGTCATAACTGGGCGAGGAGCAAGAGGCTGTGCAACAGATGGAACCGGAATGACCTCCGCACGGGGAGCCATAATAGCAGGCTGCGCTCCTGAGCTCTGTGCACCCAGGGCTGCCCCCTGAGCGGATGTCTGCGCTACCTCAGAAGGCCGCTCTCCAATCACACCCAAAAGTTGTAATAGTAATCCCCGAATATCTGGAGACTGAGCTGCGGCTGGAGTTTTCACAGAAGTGGGCACTGGAGCTGGTGCTGGCGCTGGAGCTGGCGCTGGAGTGGGAGGCTCATCTCCGCCTGATGCCGATGATCTCGTACGAACCATCTGCGGAAGGATGAAGTAGAACAAATGAAATTTCCAGAAACTTCAAGGGTTCTACGCACGACACAGAAGCAATGAAAGAGTCAAATTCCTAAAATGTCACTGTAGCCTCCCAAAGATTGAGTACGGACGTCTCCGCCCTGATCCGCAGGACTCTACTAGACATTGGCTCCTATATCGATGACACCGGTGAACCTAAAGCTCTGATACAAAGTAGTCACGACCCAATTTCTCGGTCATGATTGCACCTACAATCCCCGGTAGGTGAACCAATCCCCGTAGACCAGAACAGTTAGTAATGGGCTACTATCTAACAAATAAGAGAACAAGACGAAGAGAACAGATAAAAGGACTATAAATATATACATATGCGGAAACTAAACCAAACCCCAAGACCTGGTGTCATAGTATAGAGACAAAACTACATACGTAGAGTGAAAATGATCCAAAACAATATATACAGATGTCTCTGAATGGTAATAGAGTACATGAAGCAAAAGATAAACTAAAGTTAAGCTCTGATCGCCAAGAGCTCACCCTCAGTCTGAAGTAGTCCCCAACAGATCTCCAAGCACGAATCACAGCGATCTAACGGCGATGGCCCACGCTAGGATCTGCACCCAAAGATGCAAGGGGGGTAGGGGTGAGCACCAAATGTGAAGCATAAGGGACCCAGTAGGTATCATAGGCCGACTGGGCACATATAAGATAAAAGCGTAGTAATAGACAGAATAGAAGCAAGCAGTCACAGAATTCAATGAAAAGTACACAGGAACTAGCCCAGAGGGAAATCAACCGAACCGCATGTTAGGCTAGTAAGCAGAAAATACACACCATAGGCACAGGTGAAAGTAAGAAATAACGCACCTGGGGTCCTTGCAATAACAGTGTATACATAATAAGTTTACGAAATGGACGGTATACCGGTAACCTCAAGTGTAAGAAGAAGAGAGAAAGAGTAATGATAGGCATGCTCAAAGACATTAATCAAACTCAACTAATCATATCAATCTCAAATCCAGAAACTAACAGTTTAGCAGTAACCAATCTCATACTTATCAATAATAGAGAATAATTCTGTAAGTGAATAGCAAAAGTCTACCTACAGTCCCCCGGCCGCCCATATAACCGAGGAACACAAACAAGTGAAAACAAACCCTCCGGCATCCCATACTATCAGAGCGTACAATCAACAAACATCAAATAAGGGTGGAGCCTCAAACAATGAATTATATGATGCATGAAGATCTCAAGTGAAATGGTATCTCTGTGTGTACCTCATCCGGCGCCGATCCGGCCCAGCAGGTAGGTTCTATGGAAGGACACTGCCCGTATTCCTCTACTCCACCGTATACCCCTCCTCCGGCACACGCAGCCCGTAGCCCCTGGACCGGATGGCAAGGTCTATGGAGGTCCCAGACCCCATACTAAAACTCAGTATCAAAACATGTCGTCCGGAAGCAAGTTCGGGATCAAGATAGAGACCCAGTCTCGAGTATGCATGCCCAGACCCTATCCAGGACTAAAGTAGTAGGAAAATATCTCAAAAACTCCTCCAAGAGTGCCCGAGAATAACCGGGTCTAAATAGTAAAAAGTCATCTCAGGTGCTCGGTCCGATCGAGGCTAAAAATCATCTCAAGTAGCAAGAAAACTCAACTAGCACCCCGGCCCTGCCGAGTCTAGCGTTAATCGTAAAACTGATGATTTAAAACATAATTTTACTTTCTTTTACCCAGGAAATTCACAAGTTAAATCAAACCATTTCCAAATTATTTCCATCAAAAATGGGCCCCCCGGGCCATGCAAGGTTTAGAAAATGTTGCCAATAGGCCCGAAGCCAAAACCATAGTAAAACATGGATAAAACCTCTTTATATGCATGGAAATTGTATGATCACACACAATAGCTGCCCAGCAGCTCACAATCAACGTATCGACCCTGCACAGGCCCACATCTACTCAGCAAGCATAACCAGCCTAGAAGGATAATTCTATGCCCGGGACTCGCGGACATTCCCAAAATCCCAACTTCTATGTTCCAGAGTCAACAAGGCCTCACAGGACCACAAGCGTAAATAAAATATATCGGCAAATACTACAAGCAATGGAGGAACAAAAGAAGGCGGACATGAATAAAGTGGTCGAGGTCTGTGGTACCAACCTAATAAACCTAATAAACCAACCCAAGGATGCCCATTAATACAATTTTATTCTATATATGCGGAGTCTAGGGAAAATAAATCGTAACCTACCTGTCGTCCGATGACAAGCTGCTAAGATTATGTCCACGCTTGAACCACTTTCGAGAAAATCCAAAATAAATCAGAATCGAATTTAGGCTTGAATAACTTGATGTAGATAATTGACGTTTATCAATTATTAACTAAATCGCCAAAATGGTTCATCCACAATTTCCTTTTTAAGTGAGAGATAAATTTTCAAGGGAGAAAAAAAAGGAATCCCCAAAAGTTGTTAAAGTTCAATCCTATATTACTACTGTAGCCGACTACCAAGTGCTAGCTAAAATATTTGCTAGTTAGAATAAATAAATAAAAATGATCAATTGGACCAAAATGGTGCCACTCATCAGTGATATATATTGACACCACATTCTCACTTCCCACCACGTGGAAGTATCACACCATCCCTCTCTTTTCAACCTCATTATACATAAATTTGGGTATTGCATAAATTCGTGGTATAATAAATATTACTTTTTAAAAATACCATAATTCATAGAAAATTATTTCGAATAAAACCTACTATATTATAATAATAACTTTTAACATAACTAAATTTACTATCTTCGTTAAAATATTACAATATATACAAACCTTATAAAATAAATACAAATACAATTATATCGTAACAAAAATATTTTTCATAAACCTTTAAAATATTTTTAAAAGGTAATAATAATATAATTTTTACCAAATCAACTTTTAAATAAAATATTTTCAAATACACGCGATGTTAATAAAATTCTTAAATTAAGTTTGCAACTCACCATCGCACAATTTTGGTACTCAAGAACTCTCTCGGAATCCTCCCTTATGTTTTCTCACTGTTTCAGAACTGAAATGGCGTTTTAAAACGTGAAGTTGAGGCTTAAATCGAGTTTGACCCGACCCGGTTCGCGACCCGGTTCGCAACCCGTTTTCTGCCAGACAGTCCGCGGTAAAACAGTCATAACTTTTTACTCCGAGATCAGTTGGACATGAGGTTTTATGCGTAGGAAACTAGACTCGTAGACCTTCGATTTGGTATTTTGGGAGACTTCTAACTCTTTATATATCGAGAGAAAAGCCCTGAGACATTTTACCCAAAGTTCAGAAAATTTATTAAAGAACTTACGATAACTTTTGCCGATTTGGTTGACTTCAAAACTTATAATGCGACCAAACAAATGGGCTCGACACCGAAATACCGGTCCTGACTGTCCTTAAGTGACTTGGGTCCGCTACAACAAGCTCTAACGATTCATGGAAAACGTATACGTGGAAATAACCGGAAGGGTCATTACAGTTCATAAACAAGATATCGGATATCCTAAGAAGCCACACTGATAAATCACATATCTCCAAGTTCCTTTTATAAATAAATGTTTGCATTACAAACTTCAAATACACATGATTTTATAAAGATCCGTTAATTAACAATAGTAGTAACCAGTTATTCTTTAATATAATCTTTTCACACGGTACAAACAATCTCTTCACGCCGAGCATGGGTGTTCTTTTGCATAATTAAAATGATGGGTCTTTTTTTATATAATATTAACTTATGGGGTCCAATTTTACATTTTTAAAAATTTGAAATCATGATTTGGAATCCTAAATCCTGCCTTTCGGAGAATTTGGGATTTGAAATCATGATACCGGCGCATGTCCAAATGTTGATCTGAAATCATAATTCCATATCGTATGTCCAGACGCCTAATGAGATTGCTCATCTTGAAGCTCTTTCAGGTTTGCACATTAACATGTTGAAGAGTATTATCTACCCAGTTAATGATGTGCCTAACTTGGAAGACTTGGCTGGGGCTTACACTTGGAGACAAATTCAAATAATTTGAGATTGCAAGCTGAATATCCTACCTCTACTTAATTTCCGTTAGTCAGCATTCAATCATTTCACAAGACAGAGTTGATAAGACATAGAATCCTCAATTCAGGAGGAATATACAAGACTGGGAGCTGTAGGAGCTTCTCGGTCCACTAGAAAGACTAGGGACAGATCCAATCAATAATCAAACACCAGACAGGCTCACTTGGGGTGCAAAGAAGATAACAAATACTCTATAAAGGCAAGGTTTTCATCCCTTTGTTCTTGAAATTAAATTGTTGTCAATTGGATAGAAAAGTTAACTTGGAAGATAAATCTACCCCAAAGGTGATTTGTTTCCGCTAAACAACCCCTTACGAAATTTGTCACACTTAGGATAACCTTAGCAGGAGAAATTTCTGCATTGTTAAAATAGGTGTTATTTGTGTCACCAGGCCATTGGAACCAACATGGACTACGTTCTACAACAACTGCAAATATTTGGAACATGTTCATCTCAGTATTTGGTTTCAGTAGTGTCATGTCTGAGAATGTCAAAGATGCATTGGTTAGTTGGAGTTCATGGAAAGTTGGTAAAACCATCAAGAAAATTTGGAAGATGATCCCAGTTTGTATATTCGGGTGTGTGGATAGAAAAAAACAAAAGGTGTTTTGATGGAATATCATCTGTAAGATACTCCCGCAAGGCTAGTTGTTTAGAAAATCTTTGTAGTTTGAGCAATCTTTCCCCTAGTAGCTCCCCTTTGAAACCTTTATGGACTATGTTAACTCCTTAACTTTATAATAGACCTTTTGTAATAGAGCTAGCATTCTCTTATTTGTACTTATCCTGTCTTGTACTATTTGCATCTTCTTGATGCCTTTTATGAAATTCCTTACTTAAAAAGAACAATAGAATTACAAAAAAAAAGCAGATCAATTCAAAGCTTTATTATATGAAAAGGGCATAAAGTATAAAAAAGGAAGTGAGAATAGTAAGTTTCCTTTACGGTTAGCATTAATGGTAGAGTTGTGTGCCTTGGTATCTAACTTTTTTAATTAACTAGGCTTAAGGCGTTGTTTGTTTTTATTAAGATTAATATCCTGGAATCTGAATACATGTGAATATTAAACTATGTTCTGAGATTATGACGTTTGAATTGCACCCAAGGGTGTGGTCTAGTGGTCAATGAAGTGGATTAAAGAACCATGAGGTCTAAGGTCTCAGGTTCAAATCTCAGCTGAGACAAAAAACACTAGGTGATTCTTCCCATCTGTTCTAGCCTTGGTGGACAGAGTTACCTGGTACCTGTTGTTGGTGGGAGGTGGCAGGTATCCTGTGAATTTAGTCGAGGTGTGCGAAAGCTGGTCCGAACACCACGGTTATCAAAAAATAGATTATGACATTTGAATTTGAATACACATCTGAATGTTGAGGTGTATTAAAATCTGAATACTAAATGATTAAGACCTTTTGCTTTCTTAATATCCGAATGTATAAAATTTGTCTTTATTAATATTTAATAAATATAAAATTTAAATAAAGTACTAATTATATGAATACTATATCAACAAACTAATAGGATAAATAAATTTTTATGGGGGTTGATGATGGTGATGGCTAACAGTGGTGGTTGTGGGTGTTGATTGGCAGTGGTAGTTAGGTTGTGGCCGATAGTGGTGGTTGTGGGTAGTAGCTTGGGTGATGGGGCTGGTAGTAGTGGTCTATGGTGGTAGTAGATATTAGTAGTTGGTGGCGACAACTGGTAACTGTGGTGAATGATAGTGATAGATAATAGTGGTGGATGGTGACATATAACAGTGGCTGATGGTGGTGATTATAAATGGTGGCTAATAGTGATGATGGCCGACTGTGGTGAATGCCATTGGGGTAGTTGCGGTTAAGAATGGTGGTTGTGGCTGGTTAATAGTGGTAATTGATAGTGGTGGTGGGCGGCAGTGGCGACGACGACGATGAATAGTGGTAAAAGTGAATGGAATAGTGCTAAAAGGCCTATTTTGAAAAATTCCTCGATAAATAGTCTTAATAAGTTTAAAACTTCGTTAGAGATGTTAATGAATTTTGTTTTGAAACAGGTAACTTTATGTATTCAAAACCAGTACTTAGGTAAAACTGAAAAACCATATTTACAGAGATGAAATAGATACATAGTTAACCCAAGAGTAAAATCAAACCTAAATGGTATCTAGGGCATCTAGGATTGATTCTGTATCACCAGAGTACAGTTTAGTACACCAAAAGCAAAACAACAAAATGAAGTTTAGCTTAATCTTCTGTACTGGGTTGCTTCTATTCTCAAAACATCTATCAATTCGTTATTTCTATATTGTCCACCATATACATGAATGAATTATCCTCAATCTCTCTGTTCCTTGCACGAATTCTAGCTTCCTCCCAACTAAAAAGAGTGTCAACAATCTTTCTTGGCATTGACCAAGCTATGCCTTTGAGACTGATGAAAATTTTCCATAGTTGATTTGTGATTTTGCAGTGTAACAACAAATGGTTTACTGGTTGAGCTTCTTTTTCACATAAGAAGCATCTTGAGCATAGTGAAATTTTCCTTTTAATCAGGTTCTCATGAGTCAAAATAACTTCTTTAGCTAGAAGCCAGGTAAAACAAGAAACTTCGTAAGGAATCTTGATTTTCCAGATGTGTTTCTATGGCCAATTAGTAATTTGTCGTTCTACCTGGTTTAGTAGCTTATACGTTGTGCTAACTTTATAAAGTCCTCTACAGTGTCCATCCCACCACAGGCAATCCACTCCTTCTTGCACCCCTTGAAAATTTTCCAACTGCTTGAATAATTCTACCAATCTTGGAATCTCTTAGTCATTCATCATTCTTCTGAACCTCAAATCCCAACCATGTTGTTTCCATATCACTGCTACAATTTTTTGTTGATCTTGGGCCAGGTCTAATAGATCAGGGGAAAAGTTCTTCCGGGCACCTTGTCTCTGTCCATTTATCTTTCCAGAACATAGTCTTACTGCCATTGTGCACTCTGACATGTGAGTGTTTTTTATGAAAAGGCCAGTAAGCTCTGATTGACCTCCTCAAGCTGACTCCATATGGAGTGTTGACTTCCTTGGAAACCCAACAATCTTCTTCTCTGTACTTTCTCTTTATGACACTGCTCCAAAGAGTCTGAGGTACCTGGGAGTATCTCTATAGCCATTTAAGCTTCAGAGCCTTGCTCTGGTGTTTCAGGTTCCTGATGCCAAGCGCACCTTGTCTCTTACTCCTACTCCTGATGATGTCCTTCCATTTGACTAAATGGAATGCTTTTTTTTCCTTGTTCCCTTGCCATAGGAAGGATCTCCTGATCTTATCCATCCTTTGAATAAACTCTTGTTGGGACTAGGAAAAGGTCAACATATAAGTAGGTAGAGCATCCAATACAACATTAATCAGAGTGACCCTCCCCCTAAGAGAATACTGCGATTTCCACCTAGACAATTTCTTATGACATTTCTCCCATACAGAATCCCAAATACCTTTGGACTTTGATTTTTCTCCCAGAGGCATACCCAAGTAGATTGTGGGGAGGTTACCCATTTCACCTCCTAGTAGTATGGCAAGCTGCTCCATGTTAGGCACTTAGTTAATGGGAAAACTGTGGCTTTTTCTCCAGTTGATGTAAAGACCCGAGATAGCTTCAAACAAAATTAGGATCACTATTAAATACTTCAACTGTTCTTTTGCATCCCAAAAAATTAAAGTATCATCAACATAATGTAGGTGAGTAATCTCCATGCTTTGGCTATTGTTCCTAGCCACTTCAAAACCTTGGAACTAACCATTTGTATTAGCCAACTTGATCATGTTGTTGAGTCCTTCCATAACCAAAATAACAGGAAAATGGGGTCCTCTATTCTAATCCCTTTATGAGTATTAAAGAAACCTTCGGGCCCTCCATTAATGAGAATGGAAAATTTCACGGTAGAGATACAGAATTTCACCCAACTAATCCATTTATCTCCAAAACCCATCTGTCTTAAGATTGATAGGATAAAATACCAATTGACATGATCATAAGCTTTCTCAATGTTACAGCGTAAGAAAAAAGCTCTCAGGAACACTTCCCAAGGGAAAAAAAACTCTTTCTCCGGTGTACTTTCACGGAGGTTTCTTCTGTTCGTTCTCTCCGACGACATGGGAGAAAACATAATCTACTTTGCAGTTGGTTTTAAGTCATACGACATAACGAGGCTTGTAGCAAGGGCAGAAGTATGGTTCGAATGGGTGGAAGGAAGTCGATGTTTTATGTGCAGAACTACTTTTAACAAGAAAACTATGGAATTGATAGTTTTTGTATTATGAGAAGCCTCAGGGGATTCTGGTACGGATACAAGAAGATGGAAGCATAATGAACAATTTGCAGACTTCTTTTGCTCCAGAAAGTATAATAAGTTTGGGAGATACATTAGCATCATAACAGTACAAAGGGGAAACAAATCTGTCATTATAATACCAGAGTTTGCATTATATAGGGGATGGGGGGGACATAGCATTAAAGATAGCAAACTTCATTAAAGATCAAAAAGGCCACTTTATTACAAATACAAACAGTCCCGTAATGGCAGATCCAAAAATCTTGTATGTTGATTTAGTCAGGACCAGTAAATAGCAATCAAAGGAAGCGGCGGACTCTGTGATTAGTCACAACATCGAAGCTATCACCATCCTTGGTAGGAACATAGAGAAGGAGAAGGGCCTTCTTGATGTAGACTTGAAGGATAAACCTTCGCTTGCAAACATCAGGAAATAGGCCGTCAATACATGGAAGAAGTCTTTTGGGATCATCATATACAAAATGGGGGGATGCTCTTTCTTATTTGAATTTCCAAACAAAAACATGGTGGAACATATCATTCATAAAGAATGGACCTGGAAGCAGCTGAAGCTACATCTTGAATGGTGGTCACCAACAGTAGAATGCTGCACAAAATGAGGAAGCTCAACATGGATAAGAGCAGTGGGTCTTCCACTCCATCTATGGATAGAAAAGGTGTTCAAATCCATAGGAGACCAATGTGGAGGATGACTGGAAACAGTGGAAGAGACATCTCTTAAAAACCACCTAAAGTGGGCAAGATTAAAGATTGAAGGATATGGGGGAAACACCCAAAAGAAGTTAAGAAAGTGGATAAAGGACTAACCTTTATTCCAATCTGGTCTGAAGCTCAAATAATGGTAGTGGCTAGCGAGATGAAGGAGATGATAGGCAAAGACCGCTGGTCAATTGAGGTTAAGGGGGGAAGAAACAACGGATATATTGCTGACAAAAAGCTGACTGAACACGTGGGTTTGACCTCAAACCCTACAGTTGATGTGGACCCGAGTCACGTGCTGTGGAGGAAAGATTTTCATTAAACCTTCTAGGTCGAAGTCGGGTCAAAGAAAAATAAATGAAAAGAGAATAAAGGGGAGGGTTTACAATAGAGGCCCAATCTCTAGTGAGGGCCAATTCCTGGATTCAAAACAAATTAATGAAGCGGTGTTTACTAAGACTGATCCCATAGAGTTAGAAGCAAACACTACAGAACTAGTTTTCTTCGACAGTGTTTTTGGAGAGATAGAAGTTGCTTTAGTTGATGAAAATCAATCAAACTCTATGATGGAACTCGCTGGATTAGAAGAGGGAGAGGTATTTGTTGATGCGGCTACAAATATCAAAGAAGGAAGAGCCTAGTTCGAAACAAATAGCCTACAGTCAAACATGCAAAATTACGGACCACACTAGGGAGGAAACATGGAACATCAAAGAAGCAGAACCTCTAAATTACCAATCTATAGAGGAGGAAAGTGATGGGCAGATGGATGTGTCAATATGGGTCTATCAAAACATAATCAAGATGAGCAAAGAGTTCGGGGCAATTGTAGACAATAAAATTCGAGTTGCAGAAAATAATAATCAGCACCGGAAATATCACAACAATCGTAGTATTTGATTTGAATATATGAGTGTTACAATCTCTATTGATTCTCTGATTCATCTTTTCAAGTATGTAAATTCAAGGGGCGTTGAGCTCGATCTTGAATTTGGTGAATTTGATCTTGACTTGTACTTGAATTCAAGGGCTTTTTGAGTTTGATCTTGAATCTGGTGGTCTTGATCTTGAGTTGTAGTTGAACTTTAATGCTGAATGCTTGAACTTGTAGCTTGTAGAAAATTTGCGGCGTTTGATCCACGAGCTCTCTCTGACTTCTTGTTAGAATACAGGTATCTTTTCTGAATTATGGAGGACCCCTATTTATATTTGGAGGAGGGAAGAATTATGGTAAGTACCAACTCTTTTCATCCAATCAGATTGAAGTTATGAGGCCATATTTGATTGGTCGGAACATGTCACTTATACACGTGGCATGTTTCCATTGGTCTTTAATTTGGCTTGGGATGCTGCATCATTTTGACACATGGCATGCTCCTATTGGCTCCTTCACTTGACTTGGCGTGCCATGTCATTTGACACGTGGTACCAAATTGGGCCTCTAGAATAAGATGACAACTTGGGCTTGGGAAAGTGGGCTCATCATTTATAACTCAAATTAATGGACTAGCCCAATAAAAATTAGACTTTAATTAAATCCATATTTATTGAACTTAATTAATTAATTCAATTATATTAATGCATAATGTTTATTTGGACTAATATATTTTGAATTTAATACAAACCCGAATTTCTTATGGATTTATATTTAATAAAATTTCGTTGTATACAAATTGCCCCCTAGTTCAAGACTTGTCGAGATATTTAATCTTTTGAAGACTAGGCTTGAAGTATTAATTGACATCGTGCTTTAACTAATATCATGAATCTATATTTCCTATATCAAACAAACATATATTAATACTGATATTTGTCCATTTACTACTGTTCACGCCAAATTTTGGACATGATTCCAAATGTTTTAATTTCTGTGAAGTCAAAAGGCAACATTTGTTACGGTATAAATCACACATTTTCTACCGCATATTCGTAGTATCACTTTGCAAAGAATTGAATGCAATTCTTTTTTTTTTGTCTTTTTCCATAAAAGGCAATGTGACCTCTTTATTTGGGAAGAAAAAAAACATTTTGCAAAGAATTGAATGTAATTCTTTTTTTTCTTGTCTTTTTGCATAAAAGGCAATGTAACCCCTTTATTTGAAAAAAAAACTACTCTTAACAAGCACAATTAACATCCATGTTTTCCTCTTTTCTTTTCACGCGTTTGGTGACGTTATTGCCTTATATGGCAAAAACAATTTCCCCTTGTTTGGCCTTGCAAGGTTAAATCCCACATCGAGCAGGAATCTTTCAACAACCATTTTGGGTCTCTATAAATAGAGGCATGCTCCATGTTCTCTAGGCACCTATAATTTCAATAATTTGTAGAGAGACTTTAAGAATTTGTGAGCTTCTTCCAAGTCGCTAGCATCAAGGTGCGAGGTAATCTTCTTTGCTTCCTTTTTTATTGTCTCTCTCCATTATTTTTCTGTTCTTTTTTTTTAAAGGAAAGAAAATTGCATCGGAAGAGGATTTGACGTGACTTTATACCTTCTGAGCCGAAACTGTCGCTTTGTTCAAGCCAAAGACTTTACACCGTCTAAGGAAAAAAAATTTATGGTCCACGGTAAAGATTTTACATCGTCTGAGCCAAAGACCTTATATCACTTGAGGCGAAGACTTTACACCGTCTGAGCCAAAGGTGTTGTATCGTCCGAGTCAAAGACTTTACATCGTCTAAGGCAAAGACTTTACATGGTCCACGGTAAAGACTTTACACTGTCTGAGCCAAAGACCTTATATCACTCAAGGCGAAGACTTTACACCATCTGAGCCAAAGGTGTTGTACCATCCGAGCCAAAGACTTTACACTGTCTAAGGCAAAGACTTTTCATGGTCCACTGTAAAGACTTTACACCGTCTGAGCCAAAGACCTTATATCACCCGAGGTGAAGACTTTACACCGTCTGAGCCAAAGGTGTTGTACTGTCCGAGCCAAAGACTTTACACCGTCTAAGGCAAAGACTTTACATGGTCCGCAGTAAATACTTTACACCGTCTGATCCAAAGACCTTATATCGCTCGAGGCAAAGATTTTACACCGTCTGAGCCGAAAGCACTATATCATCTAAGCTAAAGACTTTACACCATCTAAGGCAAAGACTTTACGTGATCTGCATAAAAGATTTTATACAATATTTTAAAGACCGTGGTGCAGAGGGACTAAAATTTTCCATCTTGAGGCATGAAAATTTAGAGATCCAACTAAGGACACATCTGTAAAAAGCCAGCTTAAGGTGCAAAGGGACAAAGGGACAAATTTTGTCCACCTTAAGGAATGGGAATTTAGAGACCCTTTCAAGGAAACACCTGTAAAAGGCCAGCTTAAGGTGCAAAGGGACAAATTTTATCCACCTTAAGGCATGGAAATTTAGGGATCCTTTTAAGAATACATCCTTAAAAGGCCAGCTTAAGGCGCAAATGAAAAATTTTGTCCACCTTAAGGCATGGAAATTTAGAGATTCTTTTAAGAATACATCCTTAAAAGTCCAGCTTAAGGTGCAAAGGGACAAATTTTGTCCACCTTAAGGAATGACAATTTAGAAGGCCTCAACTTGAAGGCTTGAAGGTCTTGATGACTTCAACTTGCAAACTTGACGGATTTAGAGACTTCAACTTGCAAACTTGATGTATTTGGCAACTTCAACTTGTAGACTTGGAAAATCTGACAACTTCAACTTGTAAATTTGACAGATTTGACAACTTTGACTTACAAACTTGGCAGATTTGACGCCTTTAGCTTACAGACTTGACAGATTTGACGCCTTTGTCTTGAAGTGTTGCTGAATTTTGAGGACTTCTACTTACAAACATGGTGGATTTGAGACTTCAACTTGAAGACTTTAAGGATTTACAAACCTCATCTTACAGACTTAGTAAATCCAAAACATCAACGTGAAAACTTGGAGTATTCGAAGACTTCAACTCACATACTTGACTGAATTCGAAGACTTCAACCTGCAGGCTTGGTAGATTTGCAACCTCAACTTGTAGGATTGGGAAACTTGAGCATTCCAAATTTTGTTCAACAAGCTCATCATTCATAGAGGTATGCCCCCAACGATCCATGAATATTTGATGTAAGTCCAAAGTTTGATGAGTGAGTACTTGTGGACTAGACTTTCAAGTGAAAGATCAAGCGGGAACTTGTATTTTTTTGTCACTCATATGACTGAACCCAGAATAAAATTCTAAGAGCTTTTGTACCTCGGTGAAGAGGATCAAGTCATAATGTAGTTCTGGAAGAGTGATGTTTTTTTGTCCTAACTTTTGCCTAGGCCGCCTCTTGCGAGGTTTTCAACCTAGCAGTATTTTCTTGTGTCCTAAATTTTGCCTAGGTCGCCTCTTGCGAGGTTTTCAACCTAGTGGACTTTTTTTGTGTCCTAACCTTTGCCTAGGATGTCTCTTGCTAGGTTTTCAACCTAGCGGATGATTTTTCTTTTTTGGAGAGCCATACACAGTTTATTCTCTTGCGGGGCAGGAGTTACATACAGTTTATGCTCGTGCCTTTAGGAGTGTCATCTTGCTTCAAGGATAGTACTTCTTCAAGAACTTGGCATTGATAGGGCCGACCCTCACGCCATCCATGTCAATCAGTTTGTAATCACCACTTGAATATGCTTCTTGAATAACATATGGTCCGTCCCACTTCGGAGTGAATTTTTCCCCAAACTTGTGAGAAGAGATAATAGGCCTCCTTACTGCAAGTACTTGATCTCCAACTTGGAAGTACCTCAAGCGAACATTTTTGTTGAAAGCACGAGACAAACGGGCTTGATAACATTCCAGATTTTATTGTGCTTCCAGCCTTTTCTCAGCAAGTGCTTCTAACTCTGCAAGACACAATCGAATATTTTCTTCTATAGTGAGCCCTTCTTGAATAGCAAGCCTTAAAGAAGGTATTTGACACTCAAGTGGTAGGACTGCTTCAACTCCAAAAGCAAGTGAGTATGGGGTTGCTCGTGTTGGTGTGCGGTAAGTTGTCCTCTATGCCCACAAAGCTTCTTCCATTCATTCGTGCCAATCTCGTTTAGACTCAGAGACGACCTTCTTTAACAAGTTGCATAGAGTCTTATTGAAATCTTCAGCTAGACCATTGGCGAAAGCATGATACATAGAAGATTTATGCTGCTTGAATTCGAAGAGTTCGCAAATCTTGTTCATCAACTTGTTATCAAATGGCTTGCCATTGTCTGTTATTATGTAGCGAGGAATGCCAAATGGTAGATTATATTCACTCGAATGAAGTTTGCAACATTCTCCTTCTTCACTTCTTTGAGAGCGATAACTTCTGCCATTTTGAGAAGTAATCTGTTGCAGCCAAGATGTACAAGTGTCCAGTGGAAGACTTTTGTAGTTGGCTAACAATATCTAGTCCCCAAGCGTCAAATGGCCAAGATGCAATAGTCGGGTGCAATACTTCAGGAGGCTGATGTATAAAATTTGCATGAATCTGGCAAGCCTTGCATCTCCGAGCATAATGCAAGCAATCTTTCACCATCGTTGGCCAGTAATATCCCATTCTTTTTATATGGAAGTGTAGCTTCGGTCTAGATTGATGTGATCCACATACTCCTGAATGTGCTTCTTGCAAAGCTTGGATTGCTTCGTCTCCCCCTAAACATCACAAAAGTACTCCCTCGAATGATCTTCTATATAATATGTCTTTGTAGTAAAGGAAGCTAGGTGCACGACGACGAATGTCGATTTTCCTCCTTGGATCTTCTGGAAGTATCCCATAACACAAATAGTCAATGACAGGTTGTCGCCAATCTTCCGTCACGACTTCAGAAATAGCGACGAGATGCTCAAGCTCATTTTCTGCATGTTCATCCTCATTCGCGGTGGTACTACCCATTTTTGGCAGATAGTAACTTGTGTCTGATCCGGGAGACTTAGAATTGAAGCCAGAGCAGCCAAGGCATTGGCTTTTCGATTTTCCTTCCTCGGTATATGTTGAAGGCTCACATCTCCAAGCCATCCTATCAACTTCTAAGCGTAACCATGATATTGGCGTATCTCAGGCTTTTTGACCTCATAACTTCCCAAGAGTTGGTTGATCACCAGCTGAGAGTCACCAAAGACTTGCAACTGTAGTTGTTTCATGTCGACAACCATTTCAAGCCCAAGTATTAAAGCTTGATATTCAGCGACATTGTTGGAGCAACATTGTGTCAAAGTAAAGGGGTATGGGAGAACCACTCCTTGCGGAGTGAAGAACACCACGTCAGCACTAGCCCCACCTTGATGTGCTACACCATCAAAGTACATCTTCCACTGAGGTTGAACTTCAATAACCATAGATTCCTCATCAGGAAGTTCATCAGTTAGCTCCCAATCATCAGGTATCGAGTGATCCGCCAAGAAGTCTGCTAATGCTTGTCCCTTTATAGCTTTTTGAGGGATGTACACAATCTCAAACTATTGAAACTGAAGGTACCACCTACCAAGTCCGTCACTAAGGACTGGTTTCTACATCACAAACTTGATGGGATTTGCTCTAGAAATAAGACGAACAACATGAGCTTGAAAGTAGTGCTTCATCTTTTGGATTGAGAAGACTAACGCCAAACACAACTTTTCAATTGGCGAATAATTCAACTCATTTGGTTTCATCATTCTACTTAGGTAATAAAGGGAGTTCTCTTTGCCTTCACTATTTTCTTGAGCCAATAGTGCTCCAACTGACCTTTCTTGAGCCGCAATATAAAGTATCAGTGGTTTTCCAGGTATAGGAGATGCAAGGACTAGAGGCTTCATCAAATATAACTTGATACTTTCAAAGGCGTTACTACAAGCTTGGTCCAACTTTAAAGGAGCACCTTTCTTTATGAGATGGCTGAACGGTTGACATTTTATGGCTATATTTGAGATGAACCTCCTCAGATATGCTAGCTTACCTTTGAAGACTTTTTAACTCATGAATATTTCGAGGCTCGGGCATCTTCAAGATTGCATCCACTTTAGCCTGATCAATCTCAATTCCTCGATGTCGCAAAATGAAGCCAAGGAACTTTCCAGAAGTAATTCCAAAATCACATTTCAACAGATTCATCCTGAGTTGATATCTTCGCAATAACTCAAACAACATTCTCAAGTTTTTCAAGTGGTCGCTTCTCTTTCTTGACTTCACCACCAAATCATCAATATAACATTCAACATTTTTATGGAGCAAGTCATCAAAGATATTTTGCATAGTCCTTTGATATGTGGCACCATCATTCTTCAAACCAAAAGGCATCACTTTTAGCAATAAATGCCTTTAGGTGTACGGAACACGGTGAGCTCTTCATCCTTTGGTGCCATACGAATTTGGTTATAACCGGAGGAACCATCCATGAAAGACATCACCTCATATCTTGTGGTAGCATCAATCATCATCTCTGGAATAGGGAGTGGAAATTCATTCTTAGGACATGCATGGTTGAGATCCCTGAAGTCAACACAAACTCGAATTTGGCCATTCTTCTTCTGCACGGGGAAAATACTTGAAATCCACGTGGGATACTTTACTTCTCGAATAAAGCCAGCTTCAATGAGTTTGTTAACTTCACTCTTGTCAACGGAATCAAGTCTGGTCTAAAATGTCTTTGGGCCTGCTTAACAGGACGAGCACCATTCTTGACTGCCAACTGATGAACTGCCACTTTGGGATCCAAGCCAAGCATCTCTTTGTAACTCCAACAAAGACATCCACGTATTCCTTAAGTATATCTATATAAGCGGTTTCTTCATCAGTTTCTAGAAAAGCTCTTAGGTAGGTTGGCCTTGGTTCTTCTTCAGTGCCAAGATTAACTTATTTCAAGGGATCTATTGTGGTCTTCACTCCTTCTTCTAATTTTGGTAGAGCATCTCCAGCATCTTCATCCTCTTGAGGATCATCATCATTTACAGATATGTAATAACACCAGGCAATATCCATCATCTTTTCGTCAACCTTTTTTTGAGATGAAGTATCTTGCTCACCTTGAACAGTAATGTGATATGAAGAGCCTACACTTTGTTCATCCTCTTCACGCTCCTTGGTATGAACCATAGTATGAATCTTTGATTTTAGTGTCTCCTCACATGAAACCACAAGTCTCATCTGTCATCTCATTCTAGAAGGGATCAAACTTTGAAAATCCTTTTGGACTCTAGGAGAAGCAGGCGTTATCAAGCGTTGAAAGTCTCTCCGATGGTTGTTATTCTTCTTCAATGGACCTAACCCTTATTATGGAGATGCGAATCGTCGGTGGCTGCTTATACCCTAAGCCTTCACGTGATTGTCTGGTAGTAGCTTCTGATGGGAGTTTCCCCAACTTTGACATTTCATTGGGGTTATATCCGGCCTTCGCGAATAACTTATAAGCATTTGGATCAAAACCTTCACTTGTACGCTTTGTAGGGAGTGTCATATCTTGTGGTGGACTTTGAGCCACAAACTCTCCAAACAACTTTGAGGATAATTTTATTACATCAATCCGTTTGATAGGAAGAGTTAGTCCATTCAGTGCACTTCCTTGGATGTCAGATGATTGACCTTCCTATTTCTTCACCTTTGGAACATAGCAAAGCACATGAATTGTCTTCTTCTTTGAGGCCATAATGCTTCCTTTACTCGGAATGGAGTGAGGTTTGTTACCCCAAACTTTGACTTTTCCTGAAGCCACATCATCTCTTTTGATTGCAAGCTCATCACAGTTAATTGATTTAACATCGTCAATTTTTGCATCCTTCACGATGTGACTCTTCAAGTAGAACTTTGCGTCAGCAAAATGTGACTCAACTTCAGTGAATGGCTTGTCATCAGAAATTATCTTTCTTTCAATTTTGCATCGATCATATGCATCCACACACTCGATTTCAAATCTCCCATGTGGATATTTAAGCTGATAGAACCTATGGCCTTTTGACCCCCTTGATTGAATCCTTGGATCATCAAATGTCTTTCAGTTGGTTCTTCAGTCATGATGCCAAGCTCTTTCATTATGCGAATAGGCAGAATATTGACTCCAGATCCCTCATCTATCAAGATTTTATTTATCCTCTTCTCTAGCACATGGACTACCATATACAAAGGACGGTTGTGTGGTGTTTCACCAAGTAGAAGATCATCATCTGTGAATGTGATTTTTGTATCACATGTATGTACTTCTTGGGAAGAAAGTTCAGTATGCTCTTTGAAAGATGAAGGAGGCACCATCTATGGACTTTCACCTTTTAACTTTTCTTCGTCAGTATTAAAACATGATGCCTCGATATTATCTTGAAACCAACTCGGTAAGAATTCCTCCAAAGTCACCGGACATCGTGGTTTCTGGTGGTGATGCACCTCCACTTTTTCCTTCTTCGGACGCTCATCTCTTTTCTGCATCTTTGTTCTTCTCACCATCCTCCTCCTAGTTGGTTGCTCATATGACTCTTTTCGCGGACTTGCCTTATTGCTTCTCTGCCTAGTCACCAGGATCCAACCTTTATCATCATCTCTATAAATTCGAGGCTTATCCTGCTTCGATGGTTCTTCTTCATGCTCTTCTAAGCTTTATATTTGGACCGGATCAAGCAAGCCAAATACGATAGAGACTTGATGAGAACTGGCCTTATCATCATCAAGAACAATCTTCTTCTTGTTGGCTAGCTGCATGATTTTGTCCTTGAATATGAAACATTTCTCCAAAGGATGACCTACAAGCCTATGATACTTGCAATAATTTGGGTCATCAGTTCTTCCAACTTCATCGGGCCACTTCATCTCTGGAAGATCAATAAGATTTAGCTCAAGAAGTTCATCAAAAATTTCGGGAACGTCAGAATCAAGGAAGGGGTATTCCCTATCCTGCATCTCCTTCAAAGTCAACTTCTGATTTGGACGTGGTTGATAAGAAATCGCCTTCACTCTTTGCTTCTTGTTCACTTTTGTGGTGAACTTCACAGGAGACACGTTGACATTCATGGATTCTTTGTTGTCATTTTTGGGGGTTAACTTGCTCCATCTCCGGGGTTCTTGTTTGCCTTTTCCTTTGCGAGGGTCATTAACAGGCACCACATCTTTTCCAGCAGATGACATGTTTGTCTCCATATCGTGAGCACGGGTAGCTAGATCTTCAAAGGTCTTTGGCTTAATTCCTTGTTAGATGTAGAGAAGCTCCCAATGCATTTCTTGGATGCTCATTTCTATTCCAGATGCTTCGTTGAGTCTTTCTTTGTAGTTCAGGCTAGCGTTCCTCCATCGATTGATGAAATCGATAACTGGTTCATTCTCCCTTTGGCGAGTATTTGTGAGTTCCACCATGCTCACCGTATGCCTTGTGCTATAAAAGTGATTGAGGAACTCATGCTCTAGTTGCTCCTAATTATCAATAGAGTTTGGCTCGAGATCCGTGTACCAGTCAAAGGCATTTATCTTTAAGGAGAGAATGAACTGCTTGACCAGGTAGTTTCGTAGGTTCCAGCATTATTACATGTTTCAACAAAGTGTGCAATATATTGCTTTGGGTTCCCTTTGCCCTCAAATTGTTGAAATTTGGAGGGCTAATAACCAGCAGGCATCTTGAGGCTGTCAATCCTTGCATTGTATGGCTTGGCGTACATGAGGGAAGACTTGGTAGAAACTTTATAATTATCCTTGATGGTCCCTTCGATGAACTCCTTCAGGCGGTTGAGTGGGATCATCCCCTTAGAAGAAACTATAAGTTCTTTAGTTGGTGGTGCTTGCTTTGCAGGAGTTTCAATATTCAGGGGCCTTTCCAGGTGCACGGCAAGATTTTGCATCCATCAATCCATCCATCTTGTTCATCAACTTGTCGATTCGGGACTCTTGATTGTGCACATGCTTGGTCAATCCTTCAATCATCTTTGCCAAGATTGCAAGTTTCTCCTCCATTGATGAAGCATCAGTCACTATCGCTTGCATGATCATTGGAGTTGGTGAAGAGTAGCATGGGTTGTCGCATAAGTTGATCTTTGGTGCGCTCACACCACGGGGAGAGGATCATCAGTTGAGTCATCAACTTTCTTTTGGGCAGAGTTCTTCGATCCAGAGAGATCAAGTTGAGCCAAAGTCTTCTTAATCCTCTCAGCAAGATTGCTTCCCCTTCTTTATGCATTGGCAGATGATCTTCCTTCTTTTGAAGGTGAAGATCCAAGAACAGGAGTTTATGCGGACGACACCTGGAGTGTTTGTTGTCCCAACATGCTTGCCTTGCTCCTTGTAACAGCTCCGAAGCTCCCAAAGGTAATGCCGAGGATGCTTTCCACTTCAGCAAAGAACTTGGAGTCAGCAGCCTTGGAAGAAGTTGATTTGGAGTTGATCTTCTTGGAAGCCATTTCGATGTTCTTGATCTTTGATGATTGAGAAGTTGAGATGAGAAGTAGAGATTGTCCCACTGGGCGTGCCAGAATTTGTAGACAATAAAATTCGAGTCGTAGAAAATAATAATCAGGATCGGAAATACCACAATAATCGTAGTATTTGATTTGAATATATGAGTGTTACAATCTCTATTAATCCCTTGATTCGTCTTTTCAAGTATGTAAATTCAAGGGCCGTTGAGCTTGATCTTGAATTTGATGAAATTAATCTTGACTTGTGAATTTGATGAATTTGATCTTGACTTGTACTTGAATCCAAGGGCTTTTGAGCTTGATCTTGAATCTGGTGGTCTTGATTTTGAGTTGTATGAACTTGAATGTTGAATTTTGGAACTTGTAGTTTGTAGAGAAATTTGTTGTGTTGTATCCACGAGCTCTCTCTAGCTTCTTGTTAGAATTCTGTTGTCTTTTCTGAATTATGGAGGACCCCTATTTATAGTTGTAGGAGGAAAGAATTATGGTAAGTTTAAATTCTTTCCGGCAAATCAGATTGAAGTGATGTGGCCATATTTGATTGGTCGAAACATGTCACTTGTACACATGGCGTGTTTCCATTGGTCTTTAATTTGGATTGACATACTGCTTCATTTTGACACATGACATGCTCCTATTGGCTCCTTCACTTGACTTGGCGTGCTATGTCATTTGGCACGTGGTACCAAATTGGGCCTCTAGAATAAGATGACAACTTGGGCTTGGGAAAGTGGGCTCATAATTTGTAGCTCAAATTAATGGACTAGCCCAATAAAAATTAGATTTTAATTAAATCCATATTTATTGAACTTAATTAATTAATTCAATTATATTAATCCATAATGTTTATTTGGACTAATATATTTTGAATTTAATATAAACCCGAATTTCTTACAGATTTATATTTAATAAAATTTTGTTGTATACAGTAGTATTCAAGGGGTGTAGAAAGGAAGCTCTGGCACTATTCAACAAGATAGATGGCAAAAGACACCCAATCACCAAGGAAGCAGAAAAGAAGAGAAGCGAAACTCCCAGAATCAGAGGTCTAGAGGAACTAAAAGGGTTGGCAATTGATATGAATTTTCATAGCAAAGGTACGCAAAATAGGGGGAGGGTAACTTCTACAGATATATGATGACTGTGAAGATAATATCATGGAACGTGAGGGGTTTAAATTCCAGGGAGAAGATGAGGGTGATAAATAGTGTGATAAAGGAGAGGAAGGCAGACGTCATTTGTCTGCAGTAATCCAAATTAGAAGGGAATGATGGGGAAGTAATAAAAAAGGTTGGAGAAACAAAGGAGTTAAGTATGGACAATTAGAGGCTAGTGGAACTAGGGGAGGGATTCTAATTATGTGAGATAACAAGATTTGGGAAGGGGAAGTAGTGGAGATAGGTTTGTATACTTTGACTTGTAGCCTTAAGTCTGAGCAAGTGATTTTGGGTGGCATATGATAGGGGTCTATGCCCCAACTTGCAATATGGAAAGAAAAGAAGTGTGGTGGGAAATAGGAGCTGTTAGGAGCTTATTCACTGGGCTTTGGGTTTTAGGAGGAGATTTCAACATTGTCAGATATGCTTCAGAGAAAAATAATTGCTCCAGAACCTTGGTATACATAAATGAGTTCTCTGATGTAATTGAGGACATGAAATTGATTGACCCTCAATTAGAAGGGGTGAACTACACCTGGACAAGGGGAAGTAACATGGGGGTTGAATTGATAGAATACTATGTTCTACTGAATGGGGGGAAAGTTCAACAATGTGAAGCAAGATATTCTTCCTAGAGTGTGCTCAGATCACACACCAATTGTGTTAACAAGTGGCAATTGGGTGTACACAAAATCATATTTTAAGTTCGAAGGGTGGTGGTTGGAGACTGATGGTTTTCATGAAAGAATTTAAGAATGGTGAACATCTTTTGAATTTGAAGGGAGGCTGGACTACATTTTAGCATCAAAGCTAAAAGCCCTGAAGACCAAATTGAAAGAATGGAGTGCTAGTATATTTGGAAATCTGGAAAAGAAAAAAGATGAAGTGTTCAACAGAATTTCGGAGTTTGATAGTATTTAGTTGAACAAACCTTTAACTGAGGGAGAAGCTGTCCAGATAGCAAATGTGGTCAATGATTTTGAAGATTATGCAAAAAAAGGAAGAGATAGCTTGGAGACAAAGATCAAGAACATTGTGGATGGAACAAGGGGACAAGAATACTAAGTTTTTTCAAAAAATTGCAAATGCTCACAAGAGGAACAATCATATTGATAAGCTGGTAGTAGGACAACAAGAAATGGTGGAGGTTGCAGACACTAAAAGTGAGATATTATCCTTCTATAGGAAGTTGTATAGTGAAAATGAGAACTGGAGACCTTCTTACAACATGAATCAGTGCCCCTCTATCAGCAAAGAGGAACAACAATAACTGCAGAAATCTTTTGAAGATGAAGAAGTCCTACTTGGACTTAAGGCTTGTGTCATAGATAAAGCACCTGGGCCCGACGGGTACACTATGGTTTTTTTTATAAAATGTTGGGAGATTGTGAAAGAGGATGTGTTGGCAACTATTCAAAACTTTCATTCGCCAGAGTTTTTTGGGAAGAGCTTTAATGCAACTTACATATCTCATCCCAAAAAAGAATGGTGCCAAGGAGTTAAGAGATTTTAGGGCAATCAGTTTAATAGGAAGTTTCTACAAGTTGATATCCAAGATTCTCACAGAAAGATTGAAAAAGGTGATGCACAATCTAGTTGACACATAACAAATGACTTTCTTGAGAGGGAGGAAGATCACTGATATAGTTTTTATTTCTAATGAGTGTCTAGATTGAAGATGGAAATACAAGACTCTGGGAATTATGTGCAAACTGGGTATAGAAAAAGCATACGAACATGTCAACTGGAATTTTTTGCTTGGAATCATGCAGAGGAAGGGATTTGGAATGAAGTGGATCAGATGGATAAAATTCTGCACAAGTATTGTTAGATTTTCAATGTTGATAAATGGTTCCCCGGAAGGTTTCTTTCCTTCTGACAGAGGACTCCCTTTCACCTTTTTTGTTCACACTAGTGATGGAAGGTTAGAATAATATGATAAAGACAGCTCACGGTAATGGATGGATAAGGGGATTTAATGTAGCAAAGGATGGGAATGCAAGAGTGGGAGTTACATACTTATAGTATGTTGATGATACTCTTATTTTCTATGATGCGGAGGAAAGCCAACTCAAGATCTTGAGGGTAATTCTCATTCTTTTTGAAGCAACCTCTAACCTCCACATCAATTGGAGGAAAAGTCAAATTTTTCCGATCAATGAGGTGAACAGAATTCATCAACTGACAGAAGTTCTGGGAGGAGAAATAGGGCAGCTTTCAACAGTCTATTTGGGGATGCCTTTTGGAGCCAAAAGCAAATCCAAAGATATTTGGAATGGAGTGGTGGAGAGATGTGACAAAAGACTGTCGAGATGGAAATCACAATATCTGCCCAGAGGTGGAAGATTAGTTCTAATCAACTCAGTCTTAGATGCCTTGCCAACCTATTTGATGTCAATTTTCTCTCTTCCAGTCAAAGTGAAAGAAAGAATTGATACTCTAAGGAGGAATATTTTTGTGGAATGGAGATAAGGAGAACAAAGTATTCCATTTGATTAAATGGAAGACTGTAATCCTATCTAAGAAGCATAGAGGACTAGCCATCAGAAACTTGAGAAAACAGAACAAAAGCTTGCTTATGAAGTGGTTGTGGATATTTCCTAAAGGAGAACAAACATTGTGGGTTAGGGTGATTCAAGAAAAATATGAAAAGGAAGACTTTTGGAAGACAAGGAATGTAGTTTCTGCTTATGGCAACAGTTTGTGGAGATCAATCAGAAATTTATGGCATGTTTTCTGTGAAAAAACAAGCTTCAATGTAAATAATGGAAGGAAGATCATGTTCTGGGAAGATGATTGTTTAGGAAATGGAAATCTTAAGCAACTTTTTCCCGACATTTATCTACAACAACAGAGGTCTACTTTGCAGAAAGTATCGACTACACAAGGGTGGAACCTGACACACAGAAGACTGATGCAAGATTTGGAGGTGAAAAGACTGGCTGAATTCTATGTGACCTTAGATAAGTATATAGGACTGAAGGAAGGAGAAGACACTTAGGTGGAAATGCCACAAGCAAAGGCATTTTCAGAGTTAGCTCTGCTTATAAGAACTTGAATCGGATGGGGTCTCAAATCATCTTTCTACCTTGGAAGCTTATATGGAAAGTGAAAATCCCCTACAAAGTAGCAGTTTTCACTTGGTTGGTAGTGAAAAAGGCTGCTTTAGCTCAGGAGAATCTCATGAAGAGGGGCACAAATATGTGTCCAAGATGTTCTTTTTGTGAGCAACAGGCAGAGACAATCAACCATCTATTTCTACACTGTAAAGTGGTTAGCCAGATATCGAACCTGTTTACTAGCTTTAGGGGCATAAGGTGGACTATGGCTGAAAGAGCAGGTCAGGCTCTAGTAAGCTGGAACAATGAGGGTAGTGGAAGTGCAGACAAAAGCAGATGGAGAATTGTCCCAACAGTGATATGGTGGACCATATGGAAGGAGAGAATTCAAGATGTTTTGTAAGTATCAGTAGCCCTTTACATAGGATTAAAATGAACTGCATTATCACTTTTTCCTATTGGTGTAGTTCCGAGTATATAGATGATCCTGTAGCTATTATAGACATCTTAGGATCCTTGTAAGAAATGGGTTCTAGAAATAGTCTTTTTTATCTTATTGCTGAGCCTACTCAGTTGTATATAACTCTGTGATGTAAATTTTTGGGATCCCAGCCTTAGTGCTGAAGATTTATATACAAATTTGTTACCTATGTCAAAAGGTTTACAGCATTACCAGGCTTGTTTTGTGAGATTCTTGAGTCTACAACCTCATTTGCTATCAACACGACATCCATTATTTGTCTTCCTCTGATAAGGCCATCTGTTGAGAGTCTACCAGAAGACTTTTGAAATCAGTTTGTAGAAACTCCCTACTAGGCTTATTGGTCTGAAATCTTTCAACTCCTTTGCCCTTTTTTTTTGGAATCAAAGCTATGTAAGTTTTTCAAACATTTCCTATGCATGAAAGTTATGGAATGCCTCCATACTGTCATGTTTCAATACCCCCTAACACTTGATGTAGAAACCTATTATATAGCCATTAGGGCTTGGGCTTTGTCTGTTGGACACATCTTAGGACAATTGTACACCTCTTGTTCGTCAAACTTCTCCTGCAAAGCTTCTTTTTCTGCTTCTGAGATTGTAGGACAGTTACTAATATTTCCTGTAGATCTCCATTCTTCCTCCTCTGTGTAGAGCTTCCTATAGAATTTGATTATCTCGTCTTTTATTCTTGTTGGCTCTACTATAGTTTCACCTTGCACATCTAACTGATCAATGTGGTTAGCCAAGGCCAGAGAGCGAAAGGCACGTGACCTTGACCAAGTGAAGTGTATCAAGGGTGAGGATGACAAAGTATTGGTGGAAGAGGTACTCATTAGGAGGAGATGGCAGTCTTACTTCCATAAGCTCTGAACGAAGCGGGGGAGGAAGGCATTGTGTTGGGGGACTTGGAGCACTCGGACAGGAGTCGCGATTATGGTTATTGTAGGCGTATAAAGGTTGAGGAGGTCAAGGGTGTTATTCGTAGGATGCTTACGGGTAGAGCGACTGGGCCTGATGAGATTTCGGTGGATTTTTGGAAGAGAACAGGCGGGGAAGGTAGGGAGTGGCTGATCGAGTTATTCAATGTCATTTTCAAGACTGCGAAGATGCCTGAAGCTTGGAGGTGGAGCACAATGATTCCATTGTACAACAACAAGGGTGACATTCTGAATTGCAACAACTATAGGGGTATCAAGTTGTTAAGAGTGACACTATGAAAGTTTGGGAAGGGTAGTGGAGTTGAGGTTGAGGAGGATCGTGACTATTTCTGAGAATCAGTTCGGATTCATGCCAGGATGTTTCGACTACAGAAGTCATTCATCTCATTAGGAGACTGGTGGAGCAGTATAGGGAGAGAAAGGACTTGCACATGGTGTTTATCAATCTAGAGAAGCTTACGACAAAGTCCCCAGGGAGGTTCCTTGGAGGTGCTTGGAGGCTAGAGGTGTTCTTGTTCCATACACTAGGTCGATTAAGGACATGTATGATGGAACCAAGATTCGTGTAAGGACAGTGGGAGGAGACTCGGAGCACTTTCCCGTATTGATGAGGTTGCACCAGGGATCGACCCTTAGCCCATTTTTGTTTTCTTTGGTAACGGATGTATTGACGCGACAAATTCAAAGCGAGGTGCCATGGTGTATGTTATTTGCGGATGACATAGTTTTGATTGACGAGACCCACGAAGGAGTTAATGATAAGTTGAAGGTTTGGAGACAGACCCTTTAGTCTAAGGGGTTTAGGTTGAGTCGGACCAAGACTGAATATTTGGAGTGTAAGTTTAGTGAGGTGATGAATGAGGCTGATGTGGTAGTGAAGCTTGATACTCAGGTTATTCAGAAGAGAGATAGTTTCAAGTATCTTGGGTTTATGATCCAGGGAAACGGAGAGACTGACGAGGATGTCACTCACCGTATTGGTGCAGGGTGGATGAAATTGAGGCTCTCATTCGGAGTCTTGTGTGATAAGAAAGTACCTCATAAGCTTAAAGGCATGTTCTACAGAGTGGCGGTTAGACCAGCTATGTTGTACCGGGTGGAGTGTTGACCAGTCAAGAACTCTCACATCCAAAAGATGAAGGTGGCAGAGATGAGGATGCTACGATGGATGTGTTGGTTTACTAGGAGAGATAGGATTAGAAATGAGGTTATCGGAGACAAGGTGGGAGTGACTTCAGTGGAAGTCAAGATGCGGGAAGCAAGGTTGAGATGGTTCGAGCATGTAATGAGGAGGAGAACGTATGCCCCAGTGCGGAGGTGTGAGAGGTTAGTTATGGATGGTTTCAGATGAGGTATAGGTAGACCGAAGAAGTATTGAAGGGAGGTGACTAGACATGACATGGAGGAATTACAGCTTACTGAGGACATGATCCTGGATAGAAAGGTGTGGAGGACGCGAATTAGGGTAAAAGGTTAGTAGGTAAAAGTGCATCTATGCTAGTAGATAGTAGTGCTTTATTTTGTTGCCCGTGCTCGTAGTCGTAGTGCTATGCTTGTAGTGTCTTATTCTTGGAGTTTTGATTATGTTGGTGGTCTTGGGTAGATCGTTTGTAGTATTATTTTGGGGTAGTCTTGTTTCTGTTACTATCTGTTATTCTATTACTAACTATTGTTTCTTGTTCTTTTTTTATGTCTTTGTCTTGAGCCGGGGTCTATCAAAAACAACCTCTCTATCTCACCTTTGAGGTAGTGGTATGGACTGCATACACTCTACCCTCCCCAGACCCCAGTTTGTGGGAATATACTGGGTATGTTGTTGTTGTTATTGCATTTGCATTTTGATGAAAAACTGTGTTCTTGTGACCCTCCCTTAGCCATAAAGCCCTAGATTTCTGTTTCCAAGCACTCTCCTCATTCTTGAGGACTTCTTCAAAATTCAAAAAAGTCTCTACTTTTTTATAAGATTCACCTCTGTCAAGGCCCTGGTTTCTAGTATAGAGTCCAGAACTGCCATTTTGTTAAGCAGTCTAGAATTTTGTAACCTCAGATTTTCTTGTTCACTCCTACTCCACTCTTTGAGCTTCCCTTTAAGAGCTTAGAGTTTGGAGGCTAATATGAAATCAGGCCTCCCAGTGAACTCGAATAAATTCCACCAATCTCTAACTCTATCCATAAACCTTTCTATAGTCAACCACTAGTTCTCGAACTTAAAGTAGGATTTTGGAATCTCCCAGGTGTTGCACTGTCACCTCACTGGAGAGAAATGGGCACATGTTCAGAGATCATCCTTTGTAATGGAGCTTGTTTGATATTTCTAAACTTTCATCCCATTCTGATGAGAAAAAGAATCCTCTATTCTTGATTCAACCTCTTGATTGTCTCCTTTAAACCATGTAAAAGAGCCTCCTTCAAGCTATAGGTCAATCAACTCCATATCCTCAATGAAATTTGAAAATTCCACCATAGCTGATGACCTGCTGATACAATTCCTTTTTTCATAATGGAATCTACATACATTAAAGTCTCCACAGATTGCCCAAGGGCCCTCCATCAAACCTTTCACGTCCCCCAGTTAATCCCAGATTAGTCTCCTTTCAATCTTACCATTTGGTGCATAAACACCAGAGATATGACATGAAAAATCCCGTAGATGTGCCTCAAACTTACAAGTTAAGGAGTAGGCTCCAATTTGAAAATTTGAAATAATCTCAACAACTAAAACAACTTAACAAACATTTGAAATTCAAATGCATCCTAACCTAAACAACTTATTATACTAAAAACTACTGCAGTAACTAAAAGCAAATTTCAACACACTGGCTTTTGGGCAAGCAAATCTTGTCCATCTACCTCCCCCAATCAGATTAATGTGATCTTGACAATTTCCTTCTAGTTTTGTTTCTTGCATATAAACGATGTCTGCCTTCCAATCCAACAGTTGGCTTTTGACTATTCTCTTTCTTCCACGAATCATTCAAACCCCTGAGATTCCATGAAAAACTAACTTGAGCTTCATTGGTCTTTCTGAGATTTCCCCCTTACCCTTTCCTCTGCTTCCTGCTTTTGAATTAAACATTGAAGGTGATCAAGTTTTTCAATTCGTGAGCCCCCTTGCATTTGGTTTTCTTGATGTCCACAATAGGTTCCAACACTCTCGCTTGTCTGGTTTCATCAATTTGCATAAGCAGTTTGAGAGTTTCCTTTTCGTTCCCTTTGAAATCTACTCCAAAAATCTTACTGAGTTTTAGAAGACTCTGATACACCCATACAATGGCCTCCATTTCCTTCTCCAGTAATTCCTTGTTTTGTTCAAATTGCAGAGGAGGAACATCTTCAATCTCCCAAAGATCCCCATTCATAGCCAGTTGCGCAGTGTTGATCATAGTTTCTGACCCTGCGTTCTTTCTATCCCCTTATTGGAATTAAATACTTCCTACTCCATTGGTGTAACGTGTAAATCGGCCTCGCTCATTGTTATGATCCTATTTTTTCACGATAGGACATAACTTCGGACTCAACAAAAAATAATTAAATAAATAGTTTAAAAAATAATTAAAAGAAGAGAGAGAGTTAAAACAGAGTCTCCACCTAATTTTAGGAAAATCAGGAATCCTTTTAATTATTGAACAAAAAACTTTAGTCTACGAAACCAGTTAGATTCTAGGTAAGGGTTCAAGTTATTTCGAAGTAGGCATCCTTGAGAATCCACAACAGTGGTTCTCGACTTAATTCATTTTTTCAATTGAGGAGATAAAATAAATGTCCCGATTCTTCAGAGTTAGAGAAAATGACTCTCCAAAACTCGAAGAATACAAGGAAAAAGCTTTTACGAGATGACCTAATATTTGTCTATCATTAGTAAAAATGAATAAATACAATAAAGAATTTAAAGATTTTTGAATTTCAATTCGAGTGTCTTCTTCGGAAAGCAACTTCGAGTACCTGTAAACACACTTAATAATAGTGTTAGTAATGAACGAATATTAATCAAAAAAAATTAAAGAAATAATAACTAAAAATGAATCCTGTCTTATATACATGGGAGGCCTTGAAAATGGACGAAATTTTTTTCATCAGCCAGTTAAATTGATATGCTATATAAAATAATCGAATTCAAAATAACATCCATCTTTTATTATAGGAAGGCCTCGAAAATCCGACGAAAAGATTCTTTCATTGGCCAATTTATACTTTGTTTAATTTTATTATAATCTATAATGAGGAGATCAACAAAATTGTGTAAAGAAATGCTATAAGTCCAACACATAATCAAAATAAATAAATAAAGAAGACAAATAGCACTGAAGCAAGTGAAAAACAACAAAGATCCATATATATCAAAATTGTAGACAGTAAACAAAGCAGTATTATGATGAGCAAAACAAATAATTAAACTATTTTAACCAATGGAGCAACAATTAGCTAAAAACCGAAAAAATGAAACAACATAGTGGAAAAAATCAACAGTCGGTTGGAAAAAAAATGAAATTCACCGGAAATGAATTGGACAGTCACTGGAAAAATTCAAAAACAACATTAATCATTTTAACTAATATCTTGAAATGGTAAATCATAGAGAAATATAGAGCCAACAATGCCGAAAAACTCAAAAGGAAACATTGGAAAAAGAAAAAACTCCGCTCAGATTTTTCTAGTCAAATATGGAATAAACGGCATGGTTGCCGGAGTGTGACCTGAAACAGAGCGCAAACATGAGGAACAGAAAAGGGCTTACAGTGGTGGTTCGTCAGAGTTTAGAGCTCGTTGGTGGCCGGTGGTAGGAGCTGTTACGGTAGTGGTGGTGGTGTGAGATCTTGGAGCTCGTGGGTCTGTACGTCTGAGCTCGTCATGACGGAGAAGAGAGGGAGTAGAAACGAGGGTTGGGAGTTCTGATATGGCTCAAGTTTATGGCTGTTTGGTGGTGGTTTTGTGGAGGTTGAACTCATGGTTGTGGCGGTGGTCTGAGAACAATGAGGCATGTGAGGTTGTTTGGTCGGAGCCTTTGATGAAGCTGTGGTGGTGTGGTGTTGTTCTCTGCCAGCGAAAGAGAGTAAGGGAACGAGGGTAGAAGAAAGGTGAAAGAGGCAATGGGATTTTGTGGGTGGCTGGTTCGTCGGTACTTCGCCGGAGTTGCACGGAGGTTGATGGATTGTGACGGGGTGGTGGCCGAAAAAGGAAAGGAGGAAGAGAATTGTTATTTTCTTTTTGAAAGTTTTGCCAATTTTGGAAATTTCCACCACCAAGGAGTGTGTTGAGTGTATGAGACACTTTATAGAAAACTTTAAAACCCTAAACCATCTATATGGCAAAACCATTGGTTCAAAGCGCTATCAAAACTGTGTGCTTAAAACTATGGTTTATCTAAAACCATGTGCTATTTAATTATATGTGTAATGTGTAAAGAATATCTTCTCCGATTTATGTATTAACAGACCGTGATAAAAAATAGATAAAAATCTCAATATTTTCAAAAATGAGAATGATTATCAATAAATTGTATCAACATTGAAAAAATATAAGAAAAGTTGTATTCTGTGCAATTTAACGAATAAAAGGTTTAAAAAATATTAATTTTAAAAATATCAGGGCAAAATTGGGTGTCAACAACTGCCCCTCTTCGCTAAGAGATAATGACAAAATCTTTGAGCGAAGACGTTGACATGTAGCCAATTTTGGCTCGACAAAAAAAAAAAGATGACATATGTACAGAATGATGCCAGACTTTGATAGAGCTTTGAAAATACTCTGTCTGCTGGCGAGGTTGGATTATTTTAAATGAAAGATGATAAACAAGGAAAAAAATATTTTAGGACGAAAAGTAATCGCGTACCTTCGATATTGTTTTCCAAAATCACCTAGTGTCAAACTGTGAGACGCTAGGGATACAAGATTATGTAACTGTCTCGTTGAAAGGCGGATGACCCAACTTGATTTTGATATGTCACTTTGAATGAGGTGACAACCCAACGTGTCTCATTGAAAGACGGATGACCCAACTTGAATTTGATGTCACTTTGAACGAGGTGACAACCCAACGTGTCTTATTGAAAGGCGGACAACCCAACTTTGAATTTGATATGTCACTTTGAACGAGGTGACAACCCAACATGTCTCATTGAAAGGCAGATGACCCAACTTAAATTTGATATGTCACTTTGAACGAGGTTACAACCCAACATATATCATTGAAAGGCGGACGACCCAACTTGAATTCGATATGTCACTTTGAATGAAGTGACAACCCAATATATCTCATTGAAAGGAAGACGACCCAACTTAAATTTGATGTCACTTTGAACAAGGTGACAACCCAACGTGTCTCATTGAAAGGCGAATGACCCACCTTGAATTTGATGTCACTTTAAACGAGGTGACAACCCAATATGTCTAATTGAAAGGCGGACGACCCAATTTGAATTTGATATATCACTTTGAACGAGGTGACAATCCAACATATCTCATTGAAAGGCGAACGATCCAACTTGAATTTGATATGTCACTTTGAACGAGGTGACAACCCAATGTGTCTCATTGAAAGGCGTACCACCCCAACTTGAATTTGATATGTCACTTTGAATGAGGTGACAACCCAATATGTCTTAGTGAAAGGCGGACGATCCAACTTGAATTTTATATATCACTTTGAACGAGGTGACAACCCAACGTGTCTCGTATAAAGGCGGACGACCCAACTTGATTTTGATATGTCACTTTGATCGAGGTGACAACCCAACCTGTCCCATTGAAAGGCGGACGACCCAAATTGAATTGAATATGTCACTTTGAACAAGGTGACAACCCAACATATCTCATTGAAAGGCGGAAGACCCAATTTGAATTTGATGTCACTTTGAACGAGGTGATAACCCAACATGTCTCATTGAAAGACGGACGACCCAATTTGAATTTGATAGTCACTTTGAACGAGGTGACAACCCAACATGTCTCATTGATAGGAGGACGACCCAATTTGAATTTGATATGTCACTTTTATCGAGGTGACAACCCAACATGTCTCATTGAAAGGCGAACGACCCAACTTGAACTTGATATGTCACTTTGAACGAGGTGACGACTTAACATGTCTCATTGAAAGGCGGAAGACCCAACTTGAATTTGATGTCACTTTGAACGAGGTGGCGACCCAGCATGTCCCATTGAAAGACGGACAACCCAACTGAATACATGGAGTCACTTTGACACCAAAGATTAAATGAAATCACCTTGACGCTATACTGGATAAATGGAGTCACTTTGACACCGAAGATTGAGTGGAGTCACTTTGACACTGAAGATTGAGTGGAGTCACTTTGACACCAAAGGTTGAGTGGAGTGACTTTGATGCCAGTCTGGATAAATGGAGTCACTTTGACACCAAAAATTAAGTGAGGTCACTTTAACGCCAGTCTGGATAAATGATTGTTACCTTAATGATCTGGGTAAATTATCATCACCTTGATGCTAATCTGGAAAGTGGAGTCACTTTGACTCTGATTTGAATAAGTGGTCATCACCTTGATACCAATCTGAAAAATGGAGTCACTTTGACGCCAATTTGAATAAATGATCACCACGTTGATGATCTGGATAAATGATCATCACCTTGATGATGGTCTGAAAAGTGAGGTCACCTTGGTGCCGGTTTAAATTTCATATGTCACTTTGAACGGGGTGACTTCCCAACATCTCATAATCATCTGCACAAAACTTATTAGTAGCAAAATGTAATATTTCACAACGAAAGAGGTGACGATTCAACATAACACGTCATAAATACAGAAGTGACGATTCAACTTAAAAAACACGTCATTTTAAATGGGACGACAACCCAATTTTAAAAAAATATGTCAATTTGACAAGATAACTAAACATGTCAGTTTAACATATAAACAATAAAACATGAAAAGAAAATGCACTTTGACATGAATTAGAAAGGTAGGTGCTTGCCCCAATTTTATTTTGAACAATAAAGCATGTGAAGAGAGAATCAAGTCTTGACTGCAGTTGGTACCAACATTTAGCATTGCATGAAATTTTTCTCATTTGATTTGCACCTAACTGAGATTGACTTCGAGGTAATTCTTGTAGTTTCAAGTGGTACCTCAAACATACCTAAGTATCAACAAGATTTGTTCATCTTGCTTCAAACAAAGGTTCTGGAGTATACCTATCCTCATGTTTCAACGTCCTTACCACAAAGAAAGTCCTCATTTGCACATATCTGAAGTATTTGATTTGAAGATATTTTCAAAGAATACTCACACTCAAAAAAATATTCAATGCATGCAATTGTGATGCCATATGCTTGGCCTTCATGTGAATCTCCACTAATGTGAGAACATTTGAAATGAGATCATGTAGGTCTTGTAATCGGCTTGTAATGTAGGCTTAGGTACGGGTAGGATATCCATTTGGGATAAAAGTGACTTAATCCCTCCTTGAGTGTTGCACTAGGTTTGTGCTTTTGTTGTGCTTTTAGCGCTTGAACTTTTCGTTGTCCTTTTTTTTCTTTTGACTTCTTTTGAATCTTTGCTTGTCGAAATTTTCTCTCCCCTTTTTCTGATGTTTTCTTTTTTTATTGACTTCTCCATTATTGTTGGAGTGTTTTTCTTCGTTATTTCTGCTGTCTTGACCTTGTGGAGAGCTTTTGACTCCTTTTTTTTTTGAAGTCATTTTGTATCCTTGACTTTCAAAGACTTTGCATATTTTTGTCTTTAACAACTTTAAACTTGAATCTCCTTCTGTAATTTACACATCTTCAGTGCGCTCAAGGAGGTTGGGCCAAGAGAGGGATAGTGCATGTAAGCACTTAAAAGGGTATTGGCTAAGATGTGGTTGTCTAAAGAAAAGGCTTTCAAGCTCAAAGAGGGACATGCTAAGGATTAATGTCATTTGGTAGGCAATGAAAGGCACAAACGGGTAGAAAAAGGCCTACGATCCTTTCCCAAATCAAATATTACTCAGAATTTTGCCTCAACATACATCCAAGCCAAGTTCTAGATCAACAATGCAATGCAATTGAATTTAATCTAAAATCTCATCACACAATGCACATGAAACAATGAGGTTGATTTTATTCTTATCTTGAATGCATGCAAGAGAATATTCTCAAGCATCACAAAGATACGATTAAGAGGTACCAAAAGAATCTATGATTCACTACAAAGTCAACAATCTCAATTATATCAATTATTTTGCACATTTCTAACTGTGTTGACATCAACCAAGTCAAAGATGGGTTTCTTAAAAAGTTTTTTTTTTTTTTTTTTGAATTTTTGAAAAAGAAATATCAAACCCAAAAGGGTTGCCTACGTATCTCATCCCGAGGGATGAGAATTAGGTGTGCGTAGTTCGTGCAGATATGTCATAAAATGGTTTATCTTTGAAAGAATGTTATAAATATGCACAAAAATTAATGCAAAGAGAAATGAGTGAAAACAGGATAATCATGAAAAAATAATAAAATAGAGTGTCACAACTCAACCAAAAGCTCTCCTGATTTGTCTGTTCGACGCTTCATGGAGTTTAACATAAGATGTTGCTCTCTTTGTTGTTCTAGTGGAATTTTTGAGAACCTTCCTCAAAAATTCTGCCCTAGTTTTGACTTCAACAACTCTGTGTATTTACTTGTATCAAACACCATCTTCTGTAGAATTTTTGAGATCCTCTAAAAAATTCTGCCCCAGTTTTCATTGCAAATGATTAGAAAGCTTACGGAGAATATGACCGAGCCAGTGTGGCACCTACGTATCCCGTTGAGTCAGGAATCAGGTCTAACGTAGTTCCAACTTTTGGAGTAAATAAATCATATTTACAGCAAAACATGTATATTACAGCATGTTCGGCTTTGGACCGCGAGTAAATCAGGATATCGTCAATAAATATGATCACGAATACATCTAGAAATGGCTTGAATACCCGATTCATTAGGTCTATAAAAGCTGCTAGGGCATTAGTAAGCCCAAAAGACATTACTAGAAATTCAAAGTGGCCATACCTTGTCCTAAAGGCTGTTTTTGGAACGTCTACCCCTTTAACACGTAACTGGTGATACCCCGACCGCAAGTCAATCTTTGACAAACATTTGGCGCCTTGCAACTAATCAAAAAGGTCATCAATCCTTGGAAGCGGATACTTATTCTTGATTGTAACTTTGTTCAGTTGTCGGTAATCGATACACATTCTCAAGGACCCATCCTTCTTACGAACAAACAAAACTGGTGCGCCCCATGGCGATGTACTAGGCCTAATGAAACCTTTTTCGAGTAGATCCTTTAATTGTTCCTTTAACTCTCTTAATTCTGCAGGAGCCATCCTGTAAGGGGGAATTGATATTGGCTGAGTATCTGGGAGTAGGTCAATGGCAAACTCAATTTCCCTTTCTGGAGGGATTCCTGGAAGCTCATCCGGGAATATATCTAGAAATTGACTCACCACGGGAACCGATTGAAGAGTCACTGGTCCATCCTGTGTGCTTTGTACTCGGACTAAATGATAAATATAGCCTTTAGAAATCATTTTCTGGGCTTTAAGGTAGAAAATAATCCTACCCCTTGGCGTGGAAGCATTACCTTTCCACTCCAGGATTGTCTCTTTCAGAAAATGGAATTTGACAACCTTAGTTCTACAATCGATATTAGCATAACATGCAGCTAACCAGTCCATGCCCATAATGACATCGAAGTCAATCATATCTAATTCGATTAGATCAGCTGAAGTGAGATGGTCATAAATCCACACTGCACAATCTCGATAAACTCGTCTAGCAATAATAGATTCACCAACCAGCGTAGATACAACAAAAGGTCTAGGCAATAACTCAGGGCCTGCCTCCAACTTACCAGCAACGAGTGGGGTAACATATGAAAGAGTAGATCCAGGATCTATAAGTGCATAAACAACATGAGTAAAAATAGTCAATGTACCTGTAACAACATAAGGTGACGATTCCAAGTCCTGGCGACCGGCTAGAGCATAAGTGCAATTCTGACCACCACCTGAACTGGATGCTCCTCCTCCTCCTCTACCTCTACCATGACCTGGTGTAGCCTGTTGTCCTGTCCTAGGGGGACAAATAGTATATGAATAAGCTGCCATCGACCCTGTAGGCTGGGATATCTCACTCCTACCTCTACTCGGACAGTCTCGCATAAAGTGACCAGGATGCCCACACGAATAACAAGTATCTGAACCCAGGTGACATATCCCAGGATGCTTCCTACCGCACTGAACACAAGGTGGCAAAGGTGGCCTCATCTGACCTGAATGCCCCTGGCGATAGGAACTGGATGCACCTGAACTGTGGCCTGGTCTAGTCTGAGAAAAATGATCATACCTCTGCCTTTGCAACTGATATGGGGCACCACTAGTAGGGTGGGATGATCGCCTATTAAAATGTGGCCTAACATTACCTTGTGGCTCTACATAGGACTCAGTAGATCTAGCCCTCTTATTCTGATCCCTTTCTCGGCTTTGGTTATCTCCAATTTGTACTTCAAGATCCTCTGCAGTCTGAGCAATAGCCTGTATCTTAGAAATATTCATATCCTCTTGTGTGTCTGCTATTGTTAATCCCTTAATCAATACATCCTTAAGGCCACACATATATCGATGAACTCTAGCTCGCATCGTACTCACAATATCGGGGGCGTACCTGTCTAATGAACTAAACTTGAGGCTGTACTGTCGAACATTCATATTGCCTTGCCTAAGGGCTATAAATTGATCAAGTCTGGCCTCTCGAACCTCCTGTGGAAGATAGTGAGCTAGGAAGGCCTCTGAAAATTCCTCCCATTCAGCTGGGGGTGCATTTGATCCCCTAGACCGATCCCAAGCCTCGAACCATAAAATGGCCACATCTCGTAACCTGAAAGATGCAAACTCCACTGCCTCCACTACTGTTGCATGCATGACTCGAAGTACTCGATAAGTCTGATCATAAACTCTTGAGGATCCTCACGTAGGTCAGAGCCTGTAAATATAGGAGGGCTTAGGTTGATAAACTCTCGAGCCCTAGAACTTTCTGAGCCACCTGACCTAACACTCGTTGATTCCCCAATTTGTTGTTGTTGTGTGGCTACCATCTGGGTCAATAATCGAACAACACTCATGATGTCCTGGTCCTCTACTTCAGGTGGAGGAGCTACAGGTGTTGGTTCATCTCTAGCTATCTCATATGCCACTGGAGCAGGTGGGGTCAGGGGTATTGGATCCCCTCTAGTCTCATCAGGTACTTGATAAACTGGGATCTCTGGTGTCGGTGATTCACTTTGAGCCTCAAATCTATCCAATCGGATAGGCGGGGAATGACTAGTACCTTCTTCTGTATCCGTGCCAACCCGTCGGATACTCGTTTGTCTGGTCACAGGCATTTCTGTAAACAAGGAATAGAAAAACATGAATTAGACTTCAAACATCTTATGACCTCGCTCTATTGCACGATCTAGCAAATGAAAGAAGGATAACAATTCATAAATGTCCCGTAGCCTCATGATTATAGGTATGGTGCACAACACACCCATAAACAAGACTCTACTAGACACGGCTTGTAGACTCCCTGGGATTCGACGTGCTCTGATACCAAGTTTGTCACGCCCCAAACCATGGGAGGCATGACCGACACCCGGAGCCCCAAAAGGCCGAGGGTGCAAAAATAGAGTGTATCTCTGTTGAACCTGCTGGGGGTCTGAGACCGACAAGGTCTCTAAGAATTACAATTTGAAACACTGAAAGCTCAATAGTAGTTAAGCAACTCAAGGCCGACAAGGCTATTATCATAGTAGATAGCTAATAACAAGGCCGACAAGGCCATACCCAACACTGATATACATATACACGTCTACAAGCCTCTAGGAGTAAGTAAAATATCTCATATCCAGGAAGGGCCCTGGACTACCCATAATTGTACATATACATAACCTGGTCAAAATATAAGCTAGACTTCTGACTCGTCAGCTCCAGGAAGAATGGAGCTTACCAAAATGGCTGAACTTTGCAACTCCTACTGAAGAGATCTGTCTGGATATCTGTCTGGACCTGCAGGCATGTATGCAGCGCCCCCAGGCAATGGGGACGTCAGTACGACCATAATGTACTGGCATGTAAGGTAGAAACATAAAAGCAAGTCGCAAGTAGTAAATCCGAACAAGATATAATATGAAACTTGTAAACTGTAATTGGTAAGACTCGTTAAGCTCTTTCTCTTTTATTCTTTTTAGAACACAACACATGCATTAACTCAAGCTGCAACTCACTCTTTATAACCCACACTGAACCACAATAGCGCCTCGGCGCACCCTATATTTAATAGCCTCAATATGGCAGTAGCGCCTCGGCGCACACTATGTATATAATGGCCTCAATATGGCAGTAGCACCTCGGTGCACACTATGTATATAATAGCCTCAATATGGCAGTAGCACCTCGGTGCACACTAACACGCAACCCATGCATAATAAGTGTATTACTAGATTGACCTTCCAAGCTATTCTTGTTATTTATGAAGGTTCATTTAGATAACTTCTTTAGCCTTGGCTTACTAGGTGTTGGACTCAACATACCAAACACATATAAATGGGGATTTTACTTTCTAACTTTCCTTGTATACTTTCTAAAGCTTGATTAGAGATCACAATATAAAGAAGAAACTTGACAAAAGGATAACTTACATTTCGTGCAAAAAGAATCAGATTTTTATAAGAAGGCGACTTGAATTACCATAATGTATAAATTAGTTCCTTAAGACTTTTTGAGTTACCAAATCAGCTCTCTTACAACAAAATACTCAAATTCCTTCTTTCGGAGATTTAGAGTTCTATTTCTAGATTCATGCCGATAAGGAATAAAGAAGCCTTAACATACCTCGTTCCTTCCGAAGATTGCGCTTACCACAACTTGGACTTTCCCTTAATAAGTTAATCTACAACACAAGGGTATAATGAAGCTAATATTAGCTCTTAAACCTGCTGCAACATTCCCAAAACAGTAGCTAAACATTTCCCGGGCAGATTTACGTATTTTGCATTAATTAAAGGTGTATCGTCACACCTTTCTCTCCTATCCAATACACATCTCACACACACCAACCTACTGCCTCCAATAATACAAAACACATCAAACATCCCCTACACAACTCACCATGCCGAAATACAATAGAACACATTGAACCCACGGCTTCCGATCGCCGTCCCGTGAGTTCTTAACAACAATTCAACAACAATTGTCCATCCGAACTTCAATCCAAAAATATTATTATGGGCAGAGTACTTACCACACTTGAAGGTGTGTTTTTATCCTCTTTTTATTAATGCTTTAAAAGCTTAAGTACCCCCTACACATACACCAACAAGAGAAGAAGAAATTTCTTAATTGTTACACAATTTCTATGTGTTAAATCATAAGAAAGGGGCTGCCATAGTTCATGTCTTTCTTACCATAGGATATCCTAGCTATATTTAGTATATTAATACCAAGATAACAAGTTGATTAACTCACCTTAAGCTTGAATTAATCTTGGTCTTCTTAGAACCCTAAAGGGAGAGAAGGGCTGCCAAAAGGAAATGAGATAAGAGAGAATTTTCCAGCTTTTTGTGATCAACATTGATCAGCAAATGGCCTGTATAAAGGGACCTTTTTGGCCGACTTTTTTTGAGTATATTTGGGCTAAAATGGGTCAATATACTTGGGCCAAAATTACCCTTTGCTTGGGCCTCAAAAGGGTTAAGTTTTAGGGCTGATTTTGGGCTTCTCTTGGGTCAAAATGTGGTCAATATTGGTGGCTCCCTTTTGTAGTTGTTTGGGCCAGATTTGGTTGTGCTTTGATGGGCCAACTTTAAGCTTCATTTGGGCTACCATTAGGTCTAATAATCCATGGTGTTGCTGCCCGTAATCGCCCCTCGGAACTTAGTTCGTTAGCGTAGGTAGGTGATGCACCTACTTGTCACCTAAGAGCTTAGATAAGTCGAGCAAGTACCTCACTTGTTTTATCTCATTTTCAAAACCCAAGCTCGAGCAAGTACCTCACTTGTTTTATCTCATTTTCAAAACCCTCCTCCTTATAACTTAACTTAACACTTATATACATTTGACCATTTCAAATTCTAGGCCAAAGTACCCCTTCACAATCTCAAGCTCAAATACCTTCGTCGATATTTACTTAGTCACATAGGTTTTGAAAGGTACGGGGTGTTATAGCATAGGTGCAAAACACATCCAACCTGTGGTTTCCAATCTATGATAGAATTCAGGAAGAGTCGTGGAGACCTTATCAATACATATGCCCTTTTCAAGGATCAGCTTCTTCTTTACCAAGTCAGAGTAGTATCTCCTCTGACATTCAGGAGATATGAATCAAACTTGATCAAACTCCTCATCAATGGGGAGGTCATCTTCTATGAGCGAATCATTATGGTTTGCAGCCATGTCAGCCTTTTGAACTGAAAAGGTTCCACAAGCATGAATGATTGATATTAGTATCGAAATACAATGCCTTGTGGTTTATGAAAGCCAAAGAAATGAGTTGGAAACCAATTGGAACGCTCTAGGGGTGTGCACCTCTTTTGGTGCCTTAAAAGTTTGGTCTCGGGTACTGCAATTGTGATCGGTGTCTGCAAATGTGGAGGTCTGCAAATGTGAAGAACCTCTACAATTGCGGCCTTTGGAAACTTGTCTAGCTCCACAATTATGGTTAAAGTCCACAAATGCGGTATTCCATAATTGCGAGACCTTGACGCAAAAGTGTACCCATCATCTCCTAAATTTCCCCAAGGCGGAAACCACTTTCAACACCCCTAAAATAAATCATCAACTCATTTTTCACATGAAAAAACATAAAATACTCCACAAAAATATTATCTATTAATGAAAAATTCACGAATCTAGCCAAGAGTTTCATCCGGGAAATTCATCAAATACCTTATAAGCACAAATGGGCACTACCCTATGGAGCATGATATGGCTATTTAGCTACCCCACATTTACAATCAAAATAATACCCACTCTCAAAGCCAACCTCACCCAAAAATAACAAATAAACCACAGATTCCAGTTCATCAAGTCTTACAACATTAGTCATACAAGTTGAGATGAACTAGGAAGAAAGGAGAAAGACTTTACATGACTCAAAGAGAGAAGAGATTATCTTGTCATACCTTGATTCTTCTAGAGATGAATGGATCTTGGTGTTGCTCTTGTTAGTGAAGAGAAGAAAAAGGAGAAATGGACCTTTTATTTTGAGAAAGTGAACCAACCTCCGTACCTTTTAGTTTTTTTTCAATCTTTTCAACTGTCGGGTGTCCACAAATGCGGTCTCAGATGATGCAAATGTGATGTATCCATATTTTTGGTCAGAAGGTCCACAATTGTGGATCACCACATTTTTAGCCAACCACCACAATTGCGGAATATCTGTTTTTTTGGTGGATGTTCTGCAATTGCAGAATCTGCAGCTGGTCTCACTGGTCGCTCATGCAAAGGCATGTGCGAAGGGAACTTTGGGAGCTACAAAACGCACCACATTCGCACATTCTAACATTTTCTCCCAGCTCATTGGTTCCTCTTCTCATTCCCTTGAGCACCTAAAATCAAATAAAAAAACAAAAAGTAAAGTAAAGCATAAAAATAATGGGTTGCCTCCCATCAAGCGCTCAATTTAACATTGCGGTATGCCGCAAGCTACCTCACCATTTTGATCTCCACTTATAAGATTTGAACCTTCGACCCAAACTTGAACCAAATATCCGGTGACAATCCCGGGGTGAAGGTTTGAGCATGAGAAGGCCATTCTCTTGATTTCGCATTTTGCATTTTTTAGCCTTCAAGTGAGAAAGGTCGATTTGCCTTCTTTCCATGAAAAACTTAAAACCGTATAGGCCATCATCCATCCTCCTTCCAACGTCTTCCAAGATCTTGATTTCTTCGACTCTCATCCATTCAATCAAACTTAAGGTTGAAAAATGGTTGGAGTGGGATTTGGGCATTTCCACCTTCAAGCTTGCCTCATTCATCACATCCTCACTTTAAGATGCCATGGCATCATTCAACACAATAAAACCAAATAAAATAAAAACAACTATTCACAAAAACTAAACTAGAGTAAGTAGACTCAAATTGTAAACTAACTCAACACGCCAAATTGTTCACCGGCAATGGCGCCATTTTTGCCAAATGCTCAAATGTACTCTCCAAAGATGGAGGTATCAGCAATTGTTAAGCAAAATACATTTATAATTCCCAAGGGATGTCGGGGTCGTACGTATAAAGAACAATGTAGTCACGATCGAGCTAACAAAGAATCTAAGGAACTTATTGAAGTTTAATTAATGGAAAGAAAAGATATCTAAAAGGGGGTTTTAGACTAAAAACAAAAGATACAAAAATGCATATACAAGATAGATTGATCAATGACTTTCACCTTGCTTTCGTCAAGCAAGGATAACAAGGGAGATTGGGGAATGGGAATTCAACTCAGAAGACTTGCAACCAATTAACACGTAGGTAGTCTGGGTTGAAGGTATGCCAAACTGTCTCTCAACCAATCAAGAATGTATCTCGTGTGTTCTCTCGAACTACTACGAGTGAGCAATAATCAAAAAAATCAACTTGGTGAGCTGGTTATCTCTAGCTCCAACTCTTAGATGGGAGTTTCAGGTAAATTGAGCTATTTCTAGCCTCAATCTAGAATGGAATCCAAAATCCCAACTAAAGAACCTTCCCGAATTTGGGGTAATCCTTTCTCAAGAAAAAACCCAAATTAGAACGCTAAGTCAATTTTTGCAACCATTAACTATAAATTCAAGCATGGAGGATTCAATAAACCCAAATAATTAACCAAAAGCAAAATCTAGATATGAATTCAATACCCAAACAAGTACTATCTATAATGCAAACTCAAATCTCAATTCAATAAGCACACCAATAAAATAGCAATTAAGAACAAGAGTTAAAGATTGGAAACTAAAGATTTCACAATAAATACCTCCAAATCTTCACTCCCATGGTGTTGGATGATAAACTTGCTCCCAAGCTTGCCAAAAGTTGTGAAAATAGCCAAAGATAGCTTCCCAAATGGCTAAGAAATCTTTTATGTGGATTGAGGTTTCCAAAAGTGTGAAAAGACTATTTTTGTCCTAGCTGAGCCCGTCACTCACAATTGCAGTCCTTTGACCGCATTTGTGGTGGTTTACTGTCTGTTGACTTCAGCAATTGCAGTCCTTTGGTCGTAATTACAGTTGTTAACTGGTTAGTTGACCTTCACATTGGTGGTTCTTTAGCCGCATTTGCAGTTGTTGACCGGTCAGTTGACTTTCGCAATTGCGGTCCTTTGGCCGCATTTGCAGTATCTGAGGCTTGTTTCTCCCTTCAGCTTATTTTTAGCTTTTTTTGTCCAAATTGCTCCAAAGTCTCTACATGAATGAGAATCACCTGAAATATATCAAAACAAGCTATAAGTGGTCTCATATCACCATTAGAGGAGAGATGTAAATAAGTGGTAATTTCACCATTTATCATGCACTGGTGAGAATTTTTAGTTACAAATGGTAAGTGTGGTTGTCAGAGAGGTTAGTGCAGTTAAAAGGTGTTCATAACCTTAAAATCTGTCTACCGTATTGTTAAGGTAGGAATAGTTTTGTTATTACTCCCTGCCCAGGGTGCTCATATCTTATGTCCAGTAGCTTAAACTTGCAAGATACTAGACTCCCCATATCAGATAAATTTAGACCTGCCAGTAAGCATTCCTATAGTTAGTAGGCCCTACGTTCAGTTCAGTACATGGTTAGTAAGTTCAGTTAGAAGAGAATAGTTTTCTCGTATAGTTACTCCTCTTAGTATGATGTCTGTTTCAGTTAACTTTGATATCTAAAGTTGCATTAGTTGAGTCCCAACTCTTAATCCATACCATATATCATGTTAGATATTCAGTTTCATATCCCATCAGTTGTTCTTATGCTCTCAGTATGCATACATGTCTCATGAATTTAGCTCAGTTTATATTTCAATCAAAAATCAGTTACCATGTTAGTACTTCAGCTTTTAGAGCTCAGTTGGTGGGATTGCAGCTCTTTACCTACCATCTCGACTTAGTTAGTCTCCATTCGAGGATGAATGATCCCAAGGGGGAGATATTGTAATACCTCATAAATTCTAAGCTAAGATCCAAATTATTCTTCATATGTTGTTAGACCCAAACCACATGATTTCAAATGGTACATAAGTGTTATGATCAATTCTTAAGTGTGAAAAGTGTATTAGATATGAATTAAGATTATAAAGAACCCCTATCTCAAAGTTAAATTGAAAGCACCCCAACCGATTAAGTTTTCATATAAGACTCAACTAGAATAAACTTCAAATGATCATTACTCTGAGAATTAGAAGAGTTAGGTGGCTGAGTACCCACTAAATTAAAAGACATTGAGTCTTCTTTTCAACGCCACCAATCGTGCATTAATCCAAAATTAAAGCAAAAAGTTATCAGCATATTACTAAATTGTGTATGTCTATCAAAATGACAGATAGTAAGCAGGGGAGGAATCCATGGCTAGTGGATCAAACCACTTTCCATGGATTTCATCCATGGAAATTAGTCTAGGAACTTGATTTTTTTCTTGGAAACTATGGAAGGGTTCCATGGGTCATGGAATGATCCACGGGCCATGAAACCCACTCGTGAAAATCAGTCCAGAGGCCTGAAAAGTGCCCCGGAACCACGACCCCATTTTATGGACCGTGATTTATTCCACGAGCCATGGTTCATCCCCGTGGAAGCCTGTGATGAAATTTTTAGCAGTTTTTAGACTCATTTCTCAAGGATATTTTAGTAAATTTCCATCCTTTTAACTCCTATACTAAGTCATTTTAGGCCTATATAGAGGGTTTTATTCATACTTAGATTTCTCCTCATTCCTCCAACCTAACCTCAAGAAGAAAGAAAGGTATTCTTCTCTCAAGCTTCAAGACCTAGGGCTTCCTTCCAAGTATTCATCTTTAAGTTCTATTTAAGAAAGCTTCAATTTCAGGTATTTGGGTATTCAATAAGGGTTTCCTTTCATTCTTATGCCCAAAACCTCAAGTTTTACTTTGATTCTTATGAAATTATGAAACTAGGGTTCTTACCCAATTATGAGCTTTTATGTAAATTTGATTTACTTCCATAATAGTATGATTTATGGTCCTTAATACATGATTTTACATTAGTTTTCACAAGTATTTTCTTAACCCTATGAATTGAGAATAAACTTAGCATGATTTAACTTTACTACATGATTTTAAGAAAAAATGGCATATTCTGATAACATAACCTCAAGTATTTAAGAAATTAGCAGGCCTTTCTTCAAGTTATGAATTTTAACAAGATTATATTTTTGAACTAGTGCCATGCTATACCTTTAAGAATTATGTTTTCATAATTTATATGATATTTTGATATGCTATCAATGTTTACAAATATTTTTCTTATAAAATAAGTCTCGTGATTAGTATGACATCCGAGGGTGCCATTAATGATCATGACCAATTTTCTTAAAAGCAAAGTTCATGAGTAGTATGACATTGAGGCATGCCATCTCATGATTATGAATAAGTTTTAACATCCAGATATGTCACATTATATGTATGAGCTTTATGTATATTTTGGGAGTAGTATTTAGCACTGAGTTGACGAAGGTTTTAGATAATCCAAGTCCAGAACTATGTTGCAGGCACATGTGTCACTCTAAATATGGTTTTATACCCAAGTATGATATAGTGCAGCTCTGCCAACTAGGGTTACGAAGTGGATTCCATGTAGCTCAAATGGTCTATGTTAGTTGTAAAAAACTCCCCACTAAAAGGGCTTCAGGTTTAATAAGTGTACATGATTTTTAGCTTTCAAATTCAGACTAACTACTTTATGACTTATAATTATATTACATATTTTAAGCTTATGATATTTCTTTGTGTCATTGTACTAAAGTTTTTACTACTATTGCATGATCTCAGTTTTTAATCATGTTTTTAAGTATATTTTATCATGAAATGTGCAAATCTAACATACTCAGTACATTTCATAGTACTGATTGCTTACCTCTTTGTACTGCATTCTATCATAATGTAGATTCAATAGTTCGATCCCAAACTCGTGGCTAGTAAGCAACACATCCAACCAGCTTGGTGGGTCCTTTTTTATCCGAGGACATGGAGTTTAGCTTCATTTTAGTATTTTAGTTCTATCATTCAGTTTCAGTATTTAGAGTTAGCTGGGGACTTTTCCTAGAAGCTCGTCAGTAGTAGATGCTTTTAGACATAGAGTCAGATATTTAGCTTTATTGAGATTGTCATTCTTAGACTTATATTTATATAATAGATTAAGTTGCTCATTACTTCCGTTAAGCTTCTGCTCTATATATTTATGTTCATGTTTATAGTCATGCTAATGCCAAGGGTTTGCATGAGATCATTATCATTTCAGGCCCCGTGTTACGTCCAGGGGGTAGGCTCTAGGCGTGACATGCTTTAATAGACATAAAATTTAGATCATCACAATCTTTTATAATATTGTGTTATATTGTATCAAAGATATCATTGACAATATATCATTTGTATTGGGTCACAATATGACATAACTTATTGAAATCTCACCACTTTTATTTTTTCAGATACCTGAACCTCTCATGAGGTTTCATGAAGTGTTATGTCATAGGCTCTTCAAGAGTATATTGCCTCCTTATTATAATTATTTCATCTATCCCTCTTTCAAGGATTATTGTATTTGAAACTGATTAATCTAACATGCTTCATGCATCCCGTAGACATTGTTCTCCAGGGACATTCAATAGAAGCATTTACAACTAAATATGAAATTAATTTTAGGTCAGCAAATGCTTCTAATATTTGACTTGAATTATCTTTTAAATAAGGAACATACTGATGATATTTCACAACATATTTAATAGATGCTTATTCTCTCCCCCTTATTTTAGAAAATCTAATGTATATCCTCTATCTTGTTTGAGAAATCCATTTTTGTGCATCATGATATGTCTATTAATCTTGTTGTACAAAAAAAAATTATATGGTAAATCTTTGATTTCTGACCTTGAACCAATAGACAGAGAAATTAATTATAATTTATTGGTCTGATGTATACAAGTGTTGTTGTATGCAATATATTACAATCCAGACCAACACATAAAGCTTTGATCTCATAGGCAATGGTTTAGCTATTTATATGAGGCATTCTACACCAAACTATCTTGCATATAAGCAACATTATCAAGATGAATTATCTTGATTACACAATTTGAAAATTATACTTTTAACTCAATTTATATTGAACAAGCAAGTTTACAAATGTCATACTACAGGTTGACAATAAATGCACATGTGATCACCTTAGGGATGTATTATATCAGATGACAGGTGAAGGGGCTCATATTCACCTTTTGTACTTTTCAGATTTTAAGGAACTCAGTTCTAATAATAGTTGATCCAATCAACTCATCATTAGAACAAACAACATAAACAATACTTGAAGAATCTTTTAGTTCTTCAATATATGTTTAATACTCAATATGCACGTCTTCAGGATGGCAAAATCGTTCATGCCAACATATAAATAATTTATATTAGTTATTCCAAGTTACCATGAAATGTCTTATTTTCTTAAGCAAACTTCAGATCTACTATTGCGTGAATTTTAGATTTACTACTTTAGGAGTAAATTTCAAAATATTTCTTCTCAATTATTCTACCTCTTCTGGAGGTGGACTGTGATATCTTCATAACCAAGAACACATTCGTATTTATTAGCTTCACTAAATACTATAACATTCACCTCAGAAAATAGATCTATATTTATAACAATCAAAATTCTCATTTCCTAGGAATAAAATATAATCATGCCTTAAGCATATCAAATTATGATAGTTTAGAACCTCTTTAAAAATATTGCTACTTCAGGAGCAAATTAAGACATACATATGTGATGTAGAGAATATTTCTCTAACATGTTTTGTAAAGTATATAAAGTTTAAATTACATCTTTAAGAGCTATGAAGATCCATAAAATTTAACCATTAGTAATAATCATATATTTCTTGAGCTTAACTGGACCTATTAATCCACTTTCATGAGACCGTGTCTCAATAAAATATCACCTGTATAATTAATTGACTAACACACATATTGATCATAGATGATTAACATATTCATACAAGCTCAAAGCATATAAGTCAACAATACCATTACACGATGTCTTCTGATGATGCTACCAATGAGGTAAAGGTATTGCTTTCCCAAAACCATTCTACATGGAGAACTTTTTATTAGTTTCCGCGATACATCAATTCCAATGAATCCTTTATTCGAAGATGAACTCTAAAGAAAATAAATTTAGTTGGTTGGTTAGAGTCTCGTGCTAATAATGTATTATGAAACAATAAGAATAGAATAAGAAGAATAAGGGAGAGAGGAGAAAGAAAAGAGAAGTTCTTATTTATCTTGAGGGATTAATTACAATAAAGGAGGAGAGTATAGGAAAAAACTAACATGGTCCCAAATTTAGGATTCCTAACTTTTCTCCAAAGAAACAAAGTAGACATTCACTATAATACAATAAATATATTTATAACAAAAGTTAGATTTTGTTATACTTCTTTTCCATAAAATAGAAACGGAAAAGGAGTAGTTAGTAGAGTGGAACATCCATATAAGGTTTATACTAGATGAAGAGAATGTAATGACGGAGTGAGATCCTCCATACACAGACCTATAGATACTTGTGCTCTTCTCGCATCTATATTGTAATAAAAATGGTTTACTGATCTAGGACATTGAATCTGTTGATGATCATATTCATATGCCTTAGTTGCAGCAACCTGCGTCATATCTCACAAATCCCATTACCTCAGGTCCTTCTAATCTTGGGTTATTTTTAAAATTGCATGCAATATTCCTAATTTCCAATAACTCAAGAAGCATTACAAAACAGATTTTTAATTAAAAGCCAATATATTTAAATTTATTCACCGTTCCTCAGTGAACTTAGAGAAGGAGCTAGAGATAGGAATGTAGCCATATAAGTCATTGTAGAAAACATCTCTCCATATACAAAAAAGTTGTTATGAAAATTTGCCATTTATTTATTTAGCAGCTGAAGGAACGACACATAATCTTGAGATTTGCAAGCTTGTTAAGTTCCCTTGGTACTCTTCCTGTCAGTCTGTTGCCATTGAGTCAGCTAGAAACCAGGCGCAGTAATTAAAATCAGCTGCAATAATCTTGTGAAGGTAATTAAGATGAGAGAGAACATTAAATACTTACAGGAATCTGATATTGGAAATCTTGGAGAGAGATGAAGCAATGGTTCTAGTGAGGTTATTGTGGTAAAGATCAAGGCTTACTAGGCTCTTAAGACTTGTAATTTCTGCTGGAACTGAACCCACTAAGTTGTTCATTTACAGTTCCCTGCAGCAAGTTTGAAAATGAATGGGTTACATTTATCATTAGTCATGATTTCAGTAAATCTATATATATATATAAAGGAGTAACATGAGGCTGCTGATGTGGCATGCCTCTAAAGCCACCATTGTGATTTATCTTTTTTCTGGTTTTTTTGAGTTTTTTTCTGATTTAAATTCCTCTAAAATTAATTTTCACCCTTTATAATAGAAGACTCTTAAGTTTTCTCTAAATAAATTCTTTCAGTTATATCATACTTTTCATTAACTACATTATAGAATTTGAAAGGTTTCTGCACCATTAATATTAAAACACACTATATAAATAGACATACAATATACTATATTCACCATTTCACTTTTTCATGATTCAAATCTGAACTTTGTGCAATATGAATTTGCAATAGTGAGATGTCCGCTAAGCGTTTCAAATTTCATTGATTTTTAATGGTGAAAGACAAAGAAGGAGGCGGACAAGGAGCAGAAGAAATAGAAGAAAAAGAAGAAAAAGTAGAAGAAGAAGCGAAAAAAGCATGAAAAAGCAGGCAGAAGAAGTAGGAAGAAAAAACATAAACCAGAAGAAGGAACAAGAACTTTTGACAAAGTTTTAGCTTAAATTTAATACATTTTTCAGTTAGACTCTTGTATGAATGTAGTAATTTCTCCTCTTCTCATCTCTCTACCTTTTTTTGTTACTTTGAATTTGTATAAAAAAAATGACAATATTTTAGAAAAAGTTCAATCATATATAGTGGATTTTACATAAAATTAGAAGAAGACAAAATGAGAAGAATATGAAGTATATGGAAATGTTTGCAGAAATTAAAGTTTAATTTACAAATAACAATTCATTTATTTTGTTTCATATATAGTCATTCTAAATTTGTAGAGGATAAAATTTTAGCCTAAATTTAATATATTTTTCAATTAGACTCTTGTATCAATGTAGTAATTTCTCCTCTTCTCATCTCTTTGCTTTTTTTTATTACTTTGAATTCGTAAAGTTTAATATTAGTGAATTTTAATTTCTCTTCTTCTCATCTCTCTACCTTTTTTATTACTTTAAATTTGTATAAGAAAAAATGCCAATATTTTAGGAAAAGTTCAATAATAGTAGATTTTTACATAAAATTAGGAGAAGATAAAATTAGAACAATATGAAGTATATGGAAAGTATTGCAGAAACTAAAGTCTAATTTGTAAAGAATGATTCATTTATTTTGTTCCATATATAGTCATTCTAAATTTATAGAGAATAAAAATTTAGCCTAAGTTTAATACATTTTTCAATTAGATTCTTGTATGAATGTATTGATTTCTCCTCTTCTCATCTGTTTATCTTTTTTTATTACTTTGAATGTATAAGCAAAAGATGACAATATTTTTGGAAAAAATCAATATTAGTGGATTTTACATAAAATTAGTAGATGATAAAATGAGAAGAATATGAAGTATATGAAAGATATTGCGAAAATTAAAGTTTAATTTGCAAATAATGATTTATTTATTTTGGTTCATATATAGTCATTCTAAATTTTAAAAGAATAAAGATAAATTATATAAATGATAGGAGATATAACTAAAAAAAAAGTTGAGATATTTTTAAATATTACGAGGAGAAGAAGAAGAAGCATTTCACTTTTTTTTTCTTTTTTACATTTTTAGTTCATTTCATATAAATAAAATTCTTATACAAATTCAAAGTAATAAAAAAAAGTAGAGAAATGAGAAAAGGAGAAATTAAAATCCACTAATATTGAACTTTTCTAAAATGTTGTCATTTTTTCCTTATACGAAAATTAATTTCATATTGCAGAAATTAAAATTTAGTTTGCAAATGATGATTCATTTATTTTGTTCCATATATAGTCATCTTAAATTTATAGAGAATAAAGATAAATTATATAAATGGTAATTCTACCCTTTTTCCCTTTATACAATGTCTTAATGATAGGAGTTACAAACTATTCTATTTATAATAAAAATTACACAGTAATGTATCATTATGGTAGAAAAGCAAAAGATTATTGATAAGCGTAACTCAGAATTTAAATAGCTCTTATAATCTATTATATAATAATAAAGCTGGATATGAAAACGGTGACGTGACACCTCTCATAAATCAAGAATTGTATTTATCTTTTTTTTGTGAATTTTTTAGCCTTTTTCTCCTAATTTTTTTGTTCAACTTAATTCTTAAAAATGTAAAAATGGCTAAATAATCTTTCTCTATATATAAAAGAAGGTTATGAAATTGCTGACGTAGCGTGTTCTCCAATCAGTATTACTATTTATCTTTTTTGTCAATTTTTTTAATTTTTTATCTTTCTTTTAATTTATAAAATCTGCAAAAAAAAACATTTAAAATACTTTATTTATCTCTCCTTATCATTACTACAATTTATTACTATTCCCTAAATTTCTATTTCTTCCTTTTTTTTACAGTTATCTCTAAAATCTGCAAAAAAAGAAACATTTAAAATACCTTATTTATCTCTCCTTATCATTACTACAATTTATTACAATTCCTTAAATTCCTATTTCTTCCTCTCTTTTTTTTTCTACAGGTATCTCTAAAATCTATATATATATATATATATATATATATATATATATATATATATATATATATATATATAAGAAAGTTATGAAATTGCTAACGTGGTGCGTTCTCCAATCAGTATTACCATTTATCTTTTTTGTCAATTTTTTGAATTTTTTATCTTTCTTTTGGCTTATAAAATTTGTAAAAAAAATATTTAAAATATCTTATTTATCTCTCCTCACCATTACTACAATTTATTATTATTCCTTAAATTCCTATTTCTTCCCTTTTTTTCTACAGTTATCTCTAAAATATGCCAAAAAAACAAAATATTTAAAATACCTTATTTATATCTCCTCATCATTACTACAATTTATTACTATTCCTTAAATTTCTATTTCTTCCTTTTTTTCTACAGATATCTTTAAAATCTGCAAAAAAAAAAAACATTTAAAATACCTTATTTATCTCTCCTCACCATTATTACGATTTATTGCTATTCCTTAAATTCCTATTTCTTCCTTTTCTGTTTTACATTTATCTCTCCTTTTTAATGATTTCTAAAAAACTGCAAATTCGCCCTTATTTTTTCTCATTTTTTGTTGATTTCCCTTCTTTAAATTTTATTTATGTAATGTGTTTGAAAAAAAAGATAAAATAGGGACACCTCATTTGGGATGAAATGCTCGTTTTTTTATCTGTCTAATTTTTTTTTATTTTTTTATTACTTTCCTTATTTTTCATCCAATATGCCTAATAATTTTTTTCCTCATTATTATAATTTATACATTTTCTTAAAGCCCACCCTCACTTTTATTCAGTTTCGTTTCTTTTCAACTTCATTTTCCTCCCTCATTAAAGGAATGCAATTACTCTTTCTTTAATCATACTTCTAGATGATTGTACTATATATAGACAACAAAATTATTTCATGTTGATCTGCCTTTATATGCATTCTTTGTCTTAAGAAATTCTAACTTTTTACAAGATAGTCTAATTGTAGTTTGTACAGATTTAATTCAATATGTGCTAATATACTTGGTTATTTTTCAGGTTCTAAATTACTGGCGAAAATTTTACGGACTTTTATGATCAGGGGTAAAATAATTTTGCCCCCTAAATGGACAAGTTTAATGGCATCTCACTTTTATTACAACATAAACTATGTGTTTGTTAAATTTTTTATGTGAAATTCTATAACATTCATTCTTATCTTAATGCTGAGTTTCAGATAATTATTTATACTATGCAACATATATTATTAAGTTTACATCATTACATAAGGATTTTTTATTATTATTGCCATTCAAGAGGATGAGAATAGAGAAGAAGAAAGTAAAATGGAGATGCATGCATCAATCTGTGTTCAAGTGTGTATTTATGTGAAATTATTTATTCAGAATTATTTTATGAAGGCATATTAAAGGATCTTAGTTGTGAGAGAAAATAACAAGTTAAGGGTAGAGAAGAGCAAAAAAAGAAAAGACGAATAAAAGGGGCAAAAATAATAATCAAGTACATGAATTTTATTATTCTTTTAATTAAGTACGTAGATTTTATTATTCTTTTTGACCTAATATCTAAAAAAAAAAGAATTGCGGCTTTTTCTACTTTTTTCATTTTTAAATTTTTCTCCTTTATTCTCTTATATTTATTTTTGTGATTTAATTTTCATTTCTCCTTTTTCTCAAAAATAAAAAAATAAAAAATTTGATGATAATAACATATACGTATGATAAAAAAAAATATATATATATATTATCCTTCATAATCGGCATTTTTCTTAAAGAATTTCTAACTAACTATTCTTTTACCTCTCCTGGGTTAAAGACTATTATTTAAGATCTTTAATTTTTAAAATTAAGGATTAGGTAATTATTTTTGAGGTGAATAGACAATAAAACTCTTTTTCTTCTTTTTTTTCTTTTTCTTTTTGTTCAAATTTGCAAATGCCTTTTGATGCTTTTGTGTCGAAGTAACGCATTGCTTATTGAGATATTGAAAGTATACAATTCACTAATCTTTTGACAATGTAATCTCATATTTCATTAGAAATTACTTAATATTTTCCAGTTATCAGATAGATAATAGTGTTCAATGGAGGAAAGTATTTTTTTTATAACATATAATAAAATGAGTGAATAAAATTTAATACATATATTTCTTCGGAGAAAATGAGGGTTTAAGTTGAATTAGAGATCAAGTGTGTTTGAAGATTTATTACTATGATATGATTAAGTAAAAAAAATAACACCGTGATTTCATATTCAAAATTTTTTTTCCAAATCAATTCATGCCTTAATTTCCTTTCGTGTTATTTCATATTATTTGAAGTTGAATTACCAAATAAAGTTAATACCAAAACAGAAACGAAAACAAATCCAAATAAGCCACCTATTTACAAAAACAAAAAAAATAAACCTTTTTGAAAAATATTTTCTTTTCTTTCCATATCTAGAAAATCAATGAAATTGTCACCTATACAGATTGTAAGACCTAAAAGTTGATAAATTTATTTAATTAAGTTTATAATTTCTAATCAAGAAAAAATAAAATAAATAAGAAATATTTTCTTTTCTTTCTATTTCTAGAAAATCAATGAAATTGTCACCTATACAGATTGTAAGACCTAAAAGTTGATAAATTTATTTAATTAAGTTTATAATTTCTAATCAAAGAAAAATAAAATAAACAAGAACATTAAAAATATAGGTTTATAGTACTTAAAATTAAAAAAAAATGAGAGCAAGATGGTGATAAACATTATGCATCTAAGAGTTATTGGGCTGAAAGTGCTATCATAAAGTCCCACAAAAAAATTGACAACAAAAATAGTCTTTCTACTTAAGTGGGTGTGATGAATACTATACAATTGTATTTTCATATCCTTGATCATATATGAAGTCCATCACATATATGAATAATAACAAAATATTATCATATATATATTTATTATTATTATTATTATTATTATTATTATTATTATTATTATTTGTTGTTTTTACGAAAAAAATATTTGTGACTAAACGACTGTATAAGTATATATAGTTATAATTGTAATATCATTTCTTTCCTCCAAATTATTTTTTGTGAAACTAATTATACAAAGAGTGTTGGAGCTAACCCAAAAAAATAAAATTTAATCAACTAATAGAATTAAACTTATAAATAACTCTTTTTTAAAAGTTCATTAATTTATTTTTAGAACCGCGCAAAGCGCGGCAAATTTCACTAGTTGTTTAGAAACACAAGTCCATTTTTCAAAGAGAATTAAGCGGACTCACAATTATTGAAGACGCTCAAGCTTCCCCAACTCAAGAACTGAATTCCCAGACTCTTGGCATTTCCCAGATCACTCCATGTATACACCAAAAGCATACATACATGTTATTTTCATAACATAATAAAAATATCATAAATGAGTGGAGTAGAAGACATACAGTCTAGTGACCCAATTTTGAGAGTCACAAGTGACATGAAACCAAGTGCAAGGATCCACCATGGTTGGATCCCAATTGTGCAACACATTATCTGGGTCATTCACTCCTCTTCTCAATACATACAGAGCATCCCCTTGTCATGACATAACTGGGTCGTGAGTGGCAGCCACACTAACCCTCCGGTGGAAAAATCAATTTACGCGAGCTTAACTCCCAGGCATAGACAATTTCAGAAGGGATAGATAAACCAAGCATTAAGTCGTAAAGGAAATCCATACTTCTATAAATGAATAAATGTGCAGAAATAGATTAACATCCCCCAAGAACTGAAGTTCATTGTATAATCTAAACCAAAAACATCATCTAAGATATCCAAAATGTACTAAAAGCAGTAAAATCATAAGAATCCCATTTTTCAGAAGAAGGACAATCACTCACAAAGGATCCATGGTAGCTTGAGAAGTAGTGTTGACCCTTGGATATTATGATGTCCCTTTCGATCATCTTCACATTTACGCCTTCTTTGTACTGTTAGAGCTTTCCTGTAGTGGCCCCAAGTCATTTATGGCTTGCTGAGACCAGTGGTTCGGTGTCCTGGTCATTCGTTTGGTAATTTTGGTCGTTTGCCCATTTTAGAGCTTTAACTTAGGATATCATTGATTTCGGTCAACATTCTTGGTAAACATGCTAGTAATTGGATTCCAATAGTTCTGTTAGCTCCGGAGAATGGATTTTGGTGTAGATGGACCATTGGTTGGGTTCTGAGAGCTTTTGGTTCAGTTTTGTCTTGGTTTTTGTATTTTAGCCAAGTTGAACTTGAAAGTTTGACGTTGGTCAACATTCGGAGAAAACGACCTTGGATGGAAATTTTGATAGTGCTGTTAGCCCTGGAATGTCGAATTTGGGCTAGAGGGACCTTTGGTTCAATTCCAGAGGCTTCCGGACTCATTTTAGGCCATGGTGTTCTATTTTGAAAAGATTGGCCTCAGTTGGTTCCTGGGCGTGGGGCCTATTTTTTGTGCTATCAACCTCCGTTGGGATTTTTGTTGATTCCATTGAGTTCGGAATGCCATTTTTAATTGAATATCTCTGCTAGTTTGCATTCGCGGGACCCTGAATGTGTTCCCGAGGGTCCATCAGAGAAATTTCCTTGTTGGTTTTGGTTGTTGGAAGCTGGTGCTGTCATGGCACCAGCATGGCCTTCACCTACGCGGTGTCTTGGACGCATTCACGCAAGCCATATGTCATCCGCCCATCTGCCAAGCCTTCACCTAGGAGATCCCATGTCCGCGTCCGCAGGCCTGCGTATGCGGTGGTTTGGATGTGTTCGCACAAGGCAGGCTCCCGGCCTGGCCAGGGCTTGGCCTTTGCGTGCATTTTGGCTACTCGCATTTGCATGCCCACATAGGTGGTGGCCTGGCCACGTCTGCGTAGGCACGTCTGGCAACTTTAAGTTGTCTTTTTCTCTCCTCCTTCTCATTTTCAAACCAATTTCGTTCCTCCATCTCCAATAGCTTCTAAACCACATTTTGCTCCACTTTTGACCACTAAATTCCTGGGGTGTAACACCCCGGAATTCGATCCAGCTTCCAAACATAAGAAATCTGAAAATTTTGTACATCTAGGGAATTACCAGTCCAAACCATGGGCCATGGTTTGAACCACGAGCCATGGAATGAACCCGTGGTTTGTATCTGTTGGTTCAGTTTCTTGTATGAGAACCACGAGTTGGTTCTACGAACTGTTGTTCAGTCTACGGCCCATACTGTCCACTCGTGAAATCAGACCAAAAGGCTGACAGTTTCCCTAGGAACCACGATTGGCTTCTATGGCCGTAGTTTGAACTACAGACCGTCCTGCTAACTTGTGGAACTTGATCTGAGGTCTGCCAAATTCTCCAGGAACTACGAAGTGATATACGGACCATAGTTCAAACTACAGTCCATCATATTAACTCGTAGAACACCTTCTGCAGTTGATCTTTGGGTTGGGAACCACGAGTGGAAACCATGAGTCGTGATTCAGTCTACGGCTCGTGAATTACACGCATGATTCCTAAATCTACGATTTTTATCATCTTTTCTTGAATAAAATCCTAGGGGTATTTTTTTAATTACCCACCCTTTTAACTCTTAAGTATGGTTGTTTTGACAATTTTTAGTAGGATTTTATTCCCTAATAGCCTAAACTCTTCTCATTATAAGCAATTCTATTCCAAAAGGAGAAAGAACTCCTTGAAGCTTCAAGTCTCAAGCTCCAAATTCAAGCCTCCATTTCTTTTCATCTTAAGATCAAGCAAGCTTCAATAAGGTATGTAGGTATTAAATAAGGGGATTCCTTTACCCTTATGCCCAAAACCCCATATTTTACTTTGATTTATGAAATTGTGAAAATTAGGGTTCTAACTCAAATTGGGAAAAACTTATGGGTTTAGTTTTAAAGCATCAATTCATGATTTCTCATTACTTATCTATGATTTATTTGAGGTTTCTTAATTGATTTTAAAAGCCCATGTATTAAAGATGATTTCTAGCATGATTCTATTGAATTGCATGATTTCAAGTGAAAATTGGCATGTTTAGATAACATGGCCTTATGTATTTATGAAAGTGCATGCCTAATTATTCAAGTTGTTAATTTAGAAAGAAAAGTATATTTTAAATTATGGCTATGCTAAGTTTCAACGATTTTGAAGTATAAATTGCATGATAATAGATATGTCTCTATGTTTAATAAAAATGTTGGGCATCTAGATATGTCTATCTAAGTTATGTGAATTTCATGGTATTAGATATACCCTTATGCTTTTCAAACAGATTTTGCATCAAATATGCCACAAGTATATTATAAGCTATATGTATGTTTTGGGAGTAGTATTTAGCACCGAGCGATGAGGGTTTGATAACCCCAGTCCAAAACTATGTTGCTAGTGTAGGTTATGAATCGCCCTATAGGCTTATGAAAGTGGTTCCACATTTTATCATAGTGTCTTGTGCTTTAGCATGCATTAGGGAAGCTTTGCCAACTAGGGTTACATAGTTGGATTATGGTGTCCCTTTACTTGGCAGGGTTTGGGGCAGCTTTGCTAACTAGAGTTATATAATTATATTCCATGTAGCTCACATGGTCTATTGTCGGTTATAAGAAACTCATGTATGAATGTCTTTAAGTTTTATGCCTTGATATCTCTTACCATGTGCTTAAATTATGATATTTCTTATGATTTCCATTATTATGCATGGACTCAATTTTAACTATGTTTAAAGTACATTTTACTACATTTAGGAATATTTCACATACTCGGTACATCCTATAGTACTGACACATATTTGTGTTGTATCCTCTTGATGATGCAGATTCAGGCTCTTTCCCTCTGGTTAGTGGCTAGACATTGTCAGTCCTCCAAACTTGGTTGGTGAGTCCTTATTATTCGAGGACCATAGCTATGTCAGTTACTTTCATATTCTTTCTTGGATTTCTCGAGTTAGTTGGGGTCTTGTCCCATGAACTCTTATGATAGTTTAGAGGCTTCAGACATAGTTAGACTTATATTCTGTGTTTGGATTTGGTACTTCTTAGACTTTGTTCTTATTTAGTTATGGTTCCCTGTCATCACTTAGTATGCTTCCACTATGTTTTCTTATGAATATCTGAGTATGCTAAGACCAAGGGTTAACTTTGGGCACTTGTGGTCCCGGATCCCGTGTTGCACCTAAGGGGTAGTCTTGGGGCATGACAAACTTGGTATCAGAGCCTTAGGTTCAAGAGTCCTAGGGTGTCTGAAATTCACATCGAGTAGAGTCTCTTTCATGTGTGTGAAGTGCGCCACACTTATGAGAGGGAAGCTACGAGGTGTCTTAGGATAAACTTCACTTCTTTCATGATCAATATCATGCGATAGAGTTTAACTTTACCACCCTTCTAATCTATTCTTTATGCATTTCAGATTATGCCTCCTTCACATACCATGCCTCGCAGAGCCGTTCGGAATGTTGACCCTTTGATTCCAGACCTCGAGGTCATAAATGTGGAGTTTAGGAATGCCATTCATATGCTAGCTCAGACTATGGCCGCTCAGGTGAATCAATAAGCTCCTATCCCCTCCCATCCTTATGGTGGAGTAGCGTCCTGAGTCTGAGATTTCATTCGCATGAACCCACTTGAGTTTTGGGGTTTGAAAGTTTGTGAGGATCCGCAAATTTTCTTGGATGAGGTAAAGAAGATCTTTGGTGTAATGCAAGAGGGTGATGTTGATGGTATTGATCTAGCTTCCTATCAACTCAAAGACGTGGCTCATATTTGGTTCACTCAATGAAAAGATGCTAGTTCTAGAGATGTGGTCCCTATGACTTGGGAATGCTTTGAGAGGGCTTTTTTTGACTGGTTGTCAAAGAGTTCATGAATTTGAGGCAAGGTTCTATGTCAGTTCAGGAGTACGGATTGAAGTTTACCCAGCTTTCTAGGTATGATCCTGTCATGGTGGCTGACCCATGGGATGAGATGAGTAAGTACGTTTATGGAGTATCAGATTTGGTAAAAAGGGAGTGTAGGTCCGTGATGCTTTTAGGTGACATGGATATTTCTTGACTTATGACTCATTCCCATCAGGTTTAGGGAGAAAAGTTGAGGGATATGGCAAGGGAGAACAAGAGGGTTAGATCTGAGAGTTCAGGTTTTGGCAATCAGAGGCCCGGAGGCGGACATCGCTTTTTATTTCAGAAGAAATCATCAGGGCTCGTTCATTCTTCAACTAGTGCTCCTACCCAGGCCCCCAAGCCTCGCCATGCTCAACCTGGTAGAGGTTCAGGTTCACAGTCTCAGGGAAGTATTGCCAAAGGGCCTTCCTACCCTGTTTGTGGTAAGTGTGGGAAGAGTCATCCTGGTGAGTGTCTAGCCAGTTCAGGTAGTTGCTTCTGGTGTGGTCAAGTTGGACATAGGATTAGAGATTTCCCTTCAGCTAGGAAGGGACAGGAATGTGGTAGGACTCAGTCTTCCCCAACAGTATCAGAAGGTCGACCAGCCCAGCAAGGCACTGCTTCTAGTTTTGGTGGTCAGCGCCAGAATCTCCTTTATGCCATGTCCTCAAGCCAGGACTAGGAGATTTCACTGGACGTTGTTACTGGTATGTTGAAAGTCTTTTCTCTCGATGTGTATGCTTTATTAGATCTGAGTGCCTCCTTATCTTTTGTGATCCCTTATATTGCTTGCAAGTTTGAGATTAGTCCTGATCAGCTCATAAAACCCTTTTGTGTTTCTACTCTTGTGGTTTAGTCAGTCCTAGACAAAAGAATCTACCAAAATTTTCCTATCTCGGTCCTTCATAGAGTCACTTCAGCGGATCTAGTAGAGTTGGAGGTGACTGATTTTGATGTTATTCTTGGTATGGATTGGTTGTATCCATGTTATGCCTAGGTTTATTGTCGTACTTGAGTCATCAGTTTTAAGTTCCCGAACGAACCTATCTTAGAGTGTCAAGGTAGTTCCCGAATGAACCTGACTTATTCCCCTGTTTTAGACTTGGACAGAGTCTAGGCATGCATATTAGATATTTGAGCCACTAGCTTGGATCTGGACCCACCGAAGATGATGTTTTTGAGATTGAGACATAGTACGGGGTCCGAGAACTCCATAGAACTTGCCGTTCTAGACCAGGGGCCTTGGGCTGCATGTTCTAGAGGAGGGGTATACGGTGGAGTAGAGGTATATGGTCAGAATCCTTCCATGAAACCTACCTACTGGGCCCGTTCGACGTCGAAGGAGGTACATACAGAGTTACTATTCCCCCCAGAGATCACCATGAATCATATCATTCCTTGTTTGAGGTTCCACCCTTGTTTGCTATTTGCTGAGTGTACGCTCCGATTGTATGGGTGGCTAAAGGGTTTTGTTTTCTCTTTTTTGCATTCCTCAGTTGTATGGGCGGCCGGGGGACTCTAGGTAGACTCTTTGTTTCCCTATCGCATTATTATTACCCTGTCATAGTTGTATGTGAGGTTGGATACTGAGAGGTTATTAGTTTCTTGACTTGAGATTTGTATGCTTAGTTGGTTATTGAATCTTGTTTCCGAGCATGACTATCTTTATTTTTCTTCTCCATTTCCTTTTACTTGAGGTTATTGATATACCACCCACTTCTAAACTTTTTATATATACTATTATTGCGAGGACCCCAAATGCGTCATTTCTTACTTTCATCTGTGCCTATTGTGTATATGTATTCTATTTGCTAGCCTTGTATGTTATGTTCTGTTGTCTTCCCTTGGGGCTAGTTTCTGTGTACTTCTTCATTGATTTTGTGACTACTTGCTTCTACTTTGCCTGTTAATATTCTTTTATCTTATATGTGCCCAGTCGGCCTATGATACATACTGGATACCTTTTGTTTTCCATTTGGTGCTCATACTACACTCTGCATCTTCTGGTGCAGATCCTAGTGTAAGCCATCGCGGTTAGGTCGTGGGCACTCGTGCTTGGACATTTTGGACTGCGCCAGACTTAGGGCGAGCTCTTGGCGCCTAGGTCTTGGCTTTAGTTTATATTTTGTATTATGAACTCACTTACTACTCGAAGACATAGTGTATATGTTATTTTGGATCTCGTTTGTACTCCTTATATCTAGTTCCGGCACTTATATACTATGATACCGTTTATTGGGTTGGTTTATCTTTTTTTATCATCCTTTTGCTTATTTTTTCATCGTGTTCCCTCGCTTCTGCTATTTAAAATGTTCTTCTGCTTTTGGTTAGATAGTAGCCTATTACTGACCATTCCGGGCTATGGGGATTGGTTCACCTACTGGGGTTGTAGGTTTCATCATGATCAAGAAATTGGGTCATGAAAGCTTGATATTAGAGCCTAGGTTCACCAGTATCATTGGTAAAGGACCAAATGTATAGTCGAGTCCTATGGATCAGGGCCGAGACATCCGTACTCAATCTTTGGGAGGCTATAGTGACATCTTAGGATATAAGACTTTCTTATTTGCTTCTTTATCATGCGTAGTCCTTGGGAGTTTCTTAAAATCTCACTTTTTCTCATTCATTCTTCCGTAGATGGCTCGTATGAGATCATTGATGTCAGGAGAAGATGAGCCTCTGACTCTAGCTAGGGGCCGAGGAGGTCATAGAGGTAGGGGTCGAAGACGTCCCCGAGCAGTGGCACCTGCTAGAGCTTCTAGAGTTGTGATAGAGTACGAGCATGATTATGAGACAGAGTTTCCTCCCGAGCAACATGTGGACCTGGCGGAAGCCCAGGTACCACCAACTCCAGTGCCAGCTTCAGCCCTAGCTCAGTCTTCAGATATTCGGGGTTTACTATTATAGTTGTTGGGTATGATTGGAGAGCGGCCTTCTGGGGCAGCACAAACATCCGCTCAGGGGGAACATTGTACTGAGTTTAGGAGTGCAGCCTGATACTGCAGCTCCCCGTGCCGAGGTTATTTTGATCTCATTAGTTTCACAACCTCTTGCTCCTCGCCCACCTATGACAGAGAGGGAGCAGAAGGCTATTGGTAGGTTTCTGATATTGGCACCTCTGAGGTTTACTGGTACTTCTGGTAAGGATCCATATGATTTCATTACTACCTGTGAGGAGATGTTGCACCATCTAGATTTTCTAGAGACTCACGGTGTTAGTTACACTACATATCAGTTGGAGGGCCGAGCTAATTTATGATGGAGGGCCCAGGTTGCTTCTAGGCCATCATCATCACCTCTGTTGACTTGGTCCGAGTTTTATGAGGCCTTTATGGCTATGTTTATGCCATAGAGCAACAAAGAGTGTCATAGAAAGGAGTTCACTAGACTTACTCAGGATACTATGACTGTCTTGGAGTATGAGACTTATTTCCATTAGCTTGCTCAATTTGGGGCCATGATTATGCCTGCCGAGACTGACAAAGTCTGTAGGTTTATTTGGGGGCTATGGAGGGAGTTTAGAGAGACAACATAGATATTGGTTTCTAGTGGTTGGTCATTATAGGCTAATGCATACTATGCCTGTACTATAGAGGATTCACATCTTTATAACACCAGGGCCAGAGATAAGAGGCCTCGACATCAGGGTAGTTGCAGTGGTTCTCGTAATAGTGGTAGAGGTTCAGGCTAGTAGGACCGAGGTTATCAGCCATAGAGGCATCACGGTTAGTCTAGTCAATCGATTCAGGCTTCCCTTCAGTCTTCTGGTGTTTTCGAGTATGAGCAGGGTCATAGTAGCCAGCAGGGCTACAATGGTCAGCCATTGAGAGGTACAAATTTTGGTGCATCAGGCTGGGGTGGCTACAAGGGTTCTTCTAGTTTATCCTAATAGAGTAGGTCATCAGGGGCTTGTTCTTCTTGTGGTTTTGTTGGTTACTTTGCGAGAGATTCCCCCCAGCAAGGTACAGTTTAGCCTGCCGCTCAGCCGACTCAGACTATTCACTCAGCTTAGTGACCACCTCTAGAAGGTGGTGTTTAGGGTAAAGGTGGTGTCCCTAGGGTAGGACAAGTGGTAGGGATGGCAGTCGGCTAGGTGGTGGTCGTCGATAATTCAATACGGTCCCAAGGAGGCCAGAGGCAGAAGCCTCGGATGCTGGATCACAGGTACAATTTCTATTTTCCGTCGCCCGGCTTTTGCATTATATGATCCTGGATCCACTTGTTTGTATGTATCTGCCAACTTTATGCCTTTTTTGGGGTTTTCTAGTGAGCCGTTATTTATGCATGTATCTGTTTTGACCCCAGTAAGAGATTCTTTAATAGTGGATCAGATTGTGAGGGCTTGCATGATTTCTATGGGTGATTTGGAGACATGGGGTGATATGTTGGGTACTTGATATGGTAGATTTTGATATGATTCTAGGCATGGACTGGTTATCCCCTCACCGCACAATTTTGGATTTCTATGCCAAAACCATTACCATAGTCGTTTCTGGCATATCGTCGGTTATGTGTTAGGGTTCTGTCAGCCATACACCATCTGGGTTCATCTCTTGCCTTCGAGCTAGGAAGTTGATTTTACGAAGGTGTTTGTCTTATTTAGCATATGTCTGAGATGCTAGTGCCGACCCTTCTTCCCCTGAGTCTGTTGCTGTGGTTAGAGAATTCCTAGATGTGTTCCCTACCGACCTGCCAGGCCTTCCACCTGAGATATATGGACTTTGCTATTGAGTTAGAGTTGGGAACCAGACCCATTTCCATTTTTCTTTACCCTATGGCTTTTTCTAAGTTGAGGGAGCTTAAGAAGTAGCTCCAGGACTTATTAGTTAAGGAGTTTATTAGACTGAGTGTATCACCTTGGGGTGCTCCTCTTCTTTTTGTGAAGAAGAAAGATTGGTCGATGCGGCTGTGTGTTGATTATCGGCAGTTGAATAAGGTGAAAATGAAGAATAGGTATCCTATGCCGTGCATAGATGAACTGTTAGATCAGCTTCAGGGTTCAGCCATGTTTTTGAAGATAGATTTGAGGTTAGGCTACCACCAATTGAGGATTAGGGTGGTGGACATCCCTAAGACAACATTCAGGACACGTTACGACCATTATGAGTTCCTGGTGATGTCTTTTAGGTTGACTAATGCCCCCACACCCTTTATGGATCTAATGCATAGTGTGCTTAGCCCGTATTTGGACTCATTTGTGATTGTCTTCATAGATGACATCTTGATATACTCACGGTGTAGAGAGGATCATGAGCAGCACTTGAGGATTATACTCCAGACTTTGAGAGATCATTGGCTTTATGCCAAGTTCTCAAAGTATGAGTTTTGGCTTAAGTTAGTTACATTCCTAGGACATGTGGTGTCTAAGTATGGGATTAGAGTAGACCCAGGTAAGATTTCAGTAGTTCGTGATTGGCCTAGACCTACTACTCCTACTGAGGTCCGTAGCTTCATTAGGTTAGCAGGGTGCTATAGACGGTTCATCGAATTTTCTTCCATAGCAACACCCTTGACTATGTTGACTAGGAAGGATGTTCCATTCTAGCGGTCAGATCAGTGCGAGGATAGTTTTTAGAGGCTTAAGGCATTGTTTACTTCAGCTCATGTGTTGCCTTTGCCAGTTGAGGGTCAGAGTTTTTTGGTGTATTATGATGATTCTGGGGTTGGTCTTTATTGTGTACTGATGCAACAAGGTCGTATGATAGCATATGCGTCGAGGCAATTGAAAGTTCATGAGCGCGACCACCCCACCCATGACTTGGAGTTGGAAGCGGTAGTGTTCGCACTCAAGATATGGAGGCATTACTTATATGGGGTTCACTGCGAGATATTCACTGATCATCATAGTCTTCAGTACATTACTAGTCAGCGAGAGCTGAACTCGTGGCAGAGGAGATGATTGAGCCACTAAAGGACTATGATTTCACCATTCTATACCATCTAGGCAAGGCAAATGTGGTAGTGGATGCCTTACGTCAGAAGGCGGTGAGTATGGGTAGCCTAGCTTCACTCTCTGTTTTTGAGCGACCATTGGCCTTGGACATCCAGTCCTTGACTAACCGTTTGGTTAGTCTTGACTTGTCGGATCCTAGAAGAGTTCTTGCCAGTATTGAGATTCGTTCTACTCTAGTTGATTAGATTCAGAGCCGACAGTTGGAGGATCAGAGATTGTGTGACCTTTGTGATCAGGTAGTTTGGGGTGAGGCCAGCCGAACAACTTTGGGTTATGATGGTATTCTAAGGTTCGACAGTCATCTTTGTGTTCTGAGAGTTGGAGACTTGATTCAGTTGATACTTTGTGAGGCCCATTGTTCTAGATACTTTATTCATCTGGGCGCGACAAATATGTATAAAGACTTATGATAGCTTTACTGGTGGAGTGGTATAAAGGGAGATGTAGAAGAGTTCATATCTTATAGGTTGAACTGTCAGCAGATTAAGTTCGAGAATATGAGACTTGGTGGTTTGATGCAGTGACTTCCCATTCCTAAGTGAAAGTGGGAAGGGATTACTATGGTCTTCATTGTTGGTTTGCCTCGTACTTCTCAGGCATTTGACTCTATTTGGGTGATTGTTGATTAGCTGACTAAGTTAGTGCACTTCTTACTGGTTTAGACTTCTTATGGTGTAGAGCGGTTAGCTCAGATTTACCTTCGGGAGATTGTTCGATTGCACAGAGTCCCAGCTTTTATGATTTCAGACCGCGACACTCAGTTCACATCTCAGTTTTGAAGGGCTGTTCAGCGAGATTTGGGTATAGAGGTTCAGCTTGGTACTACTTTACACCCTCAGATAGATGGCCAGTCTGAGAGGACTATTCAGGTCCTGGAGGACATGTTTTAGGCATGTGTTCTTGACTATGGAGGTTCATGGGATCAATTTGTGCCATTGGCTGCGTTTGCTTATAATAATAGCTTTCATTCAAGCATCGGTATGGCACCTTTCAATGCTTTGTATGGTAGGCGTTGCAGATCATCGATTAGTTGGTTTGATGGCTTAGAGTCTAGACCACAGAGTTCAAATTTTCTTCGAGATTCCTTGGGCTGGGTCTGTGAGATTCAGGATAGACTCAGAGCAGTTCAGAGTAGGAAAAAGAGCTATGCTGATCGTAGACTTCGTGCCTTGGAGTTTAGTGTTGGTTACTTGGTTTTTCCTCCGTATATCACCCATGAAGGGCGTGATGAGATTTTGTCAGCGGGGCAAGCTTAGCCCTCGATTTATTGGGCCATTTGAGATTCTACAGAGGGTTGGTAGTTTTGCCTACATGTTAGCTTTGCCTCCTATATTTTTAGCTGTGCATCAAGTTTTCCATGTCTTGATGTTGCGTCAGTATGTTCCAGATAAGTCTCGTTGCATTGAGATTTAGTTCAGTTGGATGAGAGTTTATCCTTTGTTGAGGAGTCAATTGCTATTCTTGCCAGAGATATGAGGAGATTGTGATCTAGGGAGATTCAGGTTGTGAAAGTTCAGTGGAGGCATTTTCCTATCGATGAGGCTACCTAGGAAACCGAGAGTGAGTTGCAAGGTCAGTATCCATAGCTGTTTGAGCCTTCAAGTACTCTCTTCCTCTTGACTTTCAAGGACAAAAGTCTTTTTAGTAGTGGATGTTATGATGACCTTTCCGATCATTTTTGTGTTTACGCCTACTTTGTACTGTTAGAGCTTTCCTGTAGCGGCCCCAAGTCATATATGGCTTTCTGGGACCGGAGGTTTGGTGCCCTGGTCGTTTCTTTGGTCATTTTGGCCGTTTGCCTATTTTAGAGCTTTAACTTAGGATATCATTAACTTCGGACAATAGTCTTAGTAAACATGCTCGGGATCAGATTTTGATAGTTCATTTAGCTCTGGAGAATGGATTTTGGTCAGGATAGACCCTTGGTCGTGTTCTGGGAGCTTTCGGTTCAGTTTTGTCTTGGTTTTTATGTTTTAATCAAGTTGAACTTAAAAGTTTGACTTTGGTCAACATTCAGAGAAACCGACCTCGGATGGAAATTCTAACAGCACTATTAGCTCCGGAATGTTGACTTTGGGCTAGAGGGACCTTTGGTTTGGGTCTCGGGGTTTCTGGACTCGTTTTAGGCCATGGTGTTCCATTTTGGAAAGATTGGCCAAAGTTGGTTCTTGGGCATGGGGCCAATTTTTTGTGCTATTGATCTTCGTTGGGATTTTTGTTGATTCCTTGAGTCTGGAATGCCATTTTTAGTCTAATAGCTCTGCTCATTTGCATTTGCGGGACCTTGAATATGTTCTCGAGGGTCCACCAGAGAAATTTCCTTGTTGGTTTTGGTTGTTGGCAGCTGGTGCTATCATTTCACCAGCATGGCCTTCTCCTACGCGGTGGCTTGGCTTTGTTCGTGCAAGGCATATGCTAGCCGTCCCTCTTCGATGCCTTCGCCTAGGTGCTCCTATGGTCGCATCCACAGGTCCATGTATGTGGTGTTCTAGCCATGTTCATGCAAGGCAAGCACCTAGCCTAGCCAGCGCTTGGCCTTCGCATGCACGTTGGTTGCCCACGTTCGTGTGCCTGCATAGGTGGTGGCCTGGCCGCATCCGCGTAGGCATGTATGGAAGCTTTAAGTTTTCTCCTTCTCTCCTCCTTCTCATTTTCAAACCAACTTCATTCCTCCATCTCCAACAGGACCAAATTTCTGGGGTGATTTCACCATTGCATCGTGGTCATTTCCCGTCATCTAATTCGGTAAGTTCTTTACTAATTTCCCTTGTTGTCATTCTTTAATTTTACACCATTGTTGTAAACTCTTGGAACTTGGAGATTCTTGTAGATTCTTTACTTCTTGGGCTTGCATGACTGTGGGTTCATGTAACTCACCTCCTTGGTGTTTTCTCTCATTGTGGTACGTAATCCTCGCCCAATTCTCGGTTTTCATACCTTATATTCCCTCTTTGGGGTCTTAGCATGTAGGGGCTGTTTTAGCTCATTTTTCTTGTCTAATTGCTCTAATTCTTGGGCATGCACTCTTATGATCATTGTGATCATTTGATACTCTTTCATTTTTGGCCGCAAGTTGCGGGGCCCATGGGCCTGCAGTGACCCCAATTTTGACCTGGCTATAATTATAGCAATATGGGTATCGTTAGCCTAGTTTTAATGTGTTATTTATGTTTATGATAATATGATTATCATTTCGGAGCTTCTCGGAGCAGTTCAGGATCATACATCATTGTTCCAGCAGCTTGTCATCAGATGACATGTAGGTTACGGTCTAACTTCTCTAGACTTCACATATATCGAATAAAATTATACTAATTAGCATCCTTTGGTTGGGTTATCTTGGCACCACAGACCTTGATCGCTTTTCCATGTTCACCTTGTTTCTTTAGTCTGTTGTGTAGAGTATTCTTTGTAGATTGGTATTATCACCATTGTGGTCCTGTGTGGCCTTGATTTGACTTTGGACCTTATATGGTGGGCTAATCAGGGGTGTCTGTGAGTCCCAGACATCGTTATCGTGACTTTAGGCTAGTTATCTATGCTATAGAGCGATTGGAGCCTGTGTAGGACCGATCGGTTAGTTGTGAGCCATTGGACGGCTATCTATGATACATCATGTCATTTCCATGCATTTAAAAAGGATTTTTACCATATTTTACTATGGTTTTGGCTTCGGTCCCACTTGTATTGATTTTCTAAACCTTGCATGGCCCCGAGGGCTCATTTTTGACGAAAATGACTTGGAAATGGTTTGGACTTGACTTGTGGATCTTCTCGGGGTAGAAGAGTTAAATTAGGGTTTCTATCACAGTATTTTTACTATTACTAGACTCGGCAGGGTCGTAATGCTAGTTGGGTTTTCTTACTGATTTGAGATGATATTACACTTGGTCAGACCAATCAGCGGAGATGTTTTACTACTATTTTAGACCCGATTATGTCCGGGCACCCTTGGTGGGGATTTTGAGATGTATTCCACTGTTTTAGACCTTGACAGAGTCTAGTCATGCATATTAGAGATTTGAGCCACTAGCTTGGATCCAGACCCACTCCAGATGATGTTTTTGAGAATGAGACATACTATGGGGTCCGGGAACTCCATGGACCTTGCCGTTTCGAACCAGGGGCCTTGGGCTGTGTGTGCTGGAGGAGTGGTATATGCTGGAGTAGAGGTATACATGCAGAGTCCTTCTATGAAACCTACCTGATGGGCCCGTTCGGCGCCAGAGGAGGTACATACAAAGTTACCGTTCCACCCATAGATCACCATGCATCATATAATTCCTTGTTTAAGGCTCCACCCTTGTTTGCTGTTTGCTGAGTCTACGCTCGGGTTGTATGAGAGGCTGGAGAGTTTTGTTTTCACTTGTTTGCATTCCACAATTTTATGGGCGGCCGGGGGACAGTAGGATGTCTCTTTGTTACCCTATCGAAATATTATTCCCATGTCATGGTTGTATATGAGGTTGGATACTGAGAGGTTGTTATTTTCTTGACTTGAGATTTGTATGCTTAGTTAGTTATTGAATCTTGTTTTCGAGCATGACTATATTTATTCTTATTCTCCCTTCCCTTATACTTGAGGTTATCGGTATACCGCCCATTTCTAAGTTTCTTATATATAATGTTATTGCGAGGACCCCAGGTGCATCATCTCTTAGTTTTACATGTGCCTGTTGTGTATATATATTCTACTTGTTAGCCTTGTATGTTATATTCTGTTGTCTTCCCTCTGGGCTAGTTTCTGTGTACTTCTTTATTGATTCTGTGACTACTTGCTTCTAATCTATCTGTTACTATTCTTTTATCTTATATGTGCCCACTCGGCCTATGATACCTACTGGGTACCTTTTGCTTCGCATTTATTTCTCAAACTACACTCTGCATCTTCTGTTGTAGATCCTAGTGTGGGCCATTACCGTTAGCTCGTGGATGCTCGTGCTTGGAGATTTTGGACCGTCCCAGACTGAGAGTGAGCTCTTGGCGCCCGGGGCTCGACTTTAGTTTATCTTTTGTATTATGTACTTACTTACTACTCAAAGACATAGTGTATATATTATTTTGGATCCCGTTTGTACTCCTTATATGTAGTTCCGACTCTTATATACTATGATACCAGTTCTTGGGTTGGTTTAGCTTCTTTTATCATCCTGTTGCTTATTTCTTCATCGTGTTCCCTTTCTTCTGCTATTTAAACTATTCTTTCACTTTAGGTTAGATAGTAGCCCATTACTGACCATTCCGGGCAACGAGGATTGGTTCACCTACTAGGGGGTTGTAGGTGCCATCATGACCGAGAAATCGGGTCATGACATATATGAAATTGACTTTTCTACTCTAGCCGAGGTCGCATCTTAGCCTCTAAAACACGGTTTGTACTCAACAAAAGAAGAGGACATAGTAGTACAAAATACTATGTACTGGTCGGTATCATAGGCCTACTCAGGTTAGAACAAGTATATAGCGAAACCAAATAACAAGTGAAAGGAACTTCAACACTCAGAACGTAATTCAGTCAAAAATTAGTCATCTCAAGTCAAACCAACAACAACAATCTCAAATGCATATAAGTCACCAAAATGTCACCACAACGGAAAAAAATAATCACTTTCAAATATTCATCTCACATGGAATCTATATCTCTCTAACTTCTAGTTATGTCACCCGTATCTCTAGTCTAATCTTAGTTCTAAACCAAATCACCATAAAAGACAGTATAACAATGCGATGCAAAATGAAAGAGTGTACACACATGCTATGGATCTTACTTCTTCCCACTAGTCATGAGCTGCAGGGGACCCTAGGTGTCCATTTACCATACCAGTATGGTATCCGATCCCTTAGAAATCATATCATCATCAATAATAATGTAACTAGGCTCTCAGTCCTATCTCTCATTATATATATAGTGCCCAAGACACATTTACACTTAGCCATTTCGACTTGCTAATAATTTTCAGTACATCTAGCTTCTACATCCAAGCATAACAGGAAAAACACAGCTAAATCAAACATGTTGGAAGATCAATCAGGAGTCACATAATTTAACTATTGTAATAAAATAAGTCTTAACTCCAGTTATAACCCTAACCTACCTCGAGTGAAGAATTAACACCCACAAGTTACTATACAATTGCCTTGCGCTTCCTTAACTCTTCGAAAAGCTCAAGGTTTATAAACAATAATTATATAAGAGTAATTAATCATTTACTATTCATGTCAGGCCTTGGGATTTAGCCTATTAATTCTACCCGTAAATGTAGTTTCTATCGTTCCCCAAGGTTTAATTTATCAATAACTTGGCTCATGTCATTCATAACATTAACACCTAAAGGGTTTCAAATAAAGTTCATATCTTTTAGCCATTTTTATGCCTAAAGGTCTCACCTTTATGGAACCCAAGGTTGTCCACTAGTCTTAATAATATTAAAGACTAGTAATTCCATACTATAGTTCATAAAAATATAACTTAGCATCAATTCTAGGTGATATTGCACCTACCCATAGGGTTCTTCACCAAGTTCATGCTTTTAGGGCTCATGTTCAAGAATTCCACCATTAATTATCTACCTAAAAGTCTCACAAATATTAATAATCAATAAACAAAGAGGTTTTATAGATTATTTACCTCAAATGAAGAAGAATGCCCTAGGTTCTTAGGAGAATCGCTTCTTAGAGCTCTAGAACAAAATAAGAGTTATAGGAAATAACTCAGAGAATCTAAAAACGCACAGGTATACTGTCCCATCACCTAATCGCAATAGATAATATTTCATCGTAATGAGCCATCATGATGAGGATCGGCTCATCATGGTAGGCCATCACAATGAGGTGCCCCTTCGTTGAGGTGAGTGTCAATTTCTTGAACATCAATTTCTCACCCCAGACCTTCATTTTTATAACATACCTTATTTTCTAGACAACATAGATTAATCTCGATGCGACACCTATCATGTTCAGAGTTCTATGAATCTAATTCTCATCCTAAAACTTTTTACTTGACCCTATGACAATTGACAATCCATAAACAAAATCCATAATACCGTATAATGAACCACAAGACCTCAACCATCTCTAAGGCATAGAAAACTATATTTTTATCTAAGCTCACCCTAGCCTAAGATTTTCAACTTTCACCTTAGGGACTTTTCTAGTTGGATACTTATGCTCTTACTTTCAACTATAATTAAAAAACATGTCATTACATCTGATACCAATTAAATAATCATTCATCCTCGAATGAAAATAATAAGAAAAATAGGAGAAAATAGGGATCACCTAAATCAGTGAACAAGTGAGGACACTTGCTCTGCATGTAAGCCTTAGTCTCTGATAAGTTGTTAATCTACCAACTTATTTAGCCTTTATTTATGAATTATTGCCATATTTTTATGATAATTAGAGGTACTTATTACCTTTATTAATGAAAATGCAGGTACTCTTGGTCAAGAGTAGAAAACAAAGGAATTGAACTTAAAGAGCTAAAAAATAGTTGAAGGTGAAGGTGATAAAAAAAGGAAGAAACTGTCAAAGAGTACGAGCTGCATGCGATCTGCACAATGCGGCATGCGAGCCACACCTCCTTCTCACCTCACCACACAAGCAACATACCTCACTGGCTAGAAAAGGAAGTAGATGCGAGCCATACAATTGAAGATGCGATTGCACATTCTATCGCATGTCGTGTCACACCATCCCCAAAAGGTATTTTTGTCCAAAGATATATGACATATTAGGAAGCTTCGAAAACCCATTTTGCGGTGTGTACCTGATATAAAATTTTTATTTTTACTTTCCCCAAGGAAGATATTAAGAGTACACTCTTCTCTCTTCATCTTCTCTAATTGTAATCACCATTTTATAAGGATTTGAACTTGGATTTGGAGATTAGCTTTAATTATGAATGAAATTAAGGGTAATACATTTGGTATATCTTCTTATTTCCTTATTATAAGCAGCTAATTTCCTTTTCTAAGGGTATGTGCATGATGGATATTTAAATTTGGATATGGGTATTGATTAATTGTGCTTAGTATGGGTCTATTGAATTCTTCATAATTTAATCATAGAATTGATGGTTGCAAACATTGATTGTGTTTACTTAATTGTATTCTTTCTTTAAAGAGGAGTTCATAATTCGGATAAAAATTCAATAGTGAGAATTTGGGATTTCCACCTTAGGTTAAGGCTAGAAATAGCTTAATCGAAGGAAATACCCATGTAAGATTCTAAGCTAGAAATAGTATGATTCCCCCAAGCATTTAAATGGTTGGTTTAAGGTGAAGCTATGGTTCTTGAGCAAATACCATAGTACATATATTTGGAGGGTCAAAAGACTACCAAATATAGCTCAAACCAATGCTACCCGTATCTTTTATATAGAGTTTGCATAATTAATCAAGTGGGTGGTCCTCATATTTTTTCTTTTCATGTTGCTTTATTTAGAATAGATTCAGGGATCCTATATTTTGTAGTTTGCGTATATAGAATTTTAAAAAGTTTACTTAATTTATTTGGGTTTTTAACAAATTTTATTCTATATTTAATCTTACTCCTTTTTTGCCAAACCTCAAAATATTTTTCCATTATTCTGAATCTAATTCTAAGTCGTTTATATTAAGTTCTAGTTCTGAGTCTAGTTCATGCAATTCTATATGATACCATTCTTGGTTTATTAGTTCTAGGTCTTCATTACTAAATATTCTTTCCCATATTAATTTTCTTAGATCTAGGATTTTTATGTCTCTAAGCACATACAAGATTAATATTTTATAATTATAAATTACTTCATCATGCAAATAGGTAAAATAAGTAGGTATTATTTTGTTATTCATGTTCATATTTCTTATGCTTGCTTTTGATTAATTCCTTCATACCATAGCATGTCAATAACATTACACTTGATTATTACTACTAGACTATTTTAACCATACTCTCTTATTGTTAACACCGTACTTTTCAAGGTACTTTCCCCTCCTAGATAATATCACTCTGTCTACTCCCTTTACGGCATTCATTCTTTCGCCTTGGTTTCAACCTCTGGACATTATTTTCGGATTGTTTCCCCTATTTCCTCATGCTAACAACTTGAAATTATGATTTAAATAATCTAATAAATAATAACAAATATAAATTATTTATGCATGCTATGATACTCAGGAATCAACAATTTAGCTATGCATATTTATGAACAAATATACCTTACTCTTATCTTGCTCCATATCTGCTTGCAAATTGTTATTTTATTTCTGAAAATATTTTTGTGTACAAGAGAGGGTGCTTCTTCCTGAAGCCATTTTCGGTACAGATTTACCTCCAATGCCAGCACCAGCACCAGCAGGTACTTTCCCCTCCTAGATAATATCACTCTGTCTACTCCCTTTACGGCATTCATTCTTTCGCCTTGGTTTCAACCTTTGGACATTATTTTCGGATTGTTTCCCCTATTTCCTCATGCTAACAACTTGAAATTATGATTTAAATAATCTAATAAATAATAACAAATATAAATTATTTATGCATGCTATGATACTCAGGAATCAACAATTTAGCTATGCATATTTATGAACAAATATACCTTACTCTTATCTTGCTCCATATCTGCTTGCAAATTGTTATTTTATTTCTGAAAATATTTTTGTGTACAAGAGAGGGTGCTTTCCGTGTAGAAAGTCTTGCCCTCTTATTTCTAATTCTATCTATTTATAGGAGATTCTTAACAGATGTCTTAATCTCCTTTTACTATTCCTACTTTACACCTATTGTTTTACTATTTCTAACTTTTTACAAAAGTCAAAAGATTCCTATCCTACTTTACAGCTAATCCTACTAGCACTTTCTTTTTACATGTGCTGATAATTTTTGTACAAAAAGTCAAAAGAAACTTTACATTTGTCCCCTATCCTATTTTACTTCTTTCCAGCATCGCAAGCAAACAAAATACTTTACATCTTTTTCTTCATTTTATCTCTTTGTCTTCCACTAGCTGTCTCTTTCATCTTTTTCTTCCACTAGCTTCTGTCTTTATCTCGATTCTTCTAGTTTTTACTCCAGCTGTACCTCTGGAATTACATCATTTTCTCCTTGGCATTTTGAACACTTGTGATCCGGATATTTGTGATTAATTAATTTGCAGTATCTTGTCATTATTCCTTCTGAAATAAAATTTTTCCTTATAGCTCTTGTTAATGGCTGTTCTTCTGGTCTTAGTAGGCTAAATGCCCACTGTCTTATCTCTTCCATGTCTGTAATACGTTCTTCTCGGCATGTTGAATAAATCATAGTTTGTTCTCTTGAGTAGTAGCTCCAAATAGGATTCCTGTGCATATAATTTGTTGATAATTCTTGTAATATAGTAGCTATTCCAATAATCCTCCCATTGTAGAATCCTATCGGAAGTATACCCCTAGTCTTCTTTCATATTGATATACAATTCATGTTACTCAACTCTTGTGTTGAAATTGATACGTTGATTTCCCAATCCTTTTCCCCTAACTCTTACTTTTAAAATTGTTTGAACATCGACTCACCCTTAAATATTACTAATCGGTAATTTCATAGCGAATCATCACTCCATTCTCCGTGGATACGAACTTGACACTCATTGGGTATATTTATTGTTTTGATATGATGATTGTTACCACCTCCTTCGGGAAGTGATTTTGAACCTCATCAAAAATGGCATTGTTGCTGGGGAATGGTTTTTGATTTGCCATTTTACTGTCATTTAGTTCACTTTTATTGAGTGTTTGTTCTCTTTTACTTCTTTGTCACTTGTGACCTTTCAAAGGAAGTATAGACCCCCCAAAGCACAGCTGCAAGTACTTATATTCAGCTCCATACATACTTGAGAAGGTGACCATAATAGGTCGTGATTTTGATATTTTGGGAGCCAAGGGGGCAATGGGTGCTACCTCCACTAAAACATTGGACGAATGGAAGAAAAATGGTGCACGAAGGGATATAGAGTTAGCAATCATCACAAATCTACTTGAGTTCATGACTAGGAGCGTGGTCAATCAAACATTCGAGAGTGCTATTGGTGTTGTTGGAGCTGTAGAGTTGGTAGATGATAGGCATTATTCTTGTGAGGAAAGTGAAGTGGCATTGATTAAAAGCCACGAGATGGGTTCCCATGATAGTCCTCAAAGTTCAGTGAGACGTGAGCATGGGAATTAAGGTTGGAACCAAGGGATTGATGACTAGAGAGTCTAGGTCATGCTTGAAAGGGTCCTAGAGAAAGCGGAATCCACTGATGAGGGCGTTCGGGATTTAAGATTCAAACTTGGAAGTCTTGCTCAAATATTTCACTCACATTCTGTCACCATAAAACTTCTCGAGGATAAAATGCCAAGGCTAGCCTTCCAATTCGAGTTTGAGCAGATGAGAAGATATGAGGGGGTCGATGCTACAAGGGAACAACCAAGTCCCATAGAAAATATGAACCTGGATGAAGGCAAGCCTAGCAACAAAAGAGCTATTGGAAATGGTAATGTTGAAAATAAAGATCAAAGATATAAGGTACTTAAAGTTTGTAAGAGCTTTCCTAAATGTTCACCTCTATTCCCTCAATGATTATTGCCAGCAAAATAAAAGTAGCAACCTAGAGAATTTGAATCTATGTTGAAGAAAATCATTGTAAACGTTCCATCGAGTGGTGCCATCCCCCAAATGACTTATTATGTTAAATTTGTGAAAGAAATATTCACTATGAACAACTTCATGGAGTATCGGGTCGTCCACATGTCCCCTCAAAGTAGTTCTATAATATCTGGCAAGTTTTTTAACAAAGAGGACACTCCGGGTTTCTTCACCATTTGTGGTTAAAATGGGTTGCATAAATCAACAAGGATTGTATGTGAAGAAAGTAATAGTATAAGTTTTGATGTCTCTTACCACCTTCAAATGATTGGAACTCGGTCATCCCACCATTACAAAGATGAAACTACTTATGGCAGATCGTTCAATGAAATTTCCCATTGGAATTTGCTATGACACGGTAGTGAAAGTGGATCGTCTTGTATATTCGGTGGATTTTGTGATACTTGATTGCACCAGTGGTTTTGATATACCAATTGTATTCGGGAAGCCAAGTTTGAAGATGGGGCACACATTATATAAGGTCAAGTTGGGGGAACTTAAATTCTCAATGAATGAGGAAGAGATAACTTTTGATGTTTGTAGATCCATGAACCAACCCAATGACCTCCAAATGGTATTTGCAATCAGTAAAATTGAGGAGAGTCTTGAGCTACATTCAAAAGAAAGATTCATGGATGTAGCATTGAAAGTTGTGTTGTTGAACTATAATTGCAAAGGAATGGAGAAGTATGATGAAATATGTAGTGCTTTGGTAGGAATGGGATCTTACTCCTACCATCCGAAGAAACTTGATCTTGATTTGAAGAACTGACAAACTCCTACATCCAAACCATCCATTGTTGAACCCCCAGTGTTGGATCTCAAACCCCTACCTTCACACTTGAAATATGCATATTTAGGTATGAATGAGACCTTACCGGCAATCATATCCATCAAATTGAATGAAGAACAAGTACAAGCATTACTCAAGGTATTGAAAAGGCATATTCGAGCTCTTGGTTGGACCATTGCCGACATCATCGGCATACCTCCGAGGATTTGCACACATAAGATCAACCTTCAAGAAAATTTCACTCCTTTAATTGAGCATCGGAAAAGGTTAAATCCTCCTATACAAGAGGTGGTTAAGAAAGAAATTATCAAGTAGTTACATGCAAGGGTTGTCTTTCCAATATCTGATAGTACATAGGTCAGTCGTGTCCAATGTGTACCCAAGAAAGGTGGTATCACTGTCATAACTAATGAAAAGGATGAATTAATAGCTCTCAGGCCAGTGACTAGATAGAGAGTGTGCATGGACTATAAAAAGCTAAATTCATGGACAGAAAAAACCATTTCCCTCTCCCATTCACGGATCAGATGCTCGATCAATTGGCAGGGCATGGTTAGTACTATTTCCTTGATTGGTATTCAGTCTATAACCAAATATCTATTGCCTCGAGGACCAAGAGAAAATGACTTTCACTTATCCTTATTGGACCTTTGCATTTAAGCGAATGCCATTTGGACTATGTAATGCTCCAGCCACTTTTCAAAGGTGCATGATGTCTATATTTTTGGACATAGTAGAAGACACCATGGAAATCTTCATTGATGACTTTTCTGTTACTGGGGATGCTTTTGAAGATTGCCTATCCCATTTGGAGGATGTGCTAAAAAGGTGTGAAAAAACTAACTTGTTCCTAAATTGGAAAAAATATCACTTTATAGTGAAGTAAGGGATCGTGTTAGGGCATAAAATATCCGAGAGGGGCAGCGAAGTTGACCAAGCAAAAATTAAAGTCATTTCTATTCTACCTGCCACGAAAACTATGAAAGGGCTACAAAGTTTTTTGCGCCACGCTGGGTTCTGTATGTGATTTATCAAAGATTTTTCAAAGGTAGCCTATACCTTGTGCAAATTGATTGAGAAAGAGGCTAATTTTGGTTTTGATGATAGTTGTATGAAGGCATTTCTCTAGTTGAAGGAGAATCTAACATCAGCCCCCATCATTATAGCACCCAATTGGTCAAAATCATTTGAGATAATATGCGATGCTAGTAGGGTTGCCTTGGGGGAAATACTTGGTCACCAAAAAGATAAGATCTTTCATCCAATCTATTATGCTAAAAAAACCTTGAACGCAGCCCAAACAAACTACACTGTAACTGAACAAGAATTTCTTGACATAGTGTTTGCTTTTGAAATTTTTTGGGCATACTTGTTGGGGACCAAAGTGGTTATGCACATGGATCATGCTGCAATTAGATATTTGATGTCTAATAAGAATGCCAAGCCAAGGATTATTCGATGGGTCTTGTTACTCCAAGAGCTTGATTTTGAGGTGAAAGATCGAAGTGGTTGTGAAAACCAAGTGGCTGACCATTTGTCTAGATTAGAAGAAGAAGGACAACCTATTGGGGAACTTGAAATAAATGATGCATTCCCCGATGAACATATCTTGGCTGCATCTCATGATTTGATACCTTGGTTTGCAAATTTTGCTAACTTCTTAGCAAGTGATTTATTGCCGGAAGGTCTAACCTTCAATCAGAAGAAAAAATTCCTTCATGACACCCAGAAGTTCTATTGGAATGTGCCCTATCTCTTTTGGATTTGTGCTGATGGTATGATCCGAAGGTGCATTCCCGAAATTAAAATGATGCCCATTTGGAAGCTTTCCATTCTTTGCCAGTCGATCATCACCACAGTGGCATGCAAACAACCTCGAAGGTGCTACAAAGTGGTTTGTATTAGTTGACACTTTACCAAGATACGCATGATCTAGTGAAACAATGTGACCAATGCCAACGTGAGGGGAGAGTATCTCATCACCATGAGCTTCTATTGTTACCGATCCTTGAGGTTGAACTATTTGATGTACAGGGCATAGACTTCATGGGGCCATTTGTAAGCTCCTATAGACACACTTACATCCTAGTGGCTGTGGACTATGTATCTAAATGGGTAGAAGCGATGTCTTTGCCAAAAAATAAAAGGAAGTGTGTCATGACGTTTCATAAAAAACATATATTCTCTCACTTTGGCACCCCTCATGCCATCATAAGTGATGGAGGATCACACTATTTCAACTAGTTTTTTAGTGCTCTACTTGACATATACGGAGTCAAGTATAAAGTCACCACCCTTTAGCATCAACAAACAAGTGTCCAAGTTGAAATATCCAATAGGGAGATCAAATCCATTCTCACAAAAATGGTAAATGCCAATAGAATGGATTGGGAACAAAAAGTGGATGATGCATTATGGGCCTACATGACAGCATATAAGACTCCTATTGGTATGTCACCCTACCAAATCATTTTCGAAAATGCTTTCCATCTTCTGGTGGAGTTAGCACTTAAAGCCATGTGGGCTTTGAAACATTTGAACTTGAATTGAGAAAAAGCTGTCATGTGAGGGTTGAAGATCTCAATGAGATAGATGAATTTTGGATGCGAGCCTATGAGAATGCCTTGCTCTACAAAGCCTGAATGAAGCATTACCATGATTAGAAAATCCTAAAGCAAAAATTCTCACTGGGCAATTATGTACTCTTGTTCAATTCTAGACTCTGGCTATTCTCGGGTAAACTAAAGTCAAAATGGTGTGGCCCCTTCAAGGTATCTCAAGTCTCTGCAAATGGAGCAATTGAGTTGGAAGCCAAAAATGGCTTAATATTTAAAGTCATTGGGCAATGAGTCAAGAAGTGTTTGGGTATTCCAAAAGATTCTGTGCTCATATAAGTGACTTACCTTAATGAACCATGATTGAAAGGTACCCTCTCTAAGCCGTGATGTTAAACCAAATGCTTCTTGGGAAGAAACCCAAGCACCTGCCTTTATTTTTGTACTTTTGTCTTTGTGTTATTTTTGTTAAAGTTTGTAGGTATGAAATGAGCTAAGAGGATTTGAATGTTGAAAGGCATCAAGATATTTTGGCTCAAATAATAGGGGAAATGTATGTAGCAAAGTGCACTTCGCACAACTATCGCCTATCAAAACAAATTCTCACTCCAACTTTCAAAACCACGTGTGCTGGGTCATGCAAAGGCACACCATATTATGCACATCGCATGTGAAGAGGCAGTAATTGGTAACTACTTTATTTTCATCCAGACATGTGATGGTCAGGGCAATGCGCCTTTCCTCTTCTTTGCGTCACAAGCTACTCCAGGGATCAATTCTCATCTAATATTTATTTCATTTAGGACAATGTTCCATTTATGTTTGGGGGTGCTGAGCCCTCTGTGTGGAATGCGTTTATGTGCTTAATTAGCAAAATGTTGTCTTACATAGCTTTAAATTTTGGTCGCCTTGTTAATAGTAGAATAGTGAATAAACTCCAAGGGTTTTCTTCATACCACGGTTCTTTCTCAAGGAGAAAATTATTTTCTTTTGTTTTTCTTTCTTGTGTCAAACCGGGTTGGTCTTTTCCTATGATATATTGAGAGGTGAATTTAGTAAGGGAAAATGTCAAGTTAGAGTTAAATTGAGTTTGTGTTGTGCTTGTCTCAAAATGGACCCATCGAAATTCCTTGGCAAGAACTTTTTGGAAAATTGAAGGAAAAAAGGAAAATGATTTTGAGTAAAGCATTCTCTTATCATGACTTGCACATTAACTATTTGTCTTGATCGATTCAGAAATGAGTGTGTAAAAAAACTCGGAATATCCTATCAAAAGTCATTTGTCCCAATTGATTGTGAGACCAATTGTGAAATCCTTGTGTGTGATGCCTTGTGTGGTAAGGTTGTAGTTCATTCTTCTGTATACATGTTGTCTAGAACTTTCCCCGAATGTAATTCAAGGAAAAATCCTCGATGTAACCAAACTTGGAAGAAGACCTTAGGCGCTTTTTGAATAGCCACTTCACCTAAATTGACTTCCCTTTACCTTTATCCTAGTAATCCCCTTTGAGCTTGTGACCTTTTTTTTGCACCTTGTTAGATACCTTGACCCTTTTTGAAACCTCAATTTTTTCACCCATCCTCCCTAATGGCTCGAAAGTGAAAGGTAGGCTAAAATCCTAAGTCTGGGGGGAGGGAAATTAAAATTTTAACATAAGCAAAAGCCTAAGTTTGGGGATGTATGTACTAATGTGGAGAAGAAAAGGAATGCATCTAAACAGAAGGTAGAACCATATGCCTAAATTGAAAATTTCTTCCAAATGTCCAATGAAATGAGCAAATTGAAAAGAAAATAAGGAATTGGTGCTACCATGTGAAGGTGACAAAAGGATGTCAAATGATCAAGTTGGAGGGAAACTTTGGGTTGTGAGAGGGAGAAATAAGGTAAATTTATTGTTCGAAAATTTGAGCGGTGTTTTGAATGATCACAAGTAGCATAAGTCATTTGAGTCAAATTTAATCCTCACCTTAACCCTAGAAAACATCATAACCCACTAGTCCTTAGTGATTCCGAGCTTGGTAAATCTACATTAGTGGTGAATTATATAAAGGGCAAGCCTATGGTTCAATGCGTGTGCACTCAAACTTCCTTAAGAGAGTGAGAGTCTCCTTGGTTCTCTTATAATCCCCCTTTAATATGAATTGCATGATTTTGAGTGGGATTCCTTCTTGTTTGGAGTGGCATCACACAGTTGAAATGAATGATGAAGTCTCTATTGCAATTAAGATGAATGAATGAGATAAGTTGTGTGCAAATCTTGAGGAAAACCTTGAAGGTCAATGCCAATGACCTGAGAATCTTGTATATCTTGCTTTGAATGACAAATTCACCTGCTTTCGAATGAGAAATGAAGTCCTTTTTGACAAACGTTTTGAAATGAGCACTTGCCTTGAGAGTTTGGTGATACAAATTGAGATGAGCATTGTAGTTGAGTCTTTTTATTTAGAGTCTTATGTTGTTAATTTCTTAGTTTTTAGAGTTTAGATTAATCTTGTGTACACATTTTTGTGTTTTAGAACCTAATTCATTCCTTACCTTGTAAGTATCTTGCGTGAGGACAAGCAATTGTTCATGTTTAGGGGTTATATAAGTTGGTAATCTACCATATTATTGAGCCTTTATTCATGAATTATTGCTATGTTTTGATGAGAATTAGAGAAACTTATTGCCTTTATTTATGAAAATGCAAATACTCTTAGTCACGAGTTAAAAAAAGAGGAATTTAACCTAAAGAGCTCAAAAGGAGTTGAAGTGTGAAGGTGATCGAAAAAGAGGAAGAAACTGGCGAAGGGTGCGAGCTGCATACGAGCCGCAAAATGCGGCATGCGAGCCTCACCCTCCTTCACACCTCACTACACCACCAACAGACCTCACTGTCTGAAAAAGGAAGCAGATGCGAGCCGCACAATTGAAGGTGTGATTTCATGTGCTATCGCACGTCGCTTCGCACCAACCGCGAGGGGTATTTTTGTCCAAAGTTATGTGACATAATGGTAAGCTTTTAAAACTCATTTTGGGGTGTGTAATTGATATAGAATTTTTAGTTTTATTTTTCCCAAGGAAGATATTGAGAGTACACTCTTCTCTCATCATCTTCTCTAATTGAAATCACCATTTTATAAGGATTTGAGATTTTATTTGGAGATTAGCTTTAATTATGAATAGAATTATGGGTAACTCATTTGGTATATTCTCTTATTTCTTTATTATGAGCAACTAATTTCCTTGTCTAGGGGTATATTCATGATGGGTATTTGAATTTGGGTGTGGGTATTGATTAATTGAACTTATAATTGATAAATTAGTATGGTTCTATTGAATTCTTCATAATTTAATCACAGAATTGATGGTTGAAAACATTGATTGAGTTTACTTAATTGTGTTCTTGCTTGAAAGAGGAGTTTATAATTCGGATAGGAATTCAAAGGTGGAAATTTGGGATTTGCACCTTAGATTGAGGCTAGAAATAGCTTAATCGAAGTAAATACCAATCTAAGAATTTATGCTAGAATTAATACGACTTTGGAACACCCCGTAATTCAATTCAACTTCTAAACTTAGAAACTCTGCAAAATTTAAAACTTTCAGGGATCACGAGTCAAGTCCACGATTCATGGATAGAACCATGAGTCATGGAAAGGAGTCGTGAAACCAGTCCTACAGACCATCCTCACGTCTGAGAACCACTAATGAGTCTCATGGTTCGTGGATGGTTCCACAGGTCATGAAACCAACTCGTGGAAATCAGACTGAGGGTAGTCAGTTCCCTAGTAAAACATGAATGGTTTCTATGACCGATGGAAGTTTCCATGTGTCGTACAATTAAACCATATAATCTGATCCGGAGCTTGAATTTTGCGGTCAGGAACCATGAGTTCAATCCACAAATCGTGGTTACTTCTACAGTCCGTGTAAAGGACCCGAGGAACCTGAAGCCGAGGTTTTTAACAGCTTTTCCTTAATTAAATCTCAGGGGTATTTCTATAATTACCCACCCTTCTAACTCTTAAGTGAAGTCATTTTGGCCACTTTTAGTAGGGTTTCTACTCTTATTAGCCTAAGTCTTTCATTACTCCTCATTTATCTACCAAAAGAGGAAAGAAACTCCTTCAAGCTCCAAGTCTCAAGATCCAAGTTCAAGCCTCTATTTCTTTGCATCTTAGATCAAGCAAGCTTCAATAAGGTATGTGGGTATTTAATAAGGTATTCCTTTCACCCTTATTCCCAAAACCCCATGTTTTACTTTGATTTATGAAATTGTGAAATTAGGGTTCTTATCTAATTTGGGAAAAACTTATGGGTTCAGTTTTAAAGTATCAATTCATGGTTTCTCATTACTGACCTATGATTTATTTGAGGTTCCTCGGTTGATTTCAAAATCCCATGCATTAAAGATGATTTCTAGCATGATTCCATTGAATTGTATATTTTCAAGGTAAAATTTCCATGTTTAGATAACATGACCTTATGTATTTATGAATTTGCATGCCTAATTCTTCAAGCTATGAATTTAGAAAGGAAATAATGTTTTGAATTATGGCTATGCTACGTTTTAAGACTTATGATATATGAATTCCATGACATTAGATAGGTCCTTATGCTTTTCAAATAGATTTGGCATTAGATATGTCATAAGTATAAGTTGAGCTATATGTATATTTTGGGAGTAGTATTTAGCACCAATTTAGACTAGGGTTTAGCGTACCCTTAAGTCTCAGAACTATGTTGCCACTGTAGGTTACCCTATGTGGCTTATGACAGGATCCTGATAGATAAGGTTCTAACCTTGGCCGGTTCGGACAACCTTTTTCGGTGTGGGTGTATAAAACTGGACTCCATGTGGCTCATCATGGTTTATGTCGGTTAAGAGAAACTCCCGTATGAATGTTTTAAGTCTTATGCTATGATATCTCTTACTATATTTTAAAATTATGATATTTCTGATGATATCTCGTATTATGCATGGACTCAGTTTTAACTATGTTTAAAGTACGTTTTACTATATTTATGCATATCTCACATACTCAGTACTTCCTATAGTATTGATGCATATTCTCGCGTTGCATCCTTTGATGATGTAGATACAAGCTCATTTCCTCAGACTCGTGGCTAGTCATCGCCAGAGACCCAGTTTCTTTTGGTGAGACCTCATTATCCGAGGGCTGGTGTTAAACATATTTCTTTCATGTTCTTTCTTTGGATTTCTGAGTTAGTTGGGGTATTGTCCCATCAACTCCTTATGATAGTTAGAGGCTTTCAAACATAGATAGTATTCGGGTCTCTCTTTTGAATTATGTTTCATCTTGACTTTATCATTTATAGATTGAGTTGCCTAGCTTTCTATATATGCTTCCGCTATATTTCTTATGAATATCTGAATATGATATGGCCTAGGGTTAACTTGGGGCACTTGCAGTACCAGGTCCCGTGTTACATCTAGAGGGTTGCCTCGAAGCATGACAAACTTGGTATAAAAGCCTCGGGTTTAAGAGTCCTTGGGTGCCTGAAAGCCGCATCAAGTAGATTCTCTTTCATGTGTTCGAAGTGCACCACACTTATGAGAGGGAAGCTACGAGGTGTCTTAGGAAAATCATCACTTCTTTCATGATCAATATCGTGCGATAGAGTATAACTCAATTACTTATCGATTCCATTCTTTATGCATTTAAGATTATGCTTCCTCGTCGTTCCATGTCTCACCGAGCTGCCCAAAATGTTGACCCTTTGATTCCAGACCCGAGGTCAAAAATGAAGAGTTTAGGAATGCCATTCATATGCTAGCCCAGACTATGGCCGCTCAGGCCAATCATCAGGCTCCTATCCCCACCACTCTTAAGGTGGAGTAGCAGACCGAGTCTGAGATTTCATTCGCATGAACCCACCTGAGTTCTGGGGTTCAAAAGTTGGTTAGGATCTGCAAAATTTCTTGTAGGAGGTAAATAAGATCTTTGGTGTAATTCAACTGGGTGGTGTCAGTGGTATTGAGCTAGCTTTCTATCAACTCAAGAACGTGGCTCATATTTGGTTCACTCAGTGAAAAGATACTAGAGCTAGGGATGGGGTCCCTATGACTTGGGAATGCTTTGAGATGGCTTTCTTGACTGGTTCTTCCCGAGGGAGTTGAGGCAAGATAAGGTCGAAGAGTTCGTGAATTTAAGGCAAGGTTCCATGTCGTTTCAGGAGTACGGATTGAAGTTCACCTAGCTTTCTAGGTATGCTCCTTCCATGTTGGCTGACCCATGGGATGAGATGAGTATGTACGTTTATGGAGTACCATATTTGGTAAAGAAGGAGTGTATGTCTGCGATGCTTTTGGGCGATATGGATATTTATTGATTTATGACTCATGCCCATCAGATTGAGGGAGACAAGTTAAGGGAGATGGAAAGGAAGAACAAAAGGGTTAGATCAGAGAGTTCAAGTTTTGTCCATTATAGTTCCAGAGGTAGACATTGCTGTTTGTTTCAGAAGAAATCATTAGGGCCCGTTCATTCTTTAGCTAGTACTCCTACCCAGGCCACTAGGCCTTTTCATGGTCAGACTGGTAGACGATCTGGTTCCTATTCGTAGGGGAGCATTGCAAAGGGGATCCCTTACCCTTCTTGCAACAAGTGTGGTAAGTCATCCTGGTGAATGTTTATCTGGTTCAGGTGGATGCTTTGGGTGTGATGAGGTTGGACACAAGATTAAGGATTACCCTTCAGCTAATAAGGGACAGGGAGGTAGTGGTTCTTAGTCGGCTCTAGCATCTCCAGGAGGTCGACCAACCCATTAGGGTACTGCTTCTAGTTCTGGTGGTCAGCGCCAAAATTTCCTTTATGCCATGTCCTCTCGCCAGGATTAGGAGAGTTCACCAGACGTTGTTATTGGTATGTTGAAATTCTTCTCTCTTTATGTGTATGCTTTATTGGATCTGGGTGCCTCCTTATCTTTTATGGCCCCTTAAGTTTCTTACAAGTTTGAAATTTTCCCTGAACAACTTTTAGAACCCTTTTGTGTTTCTACTCCTGTTAGTGAGTCAGTCCTAGCTAAAAGAATCTACCGAAACTTTCCTATCTCAGTCCTTCATAGAGTCACTTCAGCGAATCTAGTAAAGTTGGAGATGACTGATTTTGATGTTATTCTTGGTATGGATTGGTTGTATGCATGTTATGCCTCGGTCAATTGTCGTACATGAGCTGTTAGTTTCAAGTTTCAAAATGAACCTGTATTAAAGTGGCAAGGTATTCCTCCATAATTAAAGGGTCGTTTCATATCTTATCTTAAGGCTAGGAAGATGATTTCTAAGGGTTATGTTTATCATATAGTGAGGGTTGTGGACACAGAGACCGAAACCCCATCTCTCCAGTCAATTCCTATTGTGAATGAGTTTCCTGAAGATTTGCCTGGAGTCCCTCCTGAGCAGGAGATCGACTTTAGAATAGACCTTCTCCCAAATATGCATCCTATCTCTATTCCTCCTTATAGAATGGCTCCCGCGGAACTTAAGGAATTGAAGGATCAGTTGAAAGACCTTCTTAATAAGGGTTTTATTTGACACATCATCTCTCCATGGGGTGCTCCAGTTCTATTCATGAAAAATAAATATGGTTCTCTCAGAATGTGTATCGACTACCATCAATTGAATAAGGTCACAATAAAAAATAAGTATCCCATTCCTAGGATTGATGACTTGTTCGATCAGCTTCAGGGTGCTAGTTACTTCTCTAAGATTGACCTTAGATCTGGTTATCATCAACTCTGTGTTCGAGAGTGTAACATTTCTAAGGTAGCCTTCAGAACTCGGTAGTGTCATTATAAATTTGTGGTTATGTCTTTTGGACTAATGAATGCTCCTACAGACTTTATGGATTTGATGAACTATATGTTCAAATAGTATTTGGATATGTTTGTGATTGTATTCATTGATGATATTCTTATTTATTCTCGGAATAAGGAGGAGCTTGCGGACCATTTCAGAGTGGTGTTGCAAGCTCTCAAAGATCAATAGTTATTTGCTATGTTTAGCGAGTATGAGTTTTGGATGCAGTCTGTTGCTTTCTGGGTCATATTGTGACTAGAGATGGTATTTGAGTTGATTCTCAAAAGATTAAGGCAGTGAAGAACTGGCCTAGAACCATTTTCCCATCTGATATCAGGAGCTTTTTGGGTTTGGCTGGTTACTACATGAAATTTATGGAGGGGTTTTCTATCAGTGCTGCCCCATTGACTCGATTGACTCAGAAGAAGGTGAAATTTCAGTTGTCGGATCTATGTGAGAAGAACTTTTAGGAATTGAATACTAGGTTGACCACAATCCCAGTGTTGGCTCTACACGAGGGCCTAGATGACTTTGTTGTGTATTGTTATGCTACTAGGATTGACTTGGGTTGTGTATTGATGCAACATTGTAAGGTGATTTCTTATGCTTCGAGATAGCTTAAGATTCACGAGAAGAACTACCTTACTCATGATCTTGAGTTAGCGACCGTGGTTTTTTCTTTGATGATTTGAAGACACTACTTGTATGGTGTTCACGTGGATGTATTCACTGATCATAAGAGTCTTCAGTATGTGTTCACTCAAAAGGAATTGAATCTTTATCAAAGGAGATGGCTTGAGCTTCTTCAGGATTATGATATGAGTGTACTTTACCATCCAGGTAAGGCTACTAATGTGGCGGATGCACTTAGTAGGTTGTCCATGGGTAGTGTGTCTTCGGTTGAGGACGGAAAGAAGGAATTGGACAAGGATGTTCATTGACTTGCTCGATTGAGAGTTTGCCTTATGGATTCAACAGAAGGTGGTGTTATCGTTTAGAATGGTTCTGAATGATCTTTGGTAGCTGAAGTGAAATAAAAGCATGATAATGACCCTATTTTGCACCAGTTGAAGGGTGCAGTCCATCAACAAAGGGTAGAGGTTTTCTCCCAAGAGGGAGATGGTGTGCTTCGATATCAGGGTCGATTGTGTGTTCCTGACATAGATGGGTTGCGATAGCGGATTTTGACAGAGGCTCATAGCTCAAGGTATTCTATTCACCCCGATGCTACCAAGATGTACCGTAACCTATAAGAAGTCTATTGGTGGAATAACATAAAGAAGAACATAGCAGGTTTTACGGCTAAGTGTCCCGACTGTCAGCAAGTGAAGGTAGACCATCAATGATCGGGTGGTATGAATCAACATTTTGATCTTCCTACTAGGAAGTGGGAAGTGATCAATATGGATTTCATTACTTGCGTCGTACTCGACGGCAACATGATTCTATTTGACTGATTATCGAAAGATGACTAAATCAGCCCACTTCTTGGATGTTAAGACTACGGATTCAACTGATGATTATGCCAGACTCTACATTCAGGAGATATTCAAATTGCATGGTATTCCATTTTCTATCATTTTAGATAGGGGTACTCTATTTACATCCTAGTTTTGTAGATCATTTCAAAGAGGTCTTGGTACTCAAGTGAAGCTTAGCACAACTTTTCAACCACAGACAGATGGCCAGGCAAAGCGTACTATTAAGACTTTAGAGGATATGTTGAGATCTTGGGTGATTGAATTCAAGGGTAATTGGGATGATCACTTACCTCTTATCAAGTTTTCCTAAAATAACAACTTCCATTGTAGCATCAAGATGGCTCTTTATGAGGCACTTTATGGGCAGAGGTGTAGATCTCCTATTGGTTGGTTTGAGGTAGGTGAGGCAGCTTTGATTGGTCCAGATTCGGTCATGAGACCATAGAGAAAGTTCAGATCATTAAGGAGAGATTGAAGATCGCTCAGAGTTGACAGAAATAATATGCAAATGTGAGGAGAAAGGAGTTGTAGTTTAAGGTTGATGATTGGGTATTTCTAAAAGTGTCACCCATGAAAGGTGTGATAAGATTTGGAAAGAAAAGGAAGCTTAGTCCCCACTATATAGGTCCTTATCAAATTCTGAGGAGAGTTGGTAGTGTTGCTTATGAGTTGGACTTGCCAACGGATTTAGGAGATATTCATTTGGTTTTCCATGTTTCGTTCTTGAAGAAGTGTATTGGTGATCCGACCTTGATTGTTCCTTTGGGAGATGTTAGTGTGAAGGATAGCCTTAATTATGAGGAAGTTCCGGGGAGATTCTTGATCGTCATATTCGGAGGTTGAGAAACAAAAAAGACATTTCAGTGAAGGTCCTTTGGAGAAATTAGCTAGTTGAGGGAGCTACGTGGGAAGCGGAAGCAGCCATGAAAGCCAATTACCTTCATCTCTTCTTCCAATTCTATTCCATAAGTTTTTCTCATGATCCTTGCATGCATTCATGTTTTCGAAAGTTAGTTTAATCATGTTTTAAGTTGAAAAGCTCAGTTTTTATGTTATCCTTGACTTTCTATGTTTTGTTGTTTGGTTGGGCTATTTTGTCTCCAGTTTTCCTTGCTTAGCCTTTATTCGAGGATGAATTATCCCAAGGGGGAGATATTATAACACCCCAAAATTTGATTCAGCTTTTAAACCTAGAAATTTTGTGAAATTCAGAACTTTCAGGGATCACGAGTCAAGTCCAAATGCCATGGATAGAACCACGGGTCATGGAAAGGACTTGTGGAACCAATCTTACAAACCATCCTCAGGTCTTAGAACCACAAATGAGTTTCACGGTACATGGATGGTTCAACAGGTCGTGGAACCAACTCGTGGAAATTAGACTGAGGGTAGTCAGTTCCCCAGAAAACCAAGAATGGTTTCTACGACTCGTGGAAGTTTCCACGAGCCATACTGTAAAACCATAGAATCTGATCCGCAACTTGAATTTTGGGCTCAGGAACCACGATTCAATCCACAAATCATGGTTACTTCTATGGCCCATTAAAAGGACCCATCGAACCTGAAGCCGATGTTTTTAATAACTTTTCCTTAATTAAATCCTAGGGATATTTCTATAATTACCCACCCTTTTAACTCTTAAGTGAGGTCACTTTGGCCACTTTTAGTAGGGTTTCTACTTTTATTAACCTAAGTATTTCATTACTCCTCATTCATCTACCAAAAGAGAAAAGAAACTCCTTCAAGCTCCAAGTTCAAGCCTCCATTTCTTTTCATCTTAGATCAAGCAAGCTTCAATAAAGTATATGGGTATTCAATAAGGTATTCCTTTCACCCTTATGCCTAAAACCTCATGTTTTGCTTTGATTTATGAAATTGTGAAATTAGGGTTCTTACCCAATTTGGGGAAAACTTATGGGTTCAGTTTTAAATAATTAATTCATGGTTTCTCATTACTTACCTATGAATTATTTGAGGTTCCTTAGTTGATTTCAAAATCCCATGCATAAAAGATGATTTATATCATGATTCCATTGAATTGCATGTTTTCAAGTGAAAATTGTCATGTTTAGATATCATGACCTTATGTATTTATGAACTTGCATGCCTAATTCTTCAAGATATGAATTTAGAAAGGAAATTATATTTTGAATTATGGCTATGCTAAGTTTTAAGACTTATGATATGTGAATTGCATGACATTAGATATGTCCTTATGCTTTACAAATAGATTTGGAATTAGATATGTCATAAGTATAAGTTGAGCTATATGCATATTTTGGGAGTAGTATTTAGCACTGAGTTGCACTAGTGTTTAGCATAGCCTTAAGTCCCTGAACTACGTTGCCACCGTAGGTTGCCCTCTTTGGCTTATGACAGGATCTTGATAGATAAGGTTCTAACCTAGGCCGGTTAGGACAAATTTTTTCACTGTTAGTGTATGACACTGGACTCTATGTAGCTCATCACGGTTTATGTCGGTTAAGATAAACTCCCGTATGAATGTTTTAAGTCTTATTCTATGATATCTCTTACCATATGCTTAAATTATGATATTTCCTATGATTTCTAGTATTATGCATGGATTCAGTTTTAACTATGTTTTAAGTACGTTTTACTACATTTATTTATATCTCAAATACTCATTACATCCTATAGCACTGATGCATATTCTCGAGCTGCATCCTTTGATGATGCAACTACAGGCTCCTTCCCTCAAACTCGTGGCTAGTCATGCCGGAGACCCAGTTTTTTTTGTGAGACCTCATTATCTGAGGGCTGGTGTTAGACCTATTTCTTTCATGTTCTTTCTTTGGATTTCTGAGTTAGTTGGGGTATTGTCCCATCAATTCCTTATGATAGTTAGAGGCTTTCAGACATAGATAGTATTTGGGTCTCTCTTTCAAATTATATTTCATCTTGACTTTATCATTTATGGATTGGGTTGCATAACTTTTAATTATGCTTCCCTATGTTTCTTATGAATATCTAAATATGCTATGACCAATGGTTAACTTGGGGCACTTGCAGTCCCAGGTCCCGTGTTACGTCTAGGAGGTAGCCTCAGGGCGTGATAGATTTCCCCCAGCATTGAATTGGTTGGTTTAAGGTAAAGCTATGGTTCTTGAGCAAAGATCGTAGTACATATATTTGGAGGGTCGAAAGACTACAAAATATAGCTCAAACCAATACTACTCGTATCTTTTATTGAGAGTTTTCATAATTAATCAAGTCCTTAACCCATTGTAGAATCCTATCGAAAGTATACCCCTAGTCTTCCTTCTCATTGATATACAAGTCATGTTATAAGCTCGTGGGACCCCTCCATAGAAATGGATGAGTGATCCATTTTGGCCCCCGAAACCCCACGATTTGGACCCCACAGCCCGTGGGAATTCTGATGTCCTATGGGAAGCGTCGTCCAATGAGTTTTTTGCACTTTTTTCAGCAGTTAATTTGGGGGGTAGTTTGGTCTTTTTCGTACCTCAGACCTTTCTCCACATTTTTTAAACACCAAAAACAGTTATATCTCAAAAAATATCAATCAACCTCTAAAGAATCCTTCCAAGAATCTAAGGCAAGATAACTAGGATTTCAAGCAATCAAGAGCATAGAAGCTCAAACAAGAAAGTTTCTCAAGGGTTATTCCTTCAGATTTCTTCTCCAAGTCTCCACTTCCAACCTTAGGGATTCTTTTCCAAGTTTTCATCTCTTGAGTTCTAGCTAGAAATTCTTCAAATTTCAGGTATGTGCGTTTTAGTAAGGGTTTCTTCCACCCTTATGCCCAAAATATCAAGTTTACTTTTATTCTATGATATCTATGAAACTAGGGTTCTTACCCAAATTATAAAATTCTTTTGAATTAGGTCCATTAGAATCAATACATGATTTCTATTCCTAAATACATGATTTAGCTTGAATTTCTACAAGTATTTCTTAAACTCATGATTTTAGAAGGAATTTAGCATGATTTGGCATTATTACATGTTTTCAAGCAAAATTGGCATGCTCATATGACATGACCTCAAGTTTCAAGAATTATATTTTCATGATTTGTATGACATCCTGATATTCCATCAATGCTCACAAATAATTTTCTTATAAAATAAGTACCATGATTAGTATGACATCCGAAGATGCCATCAATGATTATGAACGATTTTCTCAAAAGTAAAGTTCGTGAGTAGTATGACATTGAGGCATGCCATCCTTTATTATGGATAAGTTTTCACATCCATGTATGCCCACATGAACTATGAATAGTTTTGGCATCCAGATATGTCCACATAAACTATGAAATTTTTTGGCATCCATATATGTCACATGATTATGTATGAGCTATATATTATGTTTTGGAAGTAGTATTTAGCATCGAGCTGATAAGGGTTCTAGATAACCCAAGTCAAGAACTATGTTACAAGCGTAGGTTATTTTGCCCAATGGGCTCATAATAGTGCTTCCACTCTAAATATAGTCTAGTACCCCGATAAGGTACAAAATAACTCTTCCAACTAGGGTACACAATTTGGATTCCATGTAGCTTACATAGTCTATGTCGGTTATAAGAAACTCCTACATAAATTGTTTTAAGTATTTGAATGCATTTGACTCTCCGTTTTCAAGTTCAGATTTCCTAGTTATGCTTTATGAATATGAACATGTTTTTAGCCTATGATATTAATTTGAGTCATAGCATTTTAGCTTTTCCTACTAATATATGAGTTCAGTTTTAAACATGCTTTCAAGTATATTTTTAAAACATAACATATGTATATCTCACATACTCACTATATTCCACAGTACTGACCGTATTCTTTTTTGTGCTGCATCCTTTATGATGTAGATCCAACAGCCTGTTCTCAGAGTTATGGCTAGTATTATAGCAATATCTCCTACAATCTTGGTGAGTCCTCACCATTTGGGGACTTAGAGTTATTTAGATTGTTACTTTATGTCAATTTGTAGTCGTTTCGAGTTAGTTGGGGGTCCTATCTCGACAACTCATAAGTTAGTAGAGGCTTCATAGATAGTCAGTCAGTTAGTAGTATTAGTTTTGAAAAGACTTTATATTTCAGTTGTCAAAGTTTATTCTAATTATTGTAATCTTCAAGAGCTCAACATATGTTTTAGCTTTTTCATTAGGAAATGTTTTCCCTTCTTTCATACACTGGATCATGCAGTAGAGCAGTTCCCTAAGAAACTTATACAGATTTGTGTGTTGCTCCAATTCCTCCAATCATGCCTCATCTTTGATGTGCTTGAAACAGTAATGTTCAGATTCCTATCAGTGAAATGCTCTCAATTGGAGACATCAAAAAAATGGAGAGACTGCACAAGGGCTTGAGAGGAGCCCATTAGTGCGTTTAAGTCTACCAATCCAAAATAATGTACCATTTTCCACTCGTGTAGTTGAGCCTATAGTAGGATGTACTCTCAGACCCTCTTCCAGAAGCTTTACTAAGAATGACACCCTTAGCCGAATAGTATGGTTCTCTAAGTGCTTGGGTAGTCTAGTGACTCAAGAGTTAGTGTTAATTGATATGTTATAAGCTATAAGTAGTAAAATGACCCCAGATCTAGGTGTATGACTTTAGAAATGTAGTAGTGATATGCCCAAATTACACCTCAATTAAGAAGTGTAAGCGGTCGTTGTCAAATATAGAACCCAACAAAGGTTGGGGTCGATCCCACAGGGAATAAGGTGCAAATTAAATCGTTAGTAACTTAGTTGACTAGTAATCAATAGTTTTCGATAGATGAGGGGGTTGTATTTATCAATCTTTGTTCATTTCAAATAACAAATTACAAATTCAATGAGTAAAATTCAGTATAAGAGGTGAACTAGGGATGTGTTCATTATGGCATTGTAATGAGTTTGGGTTAGAGTTCAGTCGGGTTCTTTCCATATGTTTATCACGAAGCAATTGAATTTATGCTTACGTCTAAGCGTTTCTCAACCAAATAGATGTATTTCCTTTTCAATTCTCTTGAACTTGAAAAGATAAAATTACTTATTTCAATCAAAGCATCAAGTAGATTAATCTCGCTAAAGCATTAATCATTAGATGGGAGTTAAGAGTTTTGAATCCTTGTGGTTAATCTAATTTACCCAGTTTTAATTTCTTAGTTCAAGCAAATCAAACCTAGGCATGTTCTAATGTTTGAAACCATTAGAAAACGTTAAAAACACAAGATTAACAACATGAATGACATACAAATTGAACCCAACGTTACCCGTAATCTATCTCGTCACTTTAGCCATGGCTCCCACAACCCTAGTTGTGGGATATTTAGCCACTCATGTTTGCACAACGATAGAAGAAAGTAACACTATTGATAATATCAAGAAGATGATCTTACAATATAGAAATCACAAGCTTCCTTTTAACTTTTGTAAAGTTCAAGCAACAATGGTGAAATTCCCAAAGAAGAAGACAAGAGTGTCATTTTTCCCTCTTTTGTTTTGTTCAAAAACTCATTCAACAGTGTCTAAAATTGTCAGATGTCGAATGATTAAAATAACCCCAATACTGGGTATTTATAGTAGACTAGGAAATAAAGTTCCAAAAATAGACACAGAATCCCGCTTTTTGATCTTGACGGCTTGCCTTAACCCTCGTCAGGATTGTGAAGGTTCATCAGCTGAACCGTCACCCTTAACCAATGTATTCCATTTTTCAGCTTCTATTTGACGGGTTGCTTTGATGGAATGTCACAGCTTTGATGGATCGTCACTTTTCCCATCGCTCTTAATCGGTGCATGTGTTCCAACTGCCTCAACTTGATGGCTTGTTTGGTGGATCGTCACATGGGTGACAAAATGTCATGCCATTCATCACTCTAATCAGTGAGCTCTTCATTGATCCTCGACTTGGTGGCTTTCCTGACGTCCAGTCACAGCTGTGACGGTTCGTCACACCAACCGTCATCCTTATCCAGTGGCCTCCTTAGCACTCTTTTAACTTGGTGGTTTTCCTGACGTCACAGTTGTGACAGTTTATCAGGTAAGCCATCACACTTAACAAAAGATTCGTCTTTGTAGTTTTTTTCATCCTTTTTCATCTCTGTTCACTTTTCCTGCAAATCCAAACCATCAAACACAACAACAGTTGCTTGAAAACTCATGATTATTCTTAGTTAAAGAAGTCAAATTTGTCGTAGAATGCCGGCACATCAACACCCTCAACTTAAAACGTTTGCTTTTCCTCAAGCAACATGACGAAAAAAACAAAAGGACGACTCAACTAAGAAAATACACAGCATGATTCTACCAATCCATGGCCATTCAACGGTTTAAGCAATTCAAATCAAGCTACCCCCTACTACATAAGTGTTTTGAAAATCTAACTTGTCAGGATCCAATAATGTCATTCCGACGTGAAAGAATATTCTACAAATACACAAAAAAATATCCCAATAATTAGTGAATGATATCGAAATCCCGATGCCCTCACTACAAAGAAGTCCCACACACAGAATTTTCGGACCAAGCAAGACGCTCACGCTCACAAATGACTTCAAACGGTGCACATGCGATACCATAGGCTTGCCCTTGCTATTCTATTTTAGTTGTTCAGACAATTGCTCAGGATCACTACAGGACTTGTTAAGGCTTGTAACGAGGCTTCGGGTGCAGGTAGGATACATTTAGGGATTAGTGACTAAGCCCTCCTTGGAATCACCGACTTACTATTTCCACTTAACTTTACTTCATCCATCCTTATTCACCTTTTATTTCCTTCTTTCTAGATACAGGTGTGGCCTTTCTATTTTGACAATTCTTTTTCATCTCTTTTTCGTTTCTTTTTCTTTCTTTTCTTAGGCACACACCCGCAATTTTCATTCTATCTACAACAAATTTTTTCCATCCTATTTCCTTTTCTTATCATTTACCTCTACAGTAGCCACCCTCAACTCAGGCTATTTGCCTAAGTTGAGGTGCATGATGTCCAAGGAAGGACCAGGGCCAAAATAGGGATTCAAAGTTAAAAATAAGATGGTGATAGGTTATAGAAAGAATAGGGTCAATTATGGATCAAACAGGTATCAAAGGGATTATTTACATTTGTGTGGTCTAATAGGCTAAGTGGACTGCACACAAAAAGGGCCTATGATCCTTTCCTAAGCAACTAACTTCCAACTTAACAGAATAGACCGGGAAAGTTCTCAATGCAAACACAGAGTAAGAATTTATAACAATTATCCTCCCACACTCTTAGCATTAGGAAACCATACCACTACCAACTATCAAAACAACAGTTCAGCCTAAACAAGATTATTCTGATCACATGCACAAAAAGACACTCAAGGATCCATAATAGTTAATTTTTCAACACACAAGTACAAAAATCAACTTTTTCGGAGAGGGCTCATTTTTTATTTCAACTATCAAATATCCATGCTTTCTATGGAACATACACACAACACAACATAATAAAATAACCTAAACATGCTGGTTCTACTAGATAGCACACCGAAGGAAAAGAAACACGGTAATAAAAACCTTCGATGGTGACTCATAGATACCCCTACCCCCAACAAAAGAATCTAGCATTGTCCTCAATGCTAATGAGATCAGATGTGCAAAGCAAAGGGATAGACATACCCTTGAAGCCTATGCTTTGGAGTCTGGAACAGTGGTCGAAATCGCAGGGGTCTCCGAAGTAGGGACAGTGATGCCAGTTTTGGCTGGCGTGCTCAACTCATCAACACCTGTAGTCTCTCTGGACTCCGGTACTGTACTAGAGGATGCCCTAGCATGTTGGGCATGTTCTCTCTCTTGTCTCAACAGCTCATCCAACATAGATTGCTATCGAGCCTCTTCCAACTCTTCCTCATCCTGTGTTCTCTTCTTATGACTTTTTTCTTTGATATTTTCACCTCATATTCACCTGACTTGGGTTCATTGATTTTCAATGGTCTTCCCATCATGTCCACTAACGTTCTAGCCTCTTCCAATTCCACAAAATCTGACATCTGAGAATAGGACCCTTACCCTTATTGGAGAGCGGTGACATCAACCTTTACTTTTTTCAACTTATAATCGAACTTTGCTAGGTCCAGGATGGTCATTTCACTCAGCTTATCATCCATCCGGGTCTCCATAGTGTCTATTCTGAACCGTAACCCCTCATACAACTTTAGAGCCTCTCTAATGGCCTAATCTATGGATGGCTTGAACAATTCAGTCCAAGATGCAATCTGCCTATCAATCTGCTTTTGTTTCTGCACCACTTTTACAAAATTTTGAGGATTCAGCTGATACTCAGGTGGTAGAGGAGGTCTCGAGTCCATGTCAGAGTTTTCAGCAGTATATCTAGTGGTCTGTGCCATCTGAGGGTCAAAATTAAATAGAGGTAACTCCATACCGTAGGGGGTGTCAATTACTTCAGATGTACTCAGAGTTGAAGCCTCAAAACCTTATGGCTTATGGACCCTTAATTCGAAATTTGTGTCATCCCTTGCTCTATCGATATTTTGCTTAGAAGTGGCTTTCATTTCATTGTCAATGCCATTCATTATTTGCACCTCTACAAGTCTGCAATGTTCAATAACCAGGCATGGGAATGGAAGTGAAGAGGTGATCTTGGTGGCTAGGAGATGCATCTCATCCACAATCACCATTTCGAAGTCTATGTCATATCCAGCCATTAATCCTGCCACTAGAACTGCTCTCACTTTATCTAAATTAGAATCACCAACAGTGGGTAACAACCTGTACCTCACAACATCCCACCAAAACTTTGCAATGAAACTCAATGACTGCTTCAAGATTCTTTCCTTTGAATTTAGTAGCCACGATTGTGAGCCCTCGGTTAGCATATGAGCCAGCCATGGTTTTTGCTCCGTTATTGTGCTCATTTTTCTATAAGCTCAGGTACGCTAGCCGGAGGTGTGTATTCTGGACCAAAGAGGACTCTATTAATCATTCTCGTAGAAAGATCCACCTGATGACCCCAGAGAATGAATTTGTCCATTATTGCAGTGACCCTAAGCTTCTTCCCTTTCTCTACGATTTTCTCCAGACAAACCAAATAGCTGGCATAGAATTCACGCACCATTTCCTGGGAGTATATTCTAGGAGGCCTGCTCATCCACTCTAGCTGGTACCTTTGAAATTTTGGATGATGGGATATTCAGGTAAGTCAGAGGTCATAATTTTCACCTCTTTAAGAATCGATCTCCGGTGGCTCCTTTGATTGGTCGGGAGAAGGCCCTCTAGATAATGTTTCCTAACACCCTTGATCTCACACCGAATTGATTCTCTAAAATTATCGGTCTTGCACCTGTAGGTACTGGTGTCAATGGACGCCTTCTCTGGGTTCTGAGTGGCCTCAGTACAACTCTCATCCTCTGCTCTAGAACTGGATCTCCCACTCCCTTCACTACCACTAGCACTTCCCGACTCATCACTAGATGACCCACTCTCCTCTTCAGACTGGGAGACTTGGGTATTTTTCTTTTTGGACAGACTCATTTGATAGGCAGGTGCCTCAATTTCTTTTGCTTTGCTGTCAAGTTTATCTACTTATCTCCGTGTTGGGGTTGGCCTTTATTTTTATTTTCTTGCCCCACCATGATTAGTTATGGTTTTGGAGCCATGTACCTGCAAGGGAAACAAGTTATAACCCATCGAAAACCAAAAACTCAAAGCAAAAGTTCACTGTTTGGGTGTGACGGGTTAAGTGACGAGTCACCACAGGTGTGATGACTTGTCACACTAACCGTTACCCTAAACTAGTGAAGTGGCCTCTTTTTGGCTCTTGTGGCTGCTTGTGTAATGAGTCTCCACAAGTTTGACGGCTCATCACACAAGTCATTGTCTCAAAACAGTGGCTATTTTCCTCTTTGAGGCAATTTGTCGAACACTTTGTGTTCATTTGCACTTTGCCAATCCTTTTTGGGATTTGATTTCACAATGATATCACCCATCAATTATTTAACCCCATGGGGTACTCAGACTTCACCCATGTTATTTAGCACTTTACTTTCATATACCAAATAACAACAATAACCACAGCCAATGACACACATCACCAAAACCTCATAATTTCAAATATCAACTTCTTGCTCTTCTTTTATCCCAAAATTCCATGAGCAAATCCAAGAGGGGGAATTAGAGTCATACCTTTGTCTCGACTATTAGGACCACTTCCTTCTTGACCATGAACACTAAGACACCACAACAACTTGACCAAAACTTCAACTAATATAGTCGAAATTGGTATTTCAGCCGACTATCAAGGATAAGAAAGTGTGTGAGAGACTTGGGTAATGGGAGGAGTTGTGTGGGGTGATGGAACGAGTGTTCGAGATTAAGGGATTTGAAGAGATTTGGGTTGGAGAGGTGTTTTTGATTAGGAGTAGGAGTAAAATAGGAGACTATTTCAAATTGAAACGATCTTCTTTTAATTTGGAATAGGGAAAGGCAATTTGGGTTGGATCAAGTTAAAGTTATAAGGTTTGGGTCGGACCATGTAAAAAGATAAAGGAAACAAAACTTACCTGGGTTGATGATTTGTGTGACGAATCATAGATCGGTTGACGGCTCATCACTGGACCCATCATCTTAAATAGTAGAGCCTTGTGAGACAACCTTGGTGACTAGTTAGGTGACGACTCATCACAGGTGTGACTGTTCATCACACCAACCATCACCGCTAACCAGTGAGGCTAAAATTTGAAGTTCAACTTGGTGGCTTGTGTAACGGGTCATCACACTTGCGGTGGTCCATCACCCAAGCCGTCATATCTAAACAAAACTGATCCATATTTTATACTTGGTGACGTCTTGGGTTGATGATTTGTCACAACTGTGATGACCCACCACGGGGCTCATCATGTTTAAGCAGAATAGCTCCGTCCTTATACTTTTTCACACTCAACAAACACATTAACAAATTCCAACAAAACAATTTATTGTAGGTACTAATACAATAATAAACTATGGGTTGCCTCCCATATAGCGCCTGATTTAACGTCGCAGCACGGCGCTGGTATCTTGATTACTCAAACTTTATCCCTATTTACCTCCTCCGGGAAGCTGAGATATTGCTTCACCCTCTGCTCGTAAGATTTGAAATGTTCTCCATCCTTGTTTTCAAGTTCCACAACTCCGGATGGGAACAGTTTAGTTACTTTGAATGTCTCAGACCATTTGGATTTGAGCTTTCCGGGAAAGAGTTTGAACTTAGAGTTGAACAGCAACACCAAGTCCCCAATATTGAACTCCATCTTCTCAATACTCCGGTTATGGTATAACTTCATTCGCTCTTTGTAGAGAGCAGATCTCTCATAACCCCGCAACTGGAACTCGTCCATCTCATTCAACTGCTCCAACCTTAACTCTGATGCATCTTTCCAACTAAGGTTCAACTTCTTAAGTGCCTAAAGGGCTTTGTGCTCAAGTTCCACAAGCAAGTGTCAAGCTTTACCAAACACAAGTTGGTATGGAGACATACCTATTGGTGTTTTGAACACTGTTTGGTATGCCCAGAGTGCGTCATCAAGCTTCCTCGCCCAATCTCGCTGATTTACATTCACAGACTTCGCCAATATTTCCTTGATTTCACGGTTTGACACTTCAACTTGTCCACTCGTTTGTGTGTCATAAGGAGTGGCCACTTTATGCTATTTTATGCCATACTTAGCCAGAGCATCCCGGAACACCTTATTGCAAAAGTGTGTCCCTCCGTCACTTATGATTGTGCGTGGAGTGCTAAACCGAGCAAAGATGTTTCTCTTCAGGAAAGCCACCACTCTCTTCCCTTCATTATCGGCCAAAGCGACTGCTTCTACCCACTTTGAAACATAATCAACCGCTACCAAGATATAACGGTTACCATAAGAACTGTTAAACATGCCCATAAAATCTATCCCACACACGTCAAACAATTCAACCTCCAAGATTGTGGACATTGGCAACTCTTGCCTACAAGATATTGCTACTCGTATTTGGCATTGGTCACAAGATATGGCGAATTTCTGTGCATCTTTATGAATCGTTGGCCAGTAATACCCACACTGTAAGATTTTCCGGGCACTTCGATCACCTGCATGATGTCCTCTAACTGGGAACGAATGGCAAGCTTGCAAGATGCTTGTTATTTACACCTCTAGTACACACCTCCTGATTATACTATTAGCACACAGTCAGAAGATATAAAGTTCATCCCAGAAATACTTACTTGCATCATGGAGAAATTTCTTTCTCTGGTGGAAGTTTAGCTCTTCTGGCATCATATCACTTACAAAATAATTGGCAAAATCCGCGTACCATGGCACCATATCAAGTGAAGCAGCCAACATATGCTCATCCAGAAATGCATCATCAATCTCCAGCTCATCTACCACTTTCTATTCATTCTCGACCCTGGAGAGATGATCCGCCACTTGGTTCTCACACCCCTTCCGGTCTTTGACTTCAAAGTCAAATTCCTGCAACAATAATACCCATCGGATTAGTCGAGGCTTTGCATCCTTCATTTCCATTAAATACCTCAAAGCCATATGGTCTGTGTGCACCACTACTCTTGTGCCAAGTAAATATGCTTTGAATTTTTTAAAGTCGTACATAACTGCTAGCAGCTCTTGCTATGTCACCGTGTAGTTCTTTTCTGGCCGATGATAGCTGCAAGCGCTACAACGCTTGCATCACGCATTACCTCAAATTGTTTAGACTAATCTGGGGTAACTATAATAGGCACAGCCACCAACTTCTCTTTCAGGCACTCAAATGACTTCAAACAATCTTCGTCAAACACAAACTTTGCCTCCTTCTCTAGAAACTTACACAGTGGGTCAGAGATCTTGGAGAAGTCTTTAATAAATTTTCTATAGAATTCAGCTTGACCAAGAAAGCTCCTAACACCCTTTAATGAGATGGGTGGAGGTAGTTTCTCGATAACTTCGATCTTGTCTCTATCCATCTCAAGATATATCACAGATATCTTGTGTCCCAACACAATGCCTTCTTTCACCTTAAAATGGCATTTGTCCCAGTTGATAACAAGATTTGACTCTTCACACCTTTGCAATGCTTGACCCAAATTAGCCAAGAAATCTTCAAATGCATCACCAACCACAGAAAAGTCGTCCATGAAGAATTCCAATGTATCCTCAACCATATTGGAAAAGATAGACATCATGCATCTCTGAAATATTGCAGGAGCGTTACAGAAGCCAAAAGGCATGCGTCTGAAGGCAAATGTTCCATAGGGGCAGGTGAATGTGGCTTTCTCTTGATCTTATGATGTGATGGATATTTGGTTGTACCCCGAATATCCATCCAAAAAGTAATACCACCCCCTGCCCACCAATATGTCAAGCATCTGATCCATAAAGGGCATGTGGAAGTGATCTCACAGGGTGTAGAAGTTAAGCTTCCGGTAATCCATATAGACTCGTCACCTGGTGAGTGGTCTTAATTGAATCAACTCATTTTTCTCATGTGCCACAACAGTCATCCCTCCCTTTTTGGGGAAACACCAAACCGGGCTTACCCATTTGCTGTCAGAAATTGGGTACACCACTGTTGCATCCAACCATTTAATTATTTTCTTCTTCACCACTTGTTGCATCGGCGGAATCAGCCTTCGCCGATGCTCAGTAGTTGGTGTAAAATTATCTTCCAACTGTATTTTATGAGTACATATCCCTTATGGGAGGCCAATGATAGCCGCAATGGTACAGCCAATAGCTCTCTTGTACCTCCGCAATATGGACAATAAGGATTCAACCTTCCCTTCTACAAGATCTACTGCAATGATCACAGGTAATATTTTATTGCCACCCAAAAATGTGTACCTCAGATGGTCCGATAATTGTTTCAACTCTAACACCGGTGCCTCTTCAATAGAAGGTTTTGAAGCAGGTGTAGGTTGGTTCTTCAAGTCAAGATCCAATTTCTTTGGACCGTAGGAATATGACCCCATTCCTACCAAAGCATTTACAGTTTCCTCATAATCTTCGATGTCATCACCATCAAAGTTCATCATAACTGCTGTCAAAGTCTCCACAACAAATATCTCCTCAACAGATACTACCACATCAGAATCAACAACTACATCAATAACCGAGATGACACTCATGTCCCTCGGTTGCTTTATTGATTTGCACATGTTAAACTTCATTGTGTCATTGTTCCACTTGAAAGTTAGTTCGTTCATCTCCATATCCACCAATACTCTTCCGGTTGCTAAGAAGGGTCATCCCAGAATAATGGGTACTTCAAAGTCTACCTCACAATCCAAGATCACAAAGTCTGCCAGAAATATGAACTTCCTTACCTTTACAAGCACATCATATAAAGTACCAACCGGTCGCTTAACCGATCTATTAGCCATCAGTAGCCTCATAGTAGCCGGTTTAGGGGCCTCCTAGCCCAACTGCCGATAAATAGCTAGCGGCATCAAATTTAAGTTAGCTCCCAAGTAGCAAAGTGCTTTTGCAAAATTAAACTCCCCGATGGTGCAAGGAATAGTAAAGGCACCCGGGTCTTCTATCTTTTAGACTAGCGACCTTGATGAGATGGCACTGCAGTAGTGGAGTTTATCATCCAGCTCAAAACTTACTGACCTCTTCTTAGTGATCAAATCATTCATGAACTAGGCATAATCATGCATTTTCTCAAGCGCATCCACTAGAGAGATATTTACAGAAATCTTCTTGATAATAGATATAAACTTGTGGAATTTCCTATCTTCCACCTTCTTCTTAATCCTATGAGGGAAAAGAGGGGGAAGCTTTGTTAATAGCTTTGGAAGTTTTTCCACTTCCTTTCCTTTCTCTGCAAGCACTTGAATAGCATCCTCTACCACAATGGGTTTTTCAACAGGTACACCCACACTTTCATCAACCACATTCTCATCACCTGCTAAATCATCATCATTAGAAACATCATCTTTCTGAGTTTCAATTACCGGATGTGATTCCGATAATGTCTTCCCGCTTCTCGTAGTGATCGCCATACAACTCCTATCATTCCTTGGGTTTTGTATAGTGTCACTCGACAAGGTACCCGTCTTCCTTTGATTTAGGGACACCGAGATTTGACTCATTTATTTCTCTAACTGCTTGATCGAGGTGGAATATGAATCCACCAACTGACTCATTGATGATATTTCAGTCTTCATCTCTTTGACTTTGGAGTCAGTCGATTCTAACTTCAACAACATCTTAGCCATCACATTCTCCAATTTGGACATCCCTGTCTCATTGCTAGTTCTTTCCTGATTTCTAGGTGGTACGTACATCCCACCTCTATCAGCTTTATTCTTCCAGTTCCCGTGATCATGATCTCTGTAGCCACCTTTTTCATAATAATTATCCTTCTGATAGTTCTGACCTTAGTTTCCTTGGCCATTAGCCCAGAAACCCCTAAAATAATTTGCCTCCTCATCAGAGTCTAACTTAACTACTCTACCTTGAGAACCGACGGCTTTCACTTTCTCAATTCCTCTTGACAATAAATGTTTTGTCAACAAGTCCATTTATGTCTTTAAATGAGCCATGTCTTGGTCCTGCTCTTCCTCTTTTCTACGATGCTCAGCTGACATACAAACAACATAAGTATTAGCAGCTACTTCTGTATCTCGCGTATGCCAGACTCTGTTTGTTTTGGTGAGCCAGTCCAGAATATTAGTGGCCTCAGTGAAAGTCAACCCCGTGAATGCTCCACCTACGGTATTATCTAGTGTTGGCTTGGTAGCCGAATTTAGTACTCTATAGAATGTTTGCATCAGAAACCCACATGTCAACTGATGGTATGGGCACTGGGTCAATTCTTTTTAAACCTCAACCTGGTTTCATGTAAGGCCTCGTGCGATTGGTGCCAAAAATTGCTGATCTCAACCCTCAACTGTAACATTCTGGAGGGAGGAAAGAACCCTTCTAGGAAAGCTCCTTTCCACTGACCCCAGGTTGTTATAGAATCCGGAGTTAACTTTGACAACCATATTATTGCCTCATCAAACAGAGACAACGAGAACAATCTAAGCCTGATAGTTGTTTGGTTTACACCCGACAGTTCAAACGATTTGCAAATCCCCACAAAATTCATCAGATGTCTATTGGGGTCATCACCAACTGCACCTCTACACATCCCCTTCAGATTTAACAAATGGATCATGGTACTGGTGATGTTAAACTTAGCGCCCGACGCTAATGGAGGAAGGATAATAGTGCCCGTAGTGCTAATTCCATCTAAATCAAGGTCATCCTCATCATCCAAAACCATTGGCCTTGGTTGGTGTCGACCTCTACCTCTTAGCTGCGGCCTTTGATTTGTAGGGGAAAGATTGCTGACATTATCTGCTGCTATACCATCACCTACTGCAGCTTCATCACCCAACACAACATCATCCATGATATGATCAACATTCAAGTGTTGTTGGGCCTGCTGAGATGCAGCGAGTCTTGCTACCTCTTGTTGTTATGCATTCATGTTTTGCCTTAAAGTTCTAGCAAGTTCGGGGTTGTAGGGTAATATTGGTTCACCCGAATGTTGGGTACGTGGAATGCACAACTTCGTACCTTGCAGAAATCAAAAACAATAAATAAAAGTAAGTCAGGAAAGTATGACTAAGAGTCAACCAAACACACCAGATATAGAACCCAACAAAGGTTGAGGTCAATCCCACAGGGAATAAGGTGCAAATTAAGTCATTCGAAACTTAGTTGACTAGTAACAATAGTTTTTGGTAGATGGGGGGTTGTATTTATTAATCTTTGTTATTTTTAAATAACAAATTGCAAATTTCAACAAGTAAAATTCAGTATAAGAGGTGAACTAGGGATGTGTTCACCATGGCATCGTAATGAGTTCGGGTTAGAGTTCAGTCGGGTTCTTTCGGTATGTTTATCACGAAGTGATTGAATTCATACTTACATCAAAGCGTTTCTCAACCAAATAGATGCGTTTCCTTTTCAATTCTCTCGAACTTGATAAGATAAAATTACTTATTTCAATCAAAGCATCAAATAGATTAATCCCGCTAAAGCATTAATCATTAGACGGGAGTTAAGAATCCCGAATCCTCGTGGTTAATCTAATTTACCCAATTTTAATTTCTTAGTTCAAGCAAATCAAACCTACGCATGTTCAAATATTTGTAACCATTAGAAAACGTTAAACACACAAGATTAACAACGTGAATGACATACGAATTGAACCTAACATTACCCGAAATCTATCTCATCACTTTAGCCATGGCTCCCACAACCCTAGTTGTGGGGCTTTAGCCACTCATGTGTGCACAACGATAGAAGAAAGTAACACTATTAATAATATAAAGAAGATGATCTTACAATATAGAAATCACAAGCTTCCTTTCAACTTTTGTAAAGTTCAAGAAATAATGGTGAAAATCCCAAAGAATAAGACAAGAGTGTCATTTTTCCCTCTTTTGTTTCGTTATAAACTCATTCAAAACTGTCTAAAATTGTCAGATGTAGAATGATTAAAATAACCCTAACACTGAGTATTTATAGTAAACTAGTAAATAAAGTTCCAAAAATAGACTTGGAATCCCGCTTTTTTATCTTAACGGCTTGCCTTGACGCCTCGTCAGGCTTGTGACGGTTTGTCAGCTAAACTGTCACCCTTAACCAGTGTATTCCATTTTGCAGCTTCTGTTTGATGGGTTACTGTGATGGAATGTCACAGCTTTGATAGATCATCATGGCTCCTGTCGCTCCTAACCAGTGCATGTGTTCCAACTGCCTCAACTTGATGGCTTGTTTGGTGGCTTGTCACATAGTTGATGAAATGTCATGCCATCTGTCACTTTTATCAGTGAGCTCCTCATTGATCCTCAACTTAGTGGCTTTCCTAACGGCCAGTGATAGGTGTGACGGTTCGTGACACCAACCGTCATCCTTATCCAGTGGTCTCCTTAGCACTCTTTTGACTTGGTGGTTTTCCTGACGACCCATCACACTTGTGACGGTTCATCAGGTGAGCCGTCACACTTAACAGTAGAGTCATCTTTGTAGCTCTTTTCATCCTTTTTCATCTTTATTCACTTTTCCTGCAAATACAATATAAAATCCATCAAACACAACAACGGTTACTTGAAAACTCATGATTATTCTTAGCTAAAAGAGTCAAATATGCCGTAGAATGTTGGCACATCAAGTAGCTAGAAGATTGGGTTAATTATGGACTAAAGTATGTATTCATAGTCATGTATCATTAAGGTGAATATTGGGTTAATAAGTCCCTTGCCATTGAGGGAAGAGTAATAAGTTATGTATAGATTCCATGGTAGTATGTAGAAGAAGAATGGTTGGTAAGATGACTTAGAACATATTTGAATTAGGGAAGAGGCTCATGAAGGCATGTCAATATGTAGAAAAATATTAAGTATAGGATGAATAATGAATCAGTAAGGAGGTGCATAATGAGGTAGTAAAGAGGAGTAGTAGTGTTATAAAGAAGAATGTGCTTGTAGGCTGAAGTTAGATAGGATGTGTGGTTAAAGTTGATTATTTTGTCATAAATTTTTTAGTGGACTAGTGTTTCTTGATTGTCGTCTTATAGTTGTAAGTCTGTGTAGTATGTGAGATTTTATGTTGTTATCCATATTTAGTAATAGATAGTAAGTTTGAATTATGGATGATTACGGAGGTGGAAAGAATTATAGTTAGGGATGGTGATGCTAGTTTTATGGAATTTACCCAGTAGGCCTACCCTAGCTTATGCGGAGATTTAAGTTGATTAACTTGCCATAAAGTATAGTGGTGCAAGTAAGATGTATATGTGATCCCTAGATGAATCAGTAAATCGTGACTAAGTCATGAGATGAAGAATAGAGCCTTAAGCATTAGAAAGGTAGACGTGTACCCGAGTAGTATGTTGTTACATGATATTCAAGGATCCTATAGCGATCAGCTTAGAAATTCTTAGGTTGCTAATTATGGAGAAGGCTAGGTGTATATTTATGGTGTTTTTAAGAAATGAAATCAGGAGATTATAGATATACGGTGTTGAGACCCTTAATGTGGTCTTAATTCAGTTGATTTGGGTGGATATAAACTTAAAGATGTGATATCAGTAGATGAATAAGCAAAGGTCAGATTGGTAAGTGTTAGAAGAAGTGGTTATATACTCCAGTAAGAGTATGAGTTCTATAGTGATATATTTAGGGGTAAAGAGAAAGTTAAGAGATGTATCTGAAGAGAGTTTTGGCAAGGGTGTTGCATTTACAAATGTGGCTCATTCGGGAGACTGAAAGCATTCTTGAGTACAATGAGACCCTGACAGTGTAGAGTAAAGTGGTTACAACTCAGTTTAGAGAATAGGTCTGTAGACTTAGAACATCGGCTTTTAGTCTAAGGAAGAGATGATAGTATAAAGAACCAAGTTGGGTATTGTAACACCTTTGATTTTGAACCTAGGGTTGTGCAAGGCTTATACAGACCATACTAGAAACGATTAGCCAGAAGTCAAAAAGAGTTATGGTGAGATAGAGATCCTTCTGCACTCTAGTGTATTCCTCAAAATTAAGTTATCATGAGACTCTACTCATGACATACGCATTTATTCCATGACCTCATATAAGGTCCAAGTACTTTATGTATACACATGCCCATGCTCAAAATTCATGGAGAGAGAAGCAACTGCTTCAGACAACAATGCCGGTCTTACTCTATGATTCTACAAATCCCATCTTTATGTCAAGATACTTAGTACATATAATCTCATATCTCATAGCATGTTAAGTTTGATGCCCGCAGTCCTTAAGTTATGCCTTAATGGCTAATGGCACAAGCCTATATCATGTATAAGCTTAGATCATATATTTTGAACAATTAATGCTTATGATTTCCTTGCTCTAAGCCCTATGTACATACACACAAACTAGTGATGGGTGGTTATAACATATATGCTTAGAATAACCCTCTAATTAGGCCTTATGTTCCCAGTATGTGAAGTATTCATGACCTTTGCACTTGATTCCCCAAGTCAGATCTTAAGTGACTAGGTGTCGCTATGCATAAGTCAAGATTCAACAGTATACCTCATTGTTATTAATTATGCTCAGTTTAGATTTAGTTTTCACAGCCAAGAGTAGGCCTCTAGTTACATGTAAAGTAACAAACTAGCATGACTGTGGTAGGTGTAGCACTTTGTGCCTCCGATTTAGGTTTGAACATGCTAAAAGCAAGAAGTTAGCATTAGACCTTAGTAGTTATCTATTCTAGTTCGATACTCATGATTTGTGATTAGCAACCCCTTCATGATTTATACGAGAGTCCTCATATCAAATCAGTTCAGACATACCAGTATCAATTTCTTAAGACCAGAAGTCTTTCCATTCAGTTTAGTCTTTGACAGAAAGTTCAATGTAGAAGAGAATAGTTTAGTTTCCTTGCTTTATTCACTCCATTCTAGCTTGACCTTCATTCTAGGATGAATGATCCCAATGGGGAGATATTGTAACACCCCAAAAAATTCTAAGCTAAGATTCGAATCATTCTTTATATTTGGTTAGACCTAAACCCGATGAATTTACTATGTATCTAAGTATTAAGATCAATTCTTATGTTTGGGAGGTGTATTAGATATGAATTAAAGTTATAAAGAACCTCTAGCTCAAAGTTAAATTGAAATCCTTTCTACCGATTTAGTTTTCATGTAAGTTCCTACTAAGGTCAAAATCAAATGATCACTCATCCTAGAAAATGAAGAGTTAGGTAGCCTAGTACCTATCAAATTAAAGGTATTTAAGTCTTCTTTCTGAAACTACCGACCACTTGTTAATCTGAGTTCAGAGTAAAAAAGTATGGGCATTTTAGTGAAGCAGTGTCAGGCTGTCGAAAATCTGATGGCCGTAGAAAGGGAAGACGGTCGTGGGAATTCTGATGGACATTTCTGACAGCCCATGGGAGGTTCGATGGCCCATAGGACCCCTCCATAAGAATGGAAATATGACCCATTTTGGTTCCCAGAACCCCATGATTTGGTCCCCACGGCTTGTGGGAGTTCCGATGGCCCGTGGAAAGCGTCGTTCGGCGAGTTTTCTGCACTTTTTTTAGCAGTTAAGTTGGGGTAGTTTGATCTTTTCCTTACCTCAAGCCTTTCCCCACATCTTTTAAACACCCAAAAAGAGTTATTTCTCAGAAAAACATCAACCAATCTCTAAAGAATTCTCTCAAGACTATAAGGCAAGACAACTAGGGTTTCAAGCAATCAAGAAAGTTTCTCAAGGGTTTTTCCTTCAGATTTCTTCTCCAAGTCTCCACGTCCAACCTTAGAGATTCTTCTCTAAGTTTTCATCCCCAGATTTCTGGCTAGAAGTTCCTCAAGTTTCAGGTATGTGGGTTTTAGTAAGGATTTCGTCGACCCTTATGCCCAAAACATCAAGTTTACTTTGATTCTATGATATCTATGAAACTAGGGTTCTTACTCAAATTATAAAATTCTTATTAATTCAGTTCATTAGCATCAATAAATGCTTTCTAATCCTAACTACATGATTTTTACAAGTATTTCTTAAACCCATGATTTGAGAAGGAATTTAGCATGATTTGATATTATTACATGTTTTTAAGCAAAATTGGCATGTTCATATAACATGACCTCAAGTTTCAAGAATAATGTTTTCATGATCTGTATGATATCTTATATGCCATCAATGCTCATGAATAATTTTCTTATAAAATAAGTACTATGATTAGTATGAAATCTGAGGATGCCATCAATGATTATGAATGGTTTTCACAAAAGAAAAGTTCGTGAGTAGTATGACACTAAGGCATGCCATCCATGATTATGGATAAGTTTTGACATTTAAATTTGTCCACATTAACTATGAACAGTTTTAGCATCCAGATATGTCCACATGAACTATGAACAATTTTGGCATCCATATATATCACATGATTATGTATGAGCTATATATTATGTTTTGGGAGTAGAATTTAGAACCGATCTGAAAATGGTTCCAGATAACCCAAGTTCAGAACTATGTTACCAGTGTAGGTTATTTTTCCCAATGGGCTCGTGATAGTGGTTCCATTCTAAATATAGTGTAGTACCCCGACAAGGTAAAAGACAACTCTGCCAACTAGGGTACAGAAGTTGGATTCCATGTAGCTCACATGGTCTATGTCAGTTAGAAAAAATTCCCACAGAACTATTATTTACAATGTTTATAAGTCATTTGTGAATGCATTAGCACAGTTGTACATTAGAACATGCATGGGAAGTCGGCAAAATTGATCCGTAACTTTGGGAAAAGGATTGGCTCTGAGAGCTGGGCATGGGGGTCCCAGTCCCGAACCCATCAACTATCGGTGGACTGCTCGAGCTACTCCTGCAGCGAGAGTGGGTCACCGCATGCCATCCGGGGGATGGACTGTGAATGGTTCCTTCAGGGGCCTTCCCCGAGCGACGTCTGCCAATGGAACTAGCATGGGTGCTGCTTGCTGACGTCGGCCATGGGCGCTGGCATGGCACCTGCCTGGGCAGCAAAGGTGTTGGCATGGGCGCATGCCTGTGCAGACAAGGAGGTGGCATGGGACAAAGTCATAACATATATTAGAAGTTTTTTCATGATGTTTTAATATTTTTCTGACACTTTTCCTATTTTTTATTAATTTATTATTATATTCTTAAATTTTCGTAATTATTATTAAAAAAATATTGTTTTGTGAAAACTATTATTTACAATGTTTATAAGTTATTTGTGAATACATTAGCATAGTTTTACACTAGAACGTTCACCATCGGGCACCCGTGCACCACGCGCCATTGGTTACCCATGTACTAACACACCATTGTCAAAGAGCGGACACCCCGAGTTCGCCACAACACAATGTGCCATTGGACACCCATATGCCAACACACCATCCACAAAGAGTGAAAACCCCCAGTTTGCCATTGGTCATCTATGTACCAACATACCGTTCACAAAGAGCCGACCTCATTTACCATAACACAACGCCACCATGCGTTAGGCGCCGCATGCCATGCCCTACATGTCATGACAAAATCAAAAGAGCATAAAAATAAGCCCATGGAAATGTCATACCTTCTGCATTACTGGCATGGGTGCCTACCTGTGTATCCAAGGCACTGCCATGGGCGCATGCTTGTGCAGCCAAGGCACTGGCATGAGCGCCTGCCTGTGTGACTAAGGCACTGGCATGGGAGCCTGCCTATGCGGCTAAGACGCTGGCATGGGCGCATGCTTGTGCAGCCAAGGCACTGACATGGGCGCCTGCCTATACAGACAAGGCACTGCCATGTGCGCCCCTCGCACGCTATGTGCGGGGTTAACCAAAAGGCCACTCTTGTATCCCATGCCTTCCTTGCTTCATCGTGAGAAGTCATGGTCCATGAGCGGCAACCTGGATTCTTGGATATGGTAAACACAATGGGCATGGGGTCTTCATTGGCTCCTATTTTGTCCAAAACAATGCTCCTTACGGATGACTGTCGTGCTCACCTTGGACCTGTCCATGCCCGTCTGGGCAGGCTGGGCTCATGCGACGGTGGCATCACTGAGGAATGCTACCTAGTTAATCATTCCAGTATTCATAAGCTTGTCTTAAAGATTAAGCCATGGGCCTACTTTGCAGGTCAATGAGAACAAAAATATCTTGTGGAATGGAAGGGTAAAAGGTAATTTGATTCTGATTTCCAGTACAAATACGAACCGTGAAAGCGTGGCCTAACGATCCTTTAGACCTTCGGAATTCGAAGCTAGAGGTTTTAAGTATTTGAATGCATTTAACTCTCAGTTTTCAAGTTCAGATTTATTACTTATGCTTTATGAATATGAATATGTTTTCAGCCAATGATATTGCCTTAAGTCATTGCATTTCAACTTTTGCTTCTAATATATGATTTCAATTTTAAGCATTCTTTCAAGTATATTTTATAACATGACATATGCATACCCACATACTCAAAACATTCCATAGTATTGACTGCATTCTCTTTTGTGTTGCATCCTTCATGATGTAGATCCAGCAGCCTCGTCTCAGAGTTAGTGCTTGTAGTTCAACAACATCTCCAGCCAAGTTGGTGATTCCTCATCATTTGAGGACTTAGAGTTATTTAGGTTGTTACTTTATTTCAGTTTACAGTCATTTAGAGTTAGTTGGGGGTCCTATCCCAGCAACTCATTAGTTAGTAGAGGCTTCATAGATAGTACGTTAGTTAGTTATGTCAGTTTTCAAATGACTTTATGTTTCATTTATCAAAGTTCATTTTTATTATAGTATTCTTCAAGATCTCAACACATGTTTTAGATTCTGCTTTATCTTAGTCTGTATATCATTAGTATGACAGTCCATGGGTTAGCTTGGGGTCACTTGTGACTTCAAGCACCATGTTACGTCCATGGGGTAGGCTTGGGGTGTAATACTCAGAGGCAATGCCAACTTATAAGCCACTGACCCTACACTCTAAAGAATCTAAACAGGCCTAATATACCTCGGACTCAACTTGACACGCTTCCCAAACTACATACCCCTCATGGGTAAAACTTTGAGCAAAACTTGTTCACCTCCCATAAAGTGCATGTCTCTTACCTTCATATCTGCATACTCTTTTTGTTGGCCTTGATCTACTAGAAGCTTCCCTTGGATAAACGTCACCCTTTTCATATAGTCTCGCAGAAGATCTGTACCCCATGGCCTTACCTCAAATAAATCAAACCAACCAATGGGAGATCAATACCTTCTCCGATATTATGTTTCAAATGGTTCAATGTCTATACTCAAGTGATAATTGTTTCTATAAGCGAACTCAGCCAATGACAAATATTGGTTCCAATGGCCCCCAAAGTCCATCACACATGCGTGAATCATGTCCTCCAATATATGAATCATACAATCAGACTACCTGTCAGTCTGAGGTTGAAAAGTTATACTCAGGTCCAACCTTGTTCATAACTCCTCATGCAACTTCTGCCAGAAATTAAAAGTGAAGTTGGTACCCCTATCTAAAATAATGGAGTTAGGTGAGAAGTTGGTAATCTACAAACTTATTAAGCCTTTAATCATGAATTATTGCCATGTTTTGAAGAGATTTAGAGGTTCTTATGACCTTTATTGATGTGAATGCAGGTACTCCTTGTCAAAAGTAGAAAACAAGGAATTAGACCCAAAAGAGCTCAAAAAGAGTTAAAGTGTGAAGTTGATTAAGTGAGATAAAGATTCTGCCGGAAGGTTAGGCCGCCATGCGACACGCACAATGCTTGGTGCGGTTCGCACCTTCCTCCGCATGAAGCTCAGAAGAAGAAGAAGAAGAATCTACTAAAGGGTGTGGCCACCGTGCGACGTGCACTCTGTCTGGTGCAGTCCACACTTTACTTCACACAAAACCCAAAGATCGTCTGGAGTCACTGGTCCTCTAAGGAAGAGCTATGAGATGTGCTCAATAAAGTGCGAAATGCACGTTGCGATGCATAACTCTCAAGGGGAATTTTTGTCTACTTTTATGTGACAATTTGGGAACCTTCTAAAACCCATAAATTTGAAACCAAAATCATTTTGTTTTCCATTTTCATGCAACACAAAGCACTATTTCACTTATTTCATTTGATGCCCCATTTTTTATCATTCTATTCACCTTGGATGTTTCCTTCCCTTTTCTCTCTTTCCTCTTTTCCTCTCATTTTTGCTTTCTATTCCAAATTCTTCCTTTCTTTTGACAATTCTTTTAGGATTCAACCACGAAGCCATGATAAACCTACTTAGCACTCCTCCAAGGTGTTTCTTCAACACCCCAACTTAGGTTTTTAGCCTCAATGCACTCTTGTACAGTTCAAGGAGGGACGGGTTCAAATGAGGGATTTATTTTCAAAGCAGTTCAAGGCTTGTAATGAGGTTGCCAAAGAAAAGGTTTTAGGCTCAAAAGGGGTAAATAGTGATATAATTAGTGCAATGGTAGGATTTTAAGGCTAAGTAAGCTTAAATAATCACAAAGAAGGCCTAAGATCATTTCTCCAACCAACACAATTAAGACTAGCATTTGAACGACTAACCGAGCAAGTTCTAGATGACACAAGCAAGCACAAGAATTATTCAATAAAACTCATCACACATGGCATACAAACTATTCAATATGGGTCAATTTCACTTCCTAAACAAGGACAAATAGAACCACATTTTGCATCCAATCATCATCACTAACGGGTCAAGAGTCACAAAAAGATTAAAGGAATTATCACTAACATCATTCTTTGATTTTCAACTACTTACAAGAATTTTTGGAGGGGTATGCTTAATTCAACTCAATTCACATACAAGACTAAATCTATTAGTACCAAAAAAATCACCATCAAAATTATCTCAAAAGATGGCAATTTTGCCCTTAAGAATGACATCACCCAATCTATCATTGGACCAAATCATCTATCTAAATCGATATGGCTACTCAAAATTCACCAACATATAACCAAACACAAGCGAACCTGCAGCGCATGTGCCAACTTGCAGATCCAAAGTTCCAATGCACATACCAGGCATTATAGGTTTCCCTTCTGCCCAGGATTTGCTAAGCACTTGCATTTTGCAAGTCAAAACTTGTGTCTTTCATATGCAACACAGTGCTACCAACTCAGGTAAGTTGAATCTAGACTAACGGGTACTCATACTAAATATAAAGCTACTATAAAAGAAGATAAAGAGGATAGAAATTAATAAATTATAAAAGATACTAAATATAAAAATAAGAGTCAACACCATGTATATCAATATCATCCATTAAACAACTAAAGAGTCAATTCTAGAGAGCCAACCCCCCAACTAAACATGTTGCAATGTCCCAAATGCAACTAATAAAATAAGATAAAATAGTTAAAGGGGTTTCCTGAAACTGCATCATGCGCTCCCATCACTCTCGGTGTCATCATTATCATCTCCATGATCATTTGTATCATCCTCGGACCACTGTGCTAGGGTGTCATCCTCATCAACCTTCCTAGATAATAGAAGTGGATCTATGGGTTTCAAAACCTTCCATAATCCTTTCACACCCTTCATTATATGAGTGAAAAACTTGTCTCTCTTCCTTTCTCTTTTCAACATCTTGGTGTGCGAGTCACGTAGCTCCCCTTGGGACTTGGAAAATTCAGTGTATGTTCTTTCTAGCTTTGCATGATAGGTGCCCTACCTCTTTTGATGATCAAGATATTTGTCAAATTCTTTCTTTATCATAAATGAAATAGATACCTCTGATGTCTCACCCGGTCCTTGAGGAATACCACTCACCATCTGTTGAATGTACCTCAACTCATCTGTCATTATTTCAAATGGGCCCATAACTTTTGAACTACCAAAAATGGCTTGAGATAATATTTCTGCATCGATCTTTCTCTTCTTGCTCTTGTAAGTTGTACCTTCTTCACACTTTTTCAATGGAAAGATTAGTCTTGTAGGCTCTACCCAATTATCAGTCGGGTACTCATCTACCCCAACCATTTTACAAATTCAACAATGAGAGATGGAAACATTAGAGTAGGCCTATCTTGCATTAATTAATCGTTGAGTTTGCAGATAATCATATGACAAACATCCACAGAAATGTTGTCAAGAATGCAAGATACTATTTAAGCTCTTAATACTAGGATATAATACATATTCCTAGATGGAGAGACTCGGCTTCAGATGATTGATATCCAATTCTTAGCCTCAGTTGTGAATTCTTTGGAAGTGATGCTCCTTTTCGTGATGGCCCAGGGTACACTCTTATCTGGACATAACTTAGAAACCAACTATGTGCCTGTCACACAATCCTTATCTTTGAACAAAGCAGGGTCATGTTCTTGTAATTGACAGAACCCATTGATCACTGGTTCTCCAAAGTCAACCATTTTACCTCTTATTATGATAACTGGGGTTGAAATTCTAATGGTTTTGAGATTTGCATAGAACTCTCAAACCCATTGCTCATTAGCCTTACAGGGCTCAGGTGCAAAGCATATCCATCCCGTGGTCTCCAATCGATGATAAAATTCCAGAAGAATAATAGAGACCTTTTCAAGGTTAATTCGTCTTTTATGAAACAACTTCTTCTTAGACAAGTCAAAGTAGTAGCGTGTCTCACAATCAGGAGATAAGAAACAAGCCTGATCAAACTCCTCATCATCAAGCAGATCATTTTATGGCAGCACATCATTGAGGTTGTTAGCCATTTTGGCTTTTTGGTACTTGAAAAGGCCACACAAGAATGAATATGCGATAATATCATTTAATACAATGCATTATGCCCAATAAAAGCTAAAGAAATAAGCTAAACATCATTCGGGGTATTTTGTTCAAAGTTACTGCTTTTGTTCTTGCAGATGTTCTAGTCTCAGGTGTCGCTTTTGCGATCAGGGTTCAAAAATGTGGTGGTCACAAATGAGACAAACTTCTTTAAAATTGGAGCTTTGCGGGGTAGAAAATTCCACAAAAGCGAGAAAATATCACAATTGTGGGATTCGTAAAAGTGATGCTTTTTCGCAAAAGCGGGGTCATCTTCCTTGAGATGCCCCATTTGACCAATGCTTAAAAACAGTTTTACACACACCCAAAATAAAGCACCAACTCATTTTTTTATATGCTAGATCATGAAATACTCTATGCAAACATTATCTAATCAAGAAAAAATTGCAAATTTAACCAAGAATTTTATTTGGGAAATTCATCGAACAACTATTGAGCAAAAACTCACACTTCCCCAGATTAAGGATGAATACAACACTCACTCTCAATACCAACCTTACCCAACTAACAATAAGGATTTCACATATTCACACTCATCTAGTTATTCTATCTGAGACCTAAAACTTGGAATTAAGAGGGAAGAGGAAGATGGGATCTTTCAATCCTTGAAAAGGGAAAAATATCTTTTCATACCTGGGTTCTTATAAGGATGAGAGAATCTTGGTTTTGAACTTTCTAGTGAATGGAAGAGAAAAAGAACCGACTATTTTGTGAAAAAAGAAACCAACCTGACCTTTTTGTTTCAAGTTGAGAATCTGTCTCTGCATTAATACCCCTGGTTCTGAATTTTTGGTAGTTATCCGCAAATGCGGTCTCTAAAAATATGGGGAAGCACAAAAAAATCAGAAAATACCATTTATTCGGTAAATTACCGCATATGCGGAATCTGAAGCTGATCAAATCTCAATATTTTTTTGATTTTTGTGGCATCTGAATGGATTTCACTTGCGAGTGCATCTGCGTGCCACAAATCCTGAGGTGTGAAATGTAGGTGCTCAGAAAGGGTTTTTAGTGGTCTCCAATTCTTTGGTCCTTTTGTAATTCCTTTTGCACACCTATAAACAATTCAAAAACACCAAAAAGTGAAGTAAAAGATAAAGGAATTTTTTTCAAACGATGGATTGCCTCCTATCAAGCACTTAATTTAATATCGTGGCATGATGCAAGTAGCTTTATTTGTCCGTCTACTTGGAGGACTTGAACATTCACCAATATTTGAATCACGAACCCAGCGATACCTATTGGGTGAAGGCAAAAACACAAGAAGGCCAATTCCTTGGTATCGTATTTTGCACTTTTTCACCTTCAATAGGAAGGTCATTTTTCCTTCTATCAGTAACAAACTTCAAAATGAATAGACTTGTATCCTTCCCCCTTCCAAAGTCCTCCATAAGCTTGATTACTTTGACTTTCGTACATTCAACCAAACTCAAAGTTGAAAAATGGTTGGAGTATGATTTGAGGGTCTCCACTCTCAAATTATCCTCATTCATGACTTTCTCACTTTTGAATGAACTAGAGTCTTTCTAAATGAAACGTTGAACTTTTCCTTGCAACTCTAGTATCATTCTTTTGATCTTAGCATCTTGATTTATGTGTGGGATGGTTGGTTGACGGAACACCTTTAATTCATGAAAATCCAATGTGTCCTCTTGTTTGATGGGAAACAACTCAAAACTACTATCCATAGATATGCATGTTTCGATATGAGCATTCAATTCAGTATTCAAATTTTGGATAGCAACTTCAAGTAACCCCTCTTTTTGACTTCTCTTGGCATGTCTTTTGAGAATTTTCTCAAACATTGGTAGAATTCCTTCATGTTGTTCCCTATAGGTTTAAAGTTGGTAACCTTTACTTAACAACCATTCTTGGCTCACAATTTCATCTAACTCAAGTTTTTCCTCATGTTGGGGCTCAAGAAAAACCGGCACAAAGTCACTCACGAGCAATTCCATATTTTGAAAATCTTCATCATCATCCCCAAAGTGAATTTGATTGACTCAAATGTTCGAGACATGTTGATTTGTTAGGCTTGGAGGTTCTTCTTTACAAACTATATCAAGAGGAGTAGACAAATCCACCATGGATTGTTTAGCACGATTTATCTTCTCTTCTTCCTTAGATCTTCTATCCAAGAAGCCTTGATTTATGCACTTTAAGCCTCCTGTATGCTATCTTCCTTTGCCAAGAGAGTTTGGAGCATGGAATGCATACTCTCTGAGTGGGTATTATGTTCTTCAATTTCCAAGTTATGACTCCTATCAGGATCACGAGCACCACTAGAACCATTGTTAATATAAAAGAGGGAGGGGCATGAAGATTAGGACAATCACTCCAGTGACCATCTTGACCACCACATAGATAGAAATTATACCCATCATAGGTTCTAGAATGTGAATACCTCCCTCTCCTAGGGTCGATTTGATAATCTCACAAAAAGTAGGGTCCTCCTTAATATGAACACGGGTAATTAAAATAAGGGTTGCGACTACCAAACCCATGAGCATAACGAACATATTTAGATGCCATAGAATTAATAACAACAAAGATAAAGACTAACTAAAACAAAAACAAATATTCACAAATTTGAACTTAAGTAAGTAAACTCAAATTCTAAACTAACTCAATACGCCAAATTATTCTCCAGCAATGGTGCTATTTTTTATGATGCTCAAAAGCACTCTCCCAAAAGAGGTGGTAGTGATCCTCAAGCAAAACAATAAGTAACCAAATGGGATATCGAGTCGAATCCACGGAGAACAATGTTTAGGCTATTGAGATAATAAACAATTAAAGCAACTTATCAAAGTTCAAGGAGCAAAATGAAATAAAATCATTGGGGGTTTTGTTTTTTGAAAACACGAATGTGATTGCAAGTGCGAGGTTTACCAACCATTGCAATACAAGGATCACAAGGGAGATTTGGGAATGGAAATTACTTCAAATCTATTCAATCCATTACAAATTAATCAACTACTTACTAGATTAATCATGTGTCAATTGAAATAGAACTTGGAATCTCAATTATCTGCCAATATCTCTCAATAATTGGCAAATATCTCTCTACTAGTTCTCTCAAATCTATCTAAGTGTAAAAAAAGCTATTCCAATTATGGCAATACTAGAATAAACTATTTCCAGCTCAATTCATTAAATGAGGTTTTAAGCCTCAAGTTAGTGCTAATTAACCTTTTTCCAACTTTGATTCACTATTTCAAGCCAAACAAAAGTAAAAGAGGCAAGTCCAAGGGTTGATCACTCCCTTTAGAATAAATTCGAGCACAAGATTAATTAGATAGTCAAAGACCTAATTCATAAACTAGATAATACGTAATAAATTGTAAAATCACAAGATAAGAATTCAAACCCAAATAATGTTTATCTCTAACACAAAATCCAAATCTCAAATTGTAATGACCCTTTCGATCATTCTCCCATTTTTGCCTTCTTTGTACTATTAGAGCTAATATATAGTAGCCCCAAGACATATATGGCTTGCTGGGACCGGTAGTCCGGTGCCCAGGCTGTCTGTTAGGTTTTTATGGCCGTTTACTTATTTTAGAGCCTTAACTTTAGAAATTACTGTCTTTGGTAAACATTCTTGGTAATCATGCTCGAAATTGAATTTTGATGGTTCTGTTAGTTTTGGAGCATGGACTTTGGTCTAGTGGGACCTTCGTCAAGGTTTTGGAGCTTTTCAGCTTGGAATTCTCTTGCGTTTTGTGTTTTTAGGCCAGTTGGGCTTGTTAGGTTGACTTTGGTAAGTATTCGGAGAATACAGCCTCAAATGAAAATTCTGCCAGCACGGTTTGCTCAGGAATATAGAGTTTAGGCTAGAAGGACCATTGGTTCGAGTCCTGAGGGTTCCAGACTTGTTTTTAGCCCTTAGGTTCTGTTTTTGAATTATTGGCCAAAAGGTTGATTTTTTGCATGGGGCCTATTTTTTGTTAAATCAACCTCCGATGGGATGTTTATCGGTTCCGTTGAGTTTGGAATGCCATTTTTAGCTGAATCACAGGAAATTTGTGTTTGCGAGATCCCAAATGCGTTCCCGAGGGTCCTTTGAAGAGTTTTCTCATGTTGGCATAACTATTGACAGTTGGTTTATGTCAAAGCCCCAACTATGCCATTGACCATGCGTGGGAATGGCTGCGTACGCACATCCGTGATTGTCGCCCCCTCCCTTAGTGGTCATCCCCTAATCAGAGCTTGCTGCGTACGCATGGGTTGCGTGCATAGTAGCTGGCCGCGTGAGCACTGGCCTAACACTTGGCCTTGATGCCACCTGGGCTATGCATGCGCATGTACCTGGCCACATGTGTAGTGGCCGCGTTCGTAGTGCCTAGTCGCGTGCGCATAGCATCAGCTGGCAGCACTATAAAATCCCTTCTTCTTCAATTCATTTTCTAACTACCCTTGGATGATTTCTCCATTTATTTGAGACCCAAAACCTCCATAATCCATTTATGTTCTTCCCAATAGCTTAGGGGTTAAGAATTGTTTATTCTTGATCGATTATGGACTTCTAAATTGGGTAAGTTTCTCATTAATTTCTATTTTTCTTCCATGAATTTCCTTCTTTAATTTCTTGGTTCTTTGGCTTTTTTGAGCCCTTTCAATGGTGCACATTCAATTAAATTTTAAGCATGTTCTCCTGGGAATGTGGGGAACACATCGGTGTTTTTCATTTTTGTCTTTAGGTCGCGAGGCCCATGAGCCTGCTTATGACCCTAATTTTGAGCCGGTTATGTTTTTAGCATTATGGGTATCATTGGTTTCACATTGATGCATAGAATATTGTCTTGATAGTATGCTCGTGACTTGGGATTTCTTGGAGCAGTTCGAGCTTAGGCGACGCCGTTCCTGTAGCTAGTCATTGGACGACAGGTAGGTTATGATCTTCCCTACCTAAACTATGCGTATATAGGTTATATTTGCATTAATTAGCATCCTTGGGTTGGTTTTCTAAGTTGGTACCCCAGACCTTGTCTTCTTTTTCTATCCGTCTATTTCATGCATTGTTTGTAGTTTTCGTGGTAGTATTTTAATATTACCCTTTTCCATGTGTGGCCTTTTATTATGCCTCTGGACCATAGATGGTGGTATATTTGGAAATATCTGTGAGTCTCAAATATTGAGATGTTACTTTAGGCTAGATATCTGTATTGTAGAGCTGATTGTGCCTAAGCAGGGCCGATTACAATGTTTTTGAGTCATTGGGCTAATCTATTATTTGCAAGCATATCATTCAGGCAAAGGATTTTTCTGAATATTTTACTACTTATTTGGCTTCGGGCCTACTATAAATGATTTTCTAAACATTGCATGGCCTCGAGGGCCCGTTTTTGGTAAAATGATTATGAAAGGGTTTTGAAGTTAATTTTTATGAAACCTCTTGGAGTAAAAAGGATATTATGATGATTTTACCACCATTTTTCACATTGATATAGACTCGGCTGCACTTGAATTCTAGACATATTTTTACTATGTATTCAGACCCGGATATGCTTTAGACACTCTTTATAATGGTTATTAAGAATTGATTACTAATTTTGACCCGGATACACTTTGGGTACTCTTTGATGGAGTTTTGAGATCACCACTACCATTTTAGATGCGGTTTGACTCCGAGCACGTTCTCTGAGATTCCGATTACTGATCTAGAATTGCATTGAGATTTTATGTTTGTTATTGTATATGGTCAAGGACCTCTATGGGCCCTGCTATTCCAAGACTATGGGCTATGAGCCTAGCATGCCGTAGGAGAGGTATATGGTGTAGTTGAGGTATAACGGGTACATCCTACCATGGGCCTTTCTACTGGGCCTATGAGCGTCGGGGGAGGTGCATACATAGTTATTATCACCGATTCTATCATATCACATCATCATGCATATTTCATTTGGATTCCACCCTTGTTTGTTGTTTGCTCAGTGGACGCTCCCGTAGTATGGGATGCCAGAGGTTTTGTTTTCACTTGATTATGTTCCTCAGTTATATGGGTGGCTGTTGGGACTATAGGTAGACTATATTACTTCTGTCGTATTATAGAGTTTGTTATGGCCTTTGGTTCTTGGTGGTTTAATGGATTCTAGCCTATTGAGGCCCAGATTATTTGATTTTTGATGGCCTAGCAATCCCTGTATTTTTGAGGCACTATTTATATGGCCTTCAGGGCAGTTGTGGGTTTTTGGATTCTATCCTCTTTCATGATGTTGATTAGTGGTTTCAGTTCTTTGTGGCTTAGTTTATTCTATCCCAGGGTTGTAATCATGATACTGCAATTTGATTTCTCTAATCTTGAAATGGTGTTTAAGCATGATTCGATTAGATATATTGCTCTAGCTTGTTTATGTTTTCTTGCCTTCCTTCATTCCCTTTTACTTGAGGTTACCAGTATACCACCATTTTCTCAACTCTCTCTCTCTCTCTCTCTCTCTTATCTATGTTGTTGTTGCAAGGACTCCAGGTGCGTTATTCTTTCCTTCACCTTTGTTCTATGTTATATATATCCTTGTGGCTAATATAGATTTTTTGTAATTCTTGTTGACTTCTATCCGTGCTAGTTCCTTGTGTTATATTTATTTCTTTTGTGACTACTTCTTTGCTATTTTTTTGTTACTATTTTTATATCTTATATGCTCTCAGTTGGACGATGATGCCTACTGGGTACCCCTTGCTTAGCAATTATTGCTCATACTACACTTCTGTATCATTTTGGTGCACATATTAGTGTGAGCTTTTGCCATTGATCGCGCAGAGACTCATGTAGTTTTTTGGATATTTGAGACTAGGGTCAGCACCTGACAACCGGGGCTTGACCATATCTCATCTTTGGCAATATTTCTCGTAGCATATTCAGAGACAGATGTACTTATTATTTTATTACTTCTAGCACTTGTATTCTATTAGAAGCTCATGTACTCTTGATACCAAGTCTTAAGGTTGGTGTAGTTTTCTTATATATACTTTCAGGTTGTTGCTTCCGCATTGTCTTTATCTTATATCTGCTTCCGCTTACTTTTGCTTATCTTATGTGTATTGGTTAGGTAGTATCCTATTACTAACCGTTCTGGGATACATGAATTTATTTGCCTACTAGTGGTTGTAGGTGCCATCATGACCTGAGAAATTTGGCCGTGACTCCTTGGTATCAGAGCTCTAGGTTCACCTGTGTCATTGGTACAAGATCAAGTGTCTAAGTAGAGTCTCGTAGGTCAGTACGATGACGTTTGTATCCTATCTACGGGAGGCTACATGGCATTATTAGAAAAAAATCCATCTTATTGGCTCCTTGTCGTGCATCCCTAGCTCTATTGACTCTTGAATTTTGTTTGATTCATTTCTTCTCAGATGCCTAAGACGTGTACAACAACGAGTGGTTTCAAGGATTTTATGCCTGTTACTTCAGTGCTTCCGTCAGTGCCATGAGTTAGAGTGGGAGTCTACCGCATCAACTAGGGGGTTTGATGACAGCCCAACATCCAGTAGGGTTTCATGCTACCACAATTCTTCAAGATACCATGTCTAGGACTCCGAGTCCTACGGTGGGTGTTTCAGTACCACAAGGTGGGGTAGTACCTGGTTTTTTGAGTAGTGCTTCAGTTGGATTTAAGATCCCAATTCTTCAGCAGGGTTGTATATTGGTATTGGAGTATGATGCAAGGTATTGCGACATGGTTAGGTGCACTGCTAGGATTATGCCTACAGAGTTTGAGAGAGTTCAGAGTTTTGTTGGGGGATTGATTTCACAACTCTGTTTGGCGATCGAGCACTTGGTTACGTGTGGGACTACCTTCCTTCAGGTGGTTGATCATTCTTGTGCTATTGAGGGTTTATTCCATGACGCTTATGGAGGTAGTTCTAAGAGCTGTCATTGATAGGGCAGTTTTCGAGGTTCTCAGAGTCGAGGTAGGGGATTCTCCGCTAGGGATTGGTTCCATTGCTCCTTATATAGCAGACCCGTTTAAGTGGCTCCACAGGGTCTGTGAGGTTTGCATTCAGCGTATATAGGCCATGGTGTCCGGTCAAGTTCAGTGAAATATTCCCATAAGACTTCATCTATTAAAGCTTGTTTTCAGTGCGGTGAGTATGGGCACTTTGCTAAGGATTTCCCTACGATCATACCTTCCAATTAGCAGGGTCAGCAGGTCTTATCTCCCAGAGTTCCAGTGCCACAGGTTAGAGGTGGTATGCAAGGTATTAGGGGTGGTCCCCATATAGTTAGAGGTGGCTATAGCCGGGTGGTTCAGTTATCCATGCAGAGTCGATAGGCACAGTGCATCAAAGAAGGGCTTCTTTGGGTTGTTATAGTTGTGGAGTGGTTGGTCACTATCATATAGATTGCCCTCTGTGAGGGAGGATCGAGCCTTTGGCTTTGACTACTCAGTCCAGAGTTAGACACTGTCATTCTGATGCCCCTCTTGGTAGGCCGAAGGTAGAGGTTCCTGATATCATTGAGATAGGTATGACATTGTTTACCTTTAGCTAGTGCTAGTGGTGTTTGTGTTGCGAATCTACCCCTTTTTCATATATATACTTACATGCCTACATGTTTCCTTGTTTAGTTGTTTTACTATTTGAGTTGTAGTGTTTATACGTGTAATTTCTTTGTCGATTTATTATTTTCAGTAGTGGATGGGGGTGTTTTGTCCTTGAGAGGTGACTACCCGAGGTTGTGACTCTTGGGTAGGTCTTAATAGCCTTCTTTTCTGGTTAGTTTTATGTCCAGTTTCGTTGTGCTTCTAGAGTTTTGTTTGAGTTTTCTTTTCTAGCGGTCTTGGGTGGTTGTTTCCTAGGTTGTTCTTTAGCATTTGCTAGAAGTCGATCTGTTGGTTTGGCCTGTTATCGGTGGTTATGTTCCAGAGATAGAGGTTTTATCTTTAGGAGACTTGAGTGGTTATGCCAGTGGACATGTGTTGGTTTTGCTTTTCTTGGGAAATCAAAATCAACCTTCTCTAGTTGTTTGGATTAGGAAGTTGGCATGTGAATGGGTTGCTCCTGTGGTTTTCTTCTATTTCAAGTCTAGTTGAGTTATTTTTATTATTTTCCCCAGTTTCAGAGGGATGAGTTTTGATCGTAGTATTTTGGTGGATCTTTGACTATAGCATCATTGTTTAGCTTTTGATTATGGCATTGTGGTTGAGTTTTGGAAGTGGTATTGTTGTTATGTTTTGACAGTAGCATTGTGGTGGAGTTGGAAATTTGGCCTATCCTTTTCAAGCCTTATCAAGTGTTGCTAGTGGAGTTATGGTAGCTAAGGGAACAACTCCAGGATCTTCTGGAAAGAATTTGTCAGTTTCGGTGTATCTCTGGAAAGGGTTTTGTGTGGGTTGCGAAGGAGAGTGAGAACTCCTTGCTTGTATGTGCATATGTTCTAGTAGCTGATTGAGTGGACGACTGAGGATTTGCTTGGGTTAGTGTGTGGTGATGTGATTCAACTGACTACAGATTGCAATGGCTTTTTCTTCAATGGATTCGAGGTCAGATTTTTATGTAGTATGAGATCGACGTAGTGGCCATTCCCAGTACTACCTTGGGGAGATTGTTTCATCAACTTTTGCTTCCTTGTTATACTCTTTGGGGGACCCAAGTCTCAATAGCATCTACGGATTGGGCAAGTCGTATGTTCAGCTCTTAGCTGGCTCTAGTTTCTATAGTGTTCTTTGATAGCGTATGATTCTACTCAAGGGTTTGACAAAGGCAGTGTTTAGAAATGGAAGTTGGGTTCTTGAAATCATGGGCTAGCAGGTTACATTGGATGGTTCATAAAAGTTTCTCTCCGATGGTAAATTCCTTGGCTAGCGGGTTGGTTTGGCTTGATATTCAAAGTATTACGGGCATCTTGCTGAGTGACAAGGCTAGGAAGGTGGCATTAGATCTGGTAGGTGTTTTGAGAATTGAGGGTCATGGCAGTGTTCCTAGGACTTGGAGTTGATTCAGTGGCTTTGGACTTCGCGATAGGCTACCACACTCTTTGCAGAATTTTGATAATGCTTGGGTCTTCATGGATAGGTTCATCTAGTTCATTCACTTTCCTCCAGTTTATACTTTGTACTATTCAGAGAGGTTGGTTCTTGTTTACATTTGGGAGATTGTCCATTTGCATAGGATGGTTATTACAATATTTTATGATCATGTTGTTTCATTGGTAATCATGTTTCTGGTGGTTATTTCAAGAAAAAATGGGTATTTAAGTGTAGCCTAGCATAACTTTTCATTCACAGGATGATGGTCAGTCGGAGTGGGCTATTCTAGTTCCCGAGGTTATACTGTAGGCATGTGTTATGGATACTTGGAGGTTAGTAAGGCAAGTTCTTGGTTTTGTGTAGAGATCGAGTGTTCTAGTGACTTCATTAGAGGTGAATTATGGCAGGAATTATAGACGTCCGGTGGGTTATTTTATGTTTTGAGGGTAGCTTGGGTGTTTGACCTGTGTGTGAATTCATGGTTAAAGTGCAGATGATTCAGGATAGGCAGCAGGATTATAAGGATCAGACGAATCATGAGTCAGGGTGTTGAGGAGGTGGCTTTTTAAGTTATCCTGGTAACTAGTTCTATGTGATGATCACCTTGTTTTTCTTGGTAACTGTGCTATGTTGGTGAATTCCAGTTGAGTTTGTTGGGGTTCGATTTAGTTGATTGATCTTTTGGGCTTTTGATTTAGAGTTTGTTGATTTTAAAGTTCGGCTGGTAAGAATTTAAAGTTTCAGTAGTTCTTCTTTAATATAGTTCCGTGGGGCATCATCTGATCGAGGAGGCTCCTTGGGAAGCCGTGCACTACATGCGGACCTAATATCCTTCCATTTCTGAGTCTTCAGGTGCATATTATTTCTTAACTTTTGAGGACAAAAGTTCTTTTAGTAGTGGATATTGTAATGATCCTCCAGGTTATTTTCTCTATTTTCATTCATTTTTGTGTTTTGAGCCTTCCCACAGTGGCTACAGGTCATTTATGACTTGTTGACAATTTAGTTGTCGAGCTATTCATTTGTGTTTTAAAAGATTTTCCTTGTTTTGGAACTCTTAAGGATTAAAGGGTTGACTTTGGTGAACATTCAGAGAAGATTTCCTCGGGTGGAAATTCCATCAGCGCTATTAGCTCTGAAACATTGACTTTGGGCTAGAGGGACATTTGGTTCAGGTTTTGAGGATTTCAGACTCATTTTGTGCTATTGGGTTCTTTTTGGTAAAAAGATAGTTTTTAGGCATGGGGACAACTTTTTGTTAAATTGATCTATGTTAGGATTTTGTCAATTCTGTTAAATCTGGAATGCCATTTCTTGTAGGGTAGCATATTTTATTTGTTTGTGCGGGACCCTGAATAAATCTCAAGGGTCCATTCGGGTGTTATTAGAGTTTTTGTTTTTGCTGAAACTACTACAGTAGTACCCAACCCTTTGCGTGTGTGGGGGGTTGGTTGCTTGCGCATAGAAGGGGAGTAGGGCATGGACTCTTTTTCACTTCACATGTGTGAGGGCTTGGCCACGTATGCGACACCCGCATGCGTGGTGTCTAGCCCACGTGTGCGCTGAAGGCATGCCTGGCCCTACCTTTGCCTGCCCTGTGCATGCATTAATGCCTTGCCGCATGCGTGGTGGCTTGGCCGTGTGTGCGAATGTCAATGCCTGACCACTATATATATATATATATGTATTGTTTTTCCTTGGTTTTAAATTCATTTCCAAACATTTTTCCTTCATTGTTGAAGAGCTCTAAGGCCAGAATTTGGTATGGGATTGTAGGGGAGAATTGGGGGTGCTAATTCCTTGTTCGTAGTTGATTTTCTGTCATTAAATTCATGATAGAAGTCGGAGGCTTACCGGAAAGGAAAAGATCCGGTCTAGTGGGTGTTAGTGCACGTGATCGGCTTCGAGGTAGGTTATAGCTTACCTTCTTTTAAACTTATCTCGTTTAAGGTACTTGTATGGTAGTCTGCTAATTTTTGGTGGGGATTTTGTGGTTTTGTTATGATGATTAGGAAATTATGATTCTTATAGACAATTTAGGTGCTTTAGCTTAGAATTAGGGTTGTTTTCCTTAGTTTAGTTCATCCTTGTTCCTCTAAGGGTTGGCATAAACGAAGTAGTATCTTTAGGATTAGAATAGCTTGCCTTAGCTTAACTAGGTTGCTCGCGACTTGAGTTGGTTAAGTTAGATATCCTTAGTATAGAGTTAGTGATAGACTCTATGGTAGATTAGGCGCCTTCTGTTTGATATGTATTTTTTGTCCCCTTTTCGTAATTTTTATCTTGTATATTGTTTAATTATGGGCCCAAGGTCATGGACGGTGGTTGACCTAGACTTCAGGTTAATATGTTTTCGTCCTTATCTTTGCTCGCTTTGTTCGTACTGTACCTTAATCTCGGGTTGCCGCTTAATCTAGTTATGATTATATTGTAGACATTAGGATAGATTTGATGTCCTTGTTATATGCTGGGGTTGTAGTACCTGATTGAGTAGTCTTTCCTCCCTAGACCTTGTGATTACCGCCTCATATTTGCCTTATTTTGAAATGGGATTGTGGACCCGAGACCCTAGTATTTAGATGGGACAAGACCCCAGGTGAATATGATTTGCCTTAGCTTGACTTTAGTATATTGTGTTTTTTAGTTTGATTCAGTTGGTTGTGCGCCTTAGGCTAGTTTCACTTAGATGGGTGCTTTAGGTGGGGTTCCCTTGGGAGTTTATAATTAGTTGGATCCTTCTACGTCCTTTCTCTATGTCACGACCTGAAACCAGGCCATGATGGCGTCTACATAAACCCCCAGTAGACAAGCCTAACCCAAACATGCGGAAGACAATAAATAATAATTAAACTAAAGAAAAGCGGAAGACATAAACGAAAAGACCGGGCCAATAGAATATATACATATCATCATACAAAATATACATAAGAAGGCCCTAAAGTGACCAATGAGATAAAATAGACTCGAGAACCAACCCAAACCTGGTGTCACTAGTACAAGAGCGACTAAAGTAAGGAGTAGCTATACAACATATATTGTCTATCCAAAATACAATATATAGACATAATGTACGAGATGGAAAGCATGTAAAGTCTCCAAAAGCGTCGGGAGCTCACCGCGATCCGAACAACAACGGGTCTCAAACGATTGGAGATCAGCGAGGGTGGCTCGTACTAGATGCTGCATTAGAAAAAAAAGATGCAGAGTGTAGTATGAGTACCAAGACAATGCGTACTCAGTAGGCATCATAGGCCGACCAAGCGCAGGAAGATAATATCTATATAAATAGATTACAGGAAAGCAACTAACTATACATTGATCTACCTAAATCTAGTTATAAAGCCGGAAACATGCCAATAAACCAACAAAAGAAAAGGGAAGGACAACAACATCAAGACAACCAGAGTTAATCCACGTGCCAAAGCAAATGCAATGCGGTGCACGATGATGCATGTGTGAATGTAATATAATATAAACCCGAAATACCGCATCGGGCACCCGGAATACCACATCGGACTAGGCATATATATATGTGAAATAGTAAAATACCCAAAATAATGCATCGGGGGTCTGGAATACCACATCGGACAATAAATATGTATATATGAGAGTAAAATACCCAGAATAATGCATCGGTGGTCCGGAATACCGCATCGGAATATAAATATATGCGTAAAATAGTCATTTCTCCTTTTCCTTCCAAAATCCCATAGTAATACTCAAAGTAATTTTTATTTAAGTCCAGAAATCTCCACAACTGTAGTAAAGCCTCATTTCAAACCAAAAACCTTTGAAAAATACATCCATGTTGTACCAATGATATGCCATGCGATATGAGTATGAATGTGCACAAACAGAGGAAAAACCTCGCCATCAGATCAAACAGGGCAAGAATACCCTCCAAACCAATAGAAATAACCCGGAACTCTGTCCAAATCCTAGCCATGGCCTCAGGCCAATAGTTACACACAACGATAGAATAAAGCGGTAAAGCAGAAATAACGACAAAAACCAACGGGAAAACTCTATTCTACCTCTAATGCCTCCTAAAAACATGCTAAGGATTCTATGCTAGTCACACAGAAGAAGCAGGCTCCTAGGATAAGGATAACATACAGTTCTAGGCTAAAACCCCAAAATGGCCAATTAACATGATAAACAGGATTCAAGCCTAAAGTCTATCTAAAATCAAACCTAGCATTCCAGTAACATACCAATATATATTATCTAACAAAAGTCAGTCTAAATGGTAAACCATAACCTACCCCAGGGCTGAACTACAAGAACGAATCGTCACTCGTGTGCCTTTCCCTTCCGAACAGTCTTAGCAATCTACCACGCTATTAAGAACATAAACTAGGTTTCAAGAAGAAAAGAACGACACCCATATTGATATACGAAAAAATGGGCCGGAAATTGGGTCAGAAAAATGACCCTTGGGGACTGGGTAATGAAATAGGAAACAAAAATCACAACTATGCTCGAGGTGGGTTAAGGAACCCATGCCCAAAGTTTGGGCACGAACAGAGCTTGATTCAGAGCCCAAACCAGCCCCGAAGTGTTACTAATTCAAGGAATTAAAATGGAAAACCTCGGAATGTAAAGGCAGAAACCAACCTTATTAAGAGAAACACATCACAGAGATGAGTTGCACGAATTCAAGAACATGCAGTCCTTAAAAGATTAGATTTCTACAAGGATTACCCTAAATTTCAAAGTTTAACAACAAGGGAAATTAGCGGGAGAAATACGGGAATTTGCACGGAAGGAGGAGAGGCGTGTCGGGGGAACTTACCGGATGAAGGACACTGAGAAACGAAGCTAGAATTAAGAGCTTTTAAGCTTTGACAATGGTGTTTCTTGGAATTTAGAAAGAGAAAATGAAGTTGAAACTTTATATAACTGCCAGGGGTTCTTCATCGCGATCGCGACAGGACCCCCCGTTCATGAATAACAGCTGGCCCAACCATCGCGATTGCGATGGTCCAAACCACGTTCATGAAGAGGAAGCCAAGCCAAGTCCCAGCTGGATTCAACACGAATGCGATGAGCAACCTTCGCGATCGCGATGGTCAAGAAACTAGACCATCACGAACGCGATGGAAGCTCCGTAGTCGCGAAGACCAAAATGGTGTGCAACTTAGTGCAGCAACCAACAATTTCCACAAGATCAAAAATCATCTGATGGACCCTCGGGATTCATCTGGAACACCATGAACACAAACCAACCATGCTACCCTACCAGAAATGGCATTCCAGACACAATGGAATTGATGAAACTCCCAATGGAGATCGTTTAAATGAAAAGTGGGCCTCACACCCAAAACTAACCTGAAACTCAGAACCCAAAAACAAGTCTGGAAGCCTCGAGACCCAAACCAAAAGTCCCCCTAGCCCAAAGTTGACATTTCAGAGCTAACGGCGCTGACAGAATTTCCATATGATGCCTTTTCTTCGAATGTTGACTAAAGTCAACCATACCAACCAAACTCACTTGAAAGCACACAAAGCAGCACAAAACCAAACTGAAAGCACTCATACCTAAACCAATGGTCCCACTAGACCAAAATCCCCGTTCTAAAGCCAACGAAAGTGTCGGAACCTTATTCTGAGTGCGCAAGAAAGTTGACCAAAGTCAAAGATTTTCCAAATTTAAGGGCTAAAATAGGGAAATGGTCATAACGACCTAACGAATGGCCCGAGCACTGAACCGTCAGTCTCGGTAAGTCATAAATGACCTATAGCCGCTGAGAGAAAGCTCAAAATGCAGAAAAAGCATGGAAAATGGAAAATGACCTGGAGGGTCATTACAACATCCACTATTAAAAGAATTTTTGTCCGCGAAAGTTAGAAAAAGGATAGTACCTGAAGACTCAAAAAGATGAGGATAACGGGTATGCATATCGGTCTCGATCTCCTAAGTAGCCTCTTTGACAGGATGCCGGTACTGAACCTTAACTGACGAAATCTCCTTGGACCTCAACTTTCTAACCCGCATGTCCAAAATAGCAGCAGGCTCCTCCTAAAAAGATAAGGACTCATTCAACTAAACTGACTCTAACTGAAGCATGTGAGACTCATCCGTAATGTACCGCCGCAGCATAGAAACATGGAATACCTGATGAACACTAGAAAGAGAAGGAGTCAAGGCTAACTCATAAGCAACCCCTCCAATACGATGAAGGATCTCAAATGGACCAATGAACCTCGGACTGAGCTTACCCTTCCTCCCGAACCACATCACGCCCTTCATGGGTGATACCCGAAGGAAAACACTGTCACCAACCATGAACTCAAGATCTCAAACTCTCCGGTCAACATACCTCTTTTGCCTACTCTGGGCAGAATGAAGTCTCTCCTGAATAACCCGAACACTATCCATAGAATTACGAAGCAAATCGGTACCCCACGGCCTAACCTTGAAAGCATCAAACTATCCCACCAGAGATTCGCACCATCTACCATACAAAACCTCGAATGGAGCCATCATAATGCTGGAATGATAACTGTTGTTATATGCAAACTCTGCCAAAGCTAAACACTGGTCCCACTGACAACTAAAATCAATAACATAGGCTCACAGCATATCCTCCAGAACTTGAATGGTACGCTCTGACTGACCCTCTGTCTGCGAATGAAAAGCGGTGCTAAGCTCAACTCTAGTACCCAACGCTCTTTGAATAGACCACCAGAAATGCAAAGTAAACTGAGTACCTAGGTCGGAGATGATAGAAACTCGCACACTATGCAAATGGACAATCTCTTGAATATAGATCTGAGACAACCTCTTGGAACTGTAGGAAGTCTGAACTGGAAGAAAGTGAGCAGACTTCGTCAACCTCTCAACAATAACCCAAATAGCATCAAATCTCCATAAAGTACGTGGTAATCCGATTACAAAGTCCATGGATATACACTCCCATTTCCACTCTGAAATGGCTAGCCTCTGTGATAAACAACTTGGTCTCTGGTTCTCAAACTTCACCTGCTCGAACTTCACCTACTAACAGTTCAAGCACTTGGATAAGAAAGCCAAAATATCCCTCTTCATCCCACACCACCAGTAGTGCTGCCAAAAGTCATGATACATCTTAGCTGCCCCAGGATAAATGGAATATCTAGAACAATGAGCCTCCTCCAGTATCAATATGACCAAGCCACCAACTCTAGGAATGTAGATATGACCCTCGATCCTTAGAACACACTCTGAATCAAAAGTCTCCTTCCTAGCCTCACCACTCAACACCTTGTCACGAATGATTTTCAATCTCGCATCATCAAACTTATGTACCCGGATCTCCTCCTACAAGGAGGACCTAGCCTCAACACAAGCAAGAATATGACCCGTCTCTGAAATGTCAGGTCGGACCAACCTATTAGCCAAGGAATGGATGTCTCAAGCTAAAGGTCATCATAGGTGAGTATGAGTACCAAGACAACGGGTACTTAGTAGGCATCATAGGCCAACCGAGCGCAGAAAGATAATATATATATAAATAGATTACAGGAAAGAATCTAACTATACAGGGATCTACCTAAATCTAGTTATAAAACCGGAGATAGGCCAATAAACCAACAAAAGAAAAGGGAAGGACAACAACATCATGCCAACCAGAGATAATCCATGTGCCAAATAAAATGCAATGCAATGCACGATGATGCATGTGTGAATGCAGTATAATATAAACCCGAAATACTACATCGGGCGCCCAAAATACTGCATCGGACTATGCATATATATATGTGAAATAGTAAAATACCCAGAATAATACATCGGGGGTCAAAAATACCACATCGGACTATAAATATATATATATGAGAGTAAAATACCCAGAATAACGCATCGGGGGTCCAGAATACCGCATCAAACTATAAATATATGCGTAAAATAGTAATTTCTCCTTTTCCTTCCAAAATCCCATAGTAATACTCAAAGTAATTTTTATGTAAGTCCAGAAATCTCCACAATCGTAGTAAAGCCTCATTTCAAACCAAAAACTTTTGAAAAACACATCCATGTTGTACCAATGATATGCCATACAATATGAGTATGAATGGGCACAAAAAGTGGAAAAACCGCGCCATCAGATCAAGCAGGGAAAGAATACCCTCCAAATCAACAGAACTAACCTAGAACTCCATCCAAATCCTAGCAATGGCCTCGGGCCCATAGTTACACACAATGATAGAATAAAGCGGTAAAGCAGAAATAATAGCAAAAACCAATGGGAAAACTCTATTCTACCTCTAAAGCCTCTTAAAAACATGCTAAGGATTCTATACTAGTCACACAGAAGAAGTAAGCTCCTAGGCTTAGGATAACATACAGTTCTAGGCTAAAAATCCAAAATGGCAAATTAATATGATAAACAGGATTCAAGCCTAAAGTCTATCTAAAATCCAACCTAGCATTCCAGTAACATACGAATATATATTATCTAACTAAAATCAGTCTAAAAGGTAAACCATAACCTACCTCGGGGCTGAATTGAAAGCACAAACCATCACTCGTGTGCCGTCCTCTTTAGAACAGCCTCAGAAAGCTGCCACGCTATCAAGAACATAAATTAGGTATCAAGACGAGAAGATTGACACCCATATTGATATACGGAAAAAGTGGCCGAAAATCGAGTTGGAAAAATGACCCTCGGGGCCTGGGCAATGAAAAAGAAAACAAAAATAACAACTATGCTCGTGGTGGGTTAAGGAACCCATGCCCAAAGTTTGGGCACGAATGGGGCTGGATTCAGGGATGAAAACATCCCCGAAGTGCTACTAATTCACGGAATTAAAATGGAAAAACTCAAAATTTAAAAGTAAAAACCAACCTCGATAAGAGAAATACTTCACGGAGATGAGTTGCATGAATTCAAGAACATGCAGTCCCCAAAATATTAAATTTTTACAAGGATTACCCCAAATTTCAAAGTTTAACAACAAGGGAAATTAGCGGGAGAAATACGGGAATTAGCACGGAAGGAGGAAAGGGGTGACGGGGGAACTTACCGGATGAAGGACACTAAGGAAGGAAGCTAGAATTAAGAGCTTTTAAGCTTTGACAATGGTGTTTCTCGGAATTTAAAAAGAGAAAATGAAGTTGAAACTTTATATAATTGCCAGGGGTCCTTCATCCCGATTGCGACAGGACCCCCCCCCCATTCGTGAATAACAGCTGGCCCAACCATCATAATCGCGATGGTCCAGGCCGCATTTGTGAAGAGGAATCCAAGCTGGGCCACAGTCAGCTTTATCACGAATGTGACGAGCAACCTTCATGATCGCGATGGTCAAGAAACTAAACCATCGCAAACCTGATGGAAGCTCTGCGATTGCGAAGACCAAAATGGTCTGCAACTTAGTGCAGCAACAAGCAATTTCCCCAAGACCAAAAATCATCCGACGGACCCTCGGGATTCATCCAGAACCTCGTGAACACAAACCAACCATGCTACCTTACCAGAAATGGCATTCCGGACTCAATGGATTCGATGAAACTCCCAATGGACATTGTTTTAACGAAAAGTGGGCCTCACGCCCAAAATAACTCGAAACTCAAAACCCAAAAATAAGTCTGAAAGCCTCGAGACCTAAACCAAAGGTCCCCTTAGCCCAAAGTCGGCATTCCGGAGCTAATGGTGCTGATGAAATTTCTATCCAACATCGTCTTCTCAGAATGTTGACCAAAGTCAACCTTATTAGCCAAACTGACTTGGAAGCACACAAAGCAGCACAAAACCAAACCAAAAGCACTCATACCCAAACCAATGGTTCCACTAGGCTAAAATCCCCGTTACAGAGTAAACGGAACTATCAAAATTTTATTCTGAGCGCGTTTACCAAGAAAGTTGATTGAAGTCAAAGATTTTTTACTTTAAGGGCTAAAATAGGAAAATGGTCATAAAGACCTAACGAATGGCTCGGGCAGTGAACCGTCAACACCAGTAAGTCATAAATGACCTGTAGCTATGGAGGGAAAGCTCAAAACGTAGAAAAATCAAGGAAATTGGAAAATGACCTAGTGGGTTATTACACCTTAGGATAGTAACTTTTCATTAGTTAGTAGACCTTAGAATTCTTGGTGCAGGTTATGCCTCCTTATCATGCATTCCTTGCTCTATTGACTTCTAAACTTAGGTTATTCCATTCCTTCTCAGATGCCTAAGATGAGGACGACAGTGGGTGATGTCGAGGCTTCTGTTCCTATTACTTCAGTGTTTTCTCCTGCACCTGGATTTTAGCATGAGAGTTTACAGCATCAGTCAGAGGGTTTAGGGCCATCCCAGCCTCCAATAGTGTTTCATGCTACCCCAGTTCTTTAAGACACCATGTCTAGGACTTTGAGTCTTCTGGAGGGTGTATCAGTACCCCAGGTAGGGGCAGTACCTGGTTCTTCGAGTGGTGCTTTAACTAGATTTGAAATCCTAGTTCTGCAGCAGGGTTGTATGTCGGTACTAGAGTATGAGGTGAGGTTTCACGAGATGGTTAGGCACACGTCTAGGACTGTGCATACAAAGTTTGAGAGAGTTAAGAGTTTTGTTGGGGGATTAATTTTACCGCTATGTTTGGTGATCGAGTACTTAGTTATAGTTGGGACTACCTTTCCTTATGCAGTTGATCATGCTTGGGCTATAGAGGGATTATGTCGTGAGGCTTATGGAGGTGGTGCTAAGAAGCATCACTGTCAGGCAGTTTTTGAGGTTCTAAGACTTGAGGTAGTGGATTTTATGGCAGAGATTAGTTTCATTGCTTTTTATCTAGAAAGCTACTTTCACTAGCTCCACAGGTTTCATAGGGTAGTTGTGTAGAGCGTGTTGAGTAGAGTATACATGGTGCAGGTCAGGGTTTCCGTGGTTTACCTTTAGGGTGTGTAGGTTGTGATGGCCAGTCAGGTTAAGGAATATCTTCCCGTAATCTTCACCTGGTAAGGCTTGTTTTCAGTGCGATGAGTGTGGGAACTTTTCTAGGGATTGCCCCATGATCATACCTTTCAGTCAGCAGGGTTAGTAGGTCCTATCTCCCAAGGCTCCAGTGCCATCGGCTAGAGGCAGTGTGTAGGGTAGAAGGGGTGGTTCCCGGGCAGCTAGAGGTATTATGTAGAGTAATAGGGGTGGTCCCCAGATGGTTAGAGGTGGCTTTTAGCCAGGTGGTTCAGGTATCCATCTAGAGTCTATAAGCACTGTGTGTCAGAGCAGGGCTTCTTTAGGTTGTTATTGTTGTGGAGTGATTATTCATTCTTCTAGAGATTATCCCTATCGTTGGACTGTTGAGCCTACAACATCAACTACTCAGTCCTGTGATAGACACCGCCAGTCCGATGCCCCCATGGTATGCCATAGGTAGAGTTCCCGATATTGTTGCTACATGTACGACTTTTGTTACCATTAGCTAGTGCTGGCATTGTTTGCCTTGCGAATCTACCCTTTTCGTGTATTTGTTTATATTCCTATCTGTTTCTTGTTTTGTAGTATTACTATTTGAGTTGTAGTATTTATGCCTATGCGTGTAATTTCTCAATAGGCTGATTCTTTTAGTAGTAGATGGGGTGTGCTGTCCTTGAGAGGTGACTACCAAGGGTTGTGACTCATGGGTAGGTCTTGATAGCCTCATTTTAGGTTCTTCTCTGTTGTTTTAGAGTTTGTTTTTATGTTATTCGATTTCTACCTGTCTTAGGTGGTTGTTGCCTAGGCCATTCTCTAGCATTTGCTAGGAGTCCTTCTAGTTTGGTGTGATACCAGTGGTTGAGTACTGGAGAAAGTAGTTTTGTCTTAAGGAGAGTGGTGTTGGTTATGCCAGTGGGCATTGGATGGTTTTTCTTTTGTCAGGAAATTTGAATCGACCTTCCCTAATTGTTTGGTTTATAAAGTTAGCAGGTATGGGTTGCTTTTATGGTTTTCTTCTATTTCAAATCTGGTTGGGTTGTTTTCATTGTTCTTCCCAGTTCCAGTTGGGATGGGTTTTGATCGTAGTGTCCTGGTTAAGCTTTGACTATACCATTGTAGTTGAGTTTTGGCGTGGTATTATGGTTAATTTTTTATTGTAGCATTTTGGTTGAGTTGGGAATTCAGCCTATTCTTTTCCTACCTTATCAAGGTGTCGCTAGTAGAATTGTGGGAGTTAAGGGGACAATTCCAGGATCTTTTGTGAGAGAGTCTATCAGTTTTGGTGTATCTTTGGAAAGGGTTTTGTTCCATTTGAAAAATGAGAGAGATGACTTCTTATACATATATATGTGTTCTAGTAGATGGCTGAGGTGACGATTGAGGGTTTTCTTAGGTCAATATGTGGTGACGTGAACTGACTGACTACATAGTACAGTGGCATTTTCCTTCAATAGATCCGAGGTCAGATCCTCCTCTACTAAGAGTTCGAGGTAGTGGTTATCTCTAGTACTACTTTTGGGATCTTGTTACTTCGACTGTGAATTATTTGATGATGTTCTTTGGGTGACCCAAGTCCCAGCAACATCTACAGATTGGGAAAATTGCATATTTAGAGATTAGTTGGATCTCGCTTCAATAGTGTTCATTGAAAGTGTATGGGTCTACTCATGGGTTTGACAGAGATAATGTTAGGTAAATTGGACTTGGATTGCAGAATCATGGGCTAGAAAGATACATCAAATGGTTCGTGGAAGGTTCTCTTGGGTTGTAACATCTTTGGATCAGGAAGCAGTGATTACAGACAACTTAGTTTCTCTACTTCAGATTCGGAGTGGCCGTTGGCCTTGTACATCCCGTCCTTGGCTAACCATTTGATTGGCTGGACTTGCCTGATCGTAGTGGTGTTTTTTTTATTGTGAGATCCATTTTACCTTAGTTGGACAGATTCAGTAGGTGCTAGTTCAAGGGTCCGTGGTAGTGTGTTATATGTGATCAATTTATACGAGTTGAAGCCGGCAGGGCTTCTTTAGGTTCTGATAGTACTTTGAGAGTGATGTCTGCCTTTGTGTTTTGAGAATTCGTGGTTTGATTAGTTGATTCTCCAAGGGCAGTCTATTGTATGGGATTCTAGCATTGATCGGACTCGTCAGCGTGGGCTAAGAGTTGTGGTATAGTGAAAAGCTTTTGGAGTTGGTGGTTTGTGTGCTGGTATAGTAGACTGAGTGGTTTTTGAGCAAATGGGGTGAGTTGAAGGTTATGCAAATTTTCAATGGCTAGGTGATGACCTTGGACTTCAGGCATCCATTCCTTTGCCTACAGGTTGTTTGACTTAATATTCATGGCATGGTGAACTTCTTTCTAAGGCAAGGCTAGTAAGGTGATTTCAAATCCAAATGGTGTTCGAGAATTTGGAGTAGCAACAAAATTTCTTAGAGTTGGAGCTTGAGTGATGGAAACTTACTTTGTGGTAGGCTTACCACACTTCTTGTAGAAATGGTTTTTTGAGTTTGGGTCTTCTTGGAAAATTTGCCCTAGTCTATTACTTTCAGTCTATTCAAACTAGGCATAATTCATCAAGGTTGGTTTTGTTCGATAGTTGGGAGATTTCTCCGTTGACAGAGGGCATTCATGCATTTCTTTTCCAACCCTTGTGTGCAAATTGCAGTCAATCTCCGATGTTTGGTTCAGTTGGATATTGATGATAGCGAAGGTATCAATCTGTTGGTTGATGGTCAGTCGGGGCAAACTACTACAATTTTTGAGGATGTTGTTTGGGTTAGTATTTTGGGATGTCAAAGGAGAGTAGGCTAGAGCCTGGCTTGGATAGAGTTTGAGCATAAAGGTGATTCCATTCAAGGTTGTGTATAAGCGGGAACTATGAATCTCCAGTGGGCTAGTTGATGTTTCAAGGGTGGCTTGAGTGTTTGACTTATATGAAGCTTCATGATTATGATGCAAAAGGATTCAGGTCAGACTAAAGGGTTTTGCGGGTCAATGAGTTCATGAGTTAGAGTTTTGGTTGGTGACATTTTGGGTGAACTTAGTTGTGGTGTAGAGGATTCAAGTTTTGTGCAATGATCGTCTTGGTTCTCTTAGTTTTGGTGTTGTGTCGGTGCTTTCCGGTTGAGATTCTTAAGGTTTGGTTTGGTTGGTAGGCCTTTGGAGTTTTGGAGCTAAAAGTTGTAATCTAGCTTGGCTAGTAAGGAGTTAAGGTTTGGTTGCTTCACCTTGGTTTAGTTCTATTGGGTGTCGTCCAGTCGAGGAGGCTACCCAAGTTTCTAAGAGAGTGGTACGGGATTTGTATCCGCAGTTCTTGAATCTATGTTGTTTCCTCCTTTCTTGACTTTCGCGGATGAAAGTCTTTTTTAGTTATGGATGATTAAATGACCCTTTCAGTTATTTACACATTTTTGCCTTCTTTGTACTGTTAGAGTTTGCCTGTTGTGGCCCCAAGTCATTTATGGATTGTTGGGACCAGTAGTTCAGTGCATGGGTTGTTTGTTTCGTCTTTATGGCCGTTTCCTTGTTCTAGAACTTTGACTTAGGAAATCATTGACTTTGGTCAAGATTCTTAGTTATCATATTCAGAATCAAATTTTGACAGTTCTGTTTGCTCCAGAGCGTGGACTTTGGTCTAGTTTGACCTTTTGTTGGGATTTGGGAGCTTTTCAGCTTGAAATTCTCCCTTATTTTGTGTTTTCAGGCCAGTTGGGCTTATACGACGGACTTTGGTCAACATTCGGAGAAGACGGCCTTGTATGCTCTGGAATGTCGCTTTTGGGCTAGAGAGACCATTGGTTCAGGTATCGAGGCTTCCAAACTTGATTTTTGACCTTAGGTTTCATTTGGAATAGTTAGCCTAAAGGTTGATTTTGGGCAGGGGTCCACTTTTCGTTAAATCGACCTCCGATGAGATTTTTCGTCATTTCTGATGGATCCGGAATGCTTCTTATAGTTGAGTAGCATAGTTTGTTTGTGTCCATGGGACCCCGTATGAATCTCGAGGGTCCATCCAAGCATTTGAACTTAGCTGAGTTTTGGCTGAGTTTTGCTAGTTTTGGTGGGTCCATATATGTGGTGATTTTTCTGCATTTGCGGCCACCACATTTGCGATGATTATTGTCGCATTTGTGGAGTTCCCGCATTTGCAGTAATTTTGTCGCATTTGCGGAGTTTTCGCATTTACGGTGGTTTTTACCGCATTTGCAGAGTTCCTTTGGGTTGAGGGTTTCCTCTTTTATAGAGATCCATTGCATTTGCGATGTGCGCATTTGCGGTGATTTTTCGCATTTGCGGAGGCAGGTATGAATAGTGACCTCCGCATTTGCAATAAAAAGTCGCATTTTTGCAAAAATCGCTGGCAGTGTATAAATTCAAGCCTTCTCTCTTCTTTACATTTCCATCACCTCCATAAATCATTTTCCTCCATTAATATTGAGCTTCCAAGCTCCATTTCTCCATTCTGTTCATTCCAAAGCTTGGACGTGGGTGTATTCTTGGTCGGTGCTCATTTCTTGGTGGCCAATTGGTAAGTTTTCGTGATTAATTTCGTGATTTACTTCTTTTGATTTCCTTGTTATTCTTAAATTGGGGTGGCTGTATTTACCCTTTCCGGTGGCTTATTTCCGCCAAATTTTGGATAATGCACTCCCGTGAGTATGGGGAATACCGTGGTATTTTTCATTTTCTACTTTGGATTGCGGAGTCCACTGGGCCGCTTGTGACTCGGATTTTAACCCGTCTAAACTTTTAGCTATATAGGTATCGTTAGTCTTGTTTTAACGCATAGATTATGTTCTTGATAGTGGGTTCACAATTTGGAGCTTCTCGAAGTAGTTCGAGCTTAGACGATGCCATTCCAGCAGCTAGTCATACGGTCTTCCCTACCTAGACTCTGCGTATATAGGCTATAACTGTATTAATTAGTATCCTTGGGTTGGTTTTTCTAGGTCTGTACCCCAGACCTTGTCTGTCTCTTTTGTCCGTTTATTTCTTACATTTTTTGTAGTACTCATTCTAGTATCGTATTATCAACCTTGTGGCCTTTGTATATGCCTCTATGTCACGACCGAATTTCTCGGTCATGATGGCACCTACAACCCTCCAGTAGGTGAACCAATCCCCATAGCCCAGAACGGTTAGTAACGGTCTACTATCTAACAAGCAAGCAGAAGAATAGTATAAATAGGCGGAAGCAAGGCAAATAAGTGAAGAAAGTAGACAACAGGAATATATAACATATATGTAGAAGCTAACCAACCCAAAAGACCTGGCATCATAGTATAAGAGCCGGAAGTACATATAAGGAGTACAGAAGGATCCAAAATAATATATAACGATGTCTCCGAAGAGGAATATAGTACATGATAAAAAATATAAACTAAAAGCTAAGTTGTGGTCGTCAAGATCTCACCCTCGTCTGAAGTAGTCCCCAATAGAACTCCAGGCACGAGTCAAAATGATCTAGCGGCGATGGACCACACTAGGATCTTGACCAGAAGAGGCAGAGTGTAGTATGAGCACCAATTGCAAAGCAACCAGTACACAGTAGGTATCATATGCCGACTGGTCACATATAATATAAAAGAGCAGTAATAAGAAGAATAGAAACAAGTAGTCACTGAAAACAACGAAGGAGCACACGGAAGCTAGCACGGAAGGAATACGACCAAGATAACACACATGGCTAGCTACTAGAATACCAATCACATGCGAAAGAAAGAAATACGTACTCGGGATCCTTGCAATAACAAGTATATAAGGAAGGGTCTAAAAAGTAGGCGGTGTACCAGTAACCTCAATTAAAAGAGAAGCAGTAGGCGAATAACAGAAGTCATGCTCGATACAAAATACTATCATCCAAATAAGCATACTAATCTTAATCAAGATATACCAATTGGAAGCCAAAGTACAACCTTATCAAATCCAATGTCGAGTAACCATAATAGGGACAATATTATGAGTTAATGACAATAAGCCTACCTACAGTCCCACGGGCGCCCATACACCCAAGGAACACAAGAAAGTGAAGACAAACCCTCCGACATCCCATACTACCAGAGCGTACACTCAGAAAACAACAAACAAGGATTGAACCTCAGACAATATGACAATATGATGAACTAGGTGTAATAATAGTAACATATGTTACCCGCTTTTGGCGTCCTATAAGGCCCAAAAGACAGGATCCATGGAAGGTCACACCTATATACCCATACTACACCGTATACCCCACCTCCGACATTCCTAGCACGTAGCCCCTGGTCCGGAATGGTGAGGTCCATGGAGGCCCCCGACCAACATAGTAGATGCCCCTCAATCTCAAAAATCCCCAAGTAAAGCTGCCTGGAGGGTATCCGGGTCTAAATAAGTAGATCAAATGGTTCTAGTGCACGGCCCCACCGAGCCTAGTATTATCACAGAAGCTGTAGTAAAACAAGTCTAGCCCTCGGCCCCGCCAAGCCTAGTATTAGTAGAAATAGTGATAAAATATCCTTTTTTATTTTCTATTACCCTAAGAAGAACCGTTAAAACGGTAGTAGACCTCTTTGCAATCAGTTTTACCAAAAAGGGCCCCACGCCCATGCAGGTTTTAGAAATCATTCAGTAGAAGGCCCGAAGCCAAAACTATAGTAAAATTATGCACAAACCCCCTATATGCATGATAAATGGTGTACACAATCACAATAGTGGCCCACGGCCCACAACCAACTTGTCGGCCCTGCACATGCTCCAATCGTTCTACAGCACAGATAGTCAGCTCTATAATGGTAATAACGATGTCCGAGACTCACGGACATTCCCAATATCCCACCACCTATGTTCCAGAGTCAATATTAGGCCACACAGGAACACAAGAGTGATAATATCATCTAAAACAATTACTATAACCACCTGAGTAAAGAAAAAGGAATGGGACATGAATAAAGCGGTCAAGGTCTTTGGTACCTAACTAGTAAAGCCAACCCAAGGAGGCTCATTAGTATAATTTTATGCTATATATGCAAAGTCTAAAGAGTTTAAACCATAACCTACCTGTCGTCCAATGACAAGCTGCTAAAATGACGATGTTCAAGCCTGAACCGCTCCGAAAAGCCTCAAAACAATATCAAACCTCGAATTCAGACTTGAACAATTTGATATAGATAATTGATTTTCTTTCTGTGCCTACTATGACATCAACGTCCCTTCTTTTTTTTGACAATATAATCGTACACTGATTGAGGAGATTCAGATGTTATTACTCAGTGATTGAAACACATGCCCAAATGGATTGCATCATGACAACGAGCTTTCAAAATCTTCAAAAGTTTAAAAGAGTTAGCATAATTGAATGAGAGGAACTTATATGATATATATGGAATATAGATATTATATATAGAAGTGGAGATAGTCGGAAGTATATAGATATATCTAAGGAAATGAAAGGTTGTTAAATGTCCACATACTACTAAAATATCCCTTAAGGTTATAGCTTTATCTGCTTAATGAATAGTTTAATAATATCACACATATAATTATATCTTATCAAAATGCTAATAAATCATAGATATCTTCTAAAATTGACACCTACATAAATGTGTCATAATTAAAAGCTATTTGAATGAATACTATCTCATACAATACTGTTATATTTTTTTAAAAACCTAACTAGACTTAATATCTCCTTTAAAATATTAATAACTTATAAAACTCTTAAAAAATAGATATATACACAAATATATAATAACAAAAGTATTTTTGATAAACATTTCAAACATTTTTAGAGAAACAAATTTTTATACCAAATTCAACTTTCAAATCAAATATTTTCAAATACGCGCGATGCTAATAAAATTCTCAAATGAACACATCCCATTCTCAGGAATGCTACGACACCACAAATCAGGATTGACCTTTCCACAAGTCTTGTTCAGGTCATACGATTGCAAATCACTATCGCACGATTTCAATAACTCAACTCCTAAGACTCAGCTCTAAAATAGGGGAATGACCATAATGACCAATCGAATTTCCAGGGCACCAAACCACCGGTCCCAACAAGCTATAAATGACTTGGGGCCGCTATAGGCAAGCTCTAATAGTACAAGGAAATCATAAATGCGGGAATGATCCAAAGGGTCATTACATCATCCACTACTAAAAAGGACTTTCATCCTCGAAAGTCAAGGACAAGGAAGTACCTAAAGGCTCAAACAGTTATGGATACTGAGCTCACATATATCTCTCGGTCTCCAAGGTAGCCTCCTTGATCTGAGATGCCTCCACTGAACTTTCAAAATCAGAATCTCCGTAGATCTCAACTTCCTAACATCTCTGGCTAGTATAGCAACTGGCTCCTCAACAAAGGATAAACTCTCATCAACTGAAGCGAATCCCAATGCAACATATGAGATTTGTCTGGAAAATACCAGCGCAACATCAAAATATGAAATACAAGATGTATAGCTGAAAACATAGGAGGCAAAGCTAACATGTAAGCAACAATACCAACACTTTGAAGAATCTCAAATGGCCCAATGTACCTGGGGCTAAGCTTGCCCCGCCTACCAAATCTCCTCACTCCCTTCATGGGCGATACATGGAGAAACTCCAAGTCACCAAAACTGAACTCCAAGGCATGAAGTCTACGATCAGCATAGATCTTCTGCTTACTCTGAGATGCCTGAAGTCTGTCCTGAACCACTCAGACTCTATCTAAGGAATCACGAAGCAAATTTGTACTCTGAGGCCTAGATTTCAAACCATCAAACCAACCAATTGGTGATCTGCAATGCCTCCCATACAAATCTTCAAAAGGTGCCATGCCAATGCTCGAATGAAAACTATTATTATAAGTAAACTTTGCCAAAGGAACAAACTGATCCCAAGAACCTCCAAAGTCAAGAACACAGGCTCAAAGCATGTCCTCCAAGACTTGAATAGTCCTCTCCGACTGGCCATCTATCTGAGGATGGAATGCAATACTAAGTTGAACCTTTGTACCTAAATCTAGTTGAATAGCTCTTCAGAACTAAGATGTGAACTGAGTGCCGCGGTCTGAAATGATAGAAGCTGGTACCCCGTGTAACTGACCAACCTCACAAAGGTAAATATGAGCTAACTTCTCTGCACTGTAAGTATTTTGAACTGACAAGAAGTGTGCTGACTTAGTCAGCCAATCCATAATCACCCAAATGGCGTCAAAACCCCTGGAAGTGTGTTGCAAACTAACTATGAAATACATGGTAATCCCTTCCCACTTCCACTAAGTAATGGAAAGTTGCTGCATCAAACCACCAGGTCTCATGTGCTCGAACTTCACCTGCTGATAGTTTAAGCACCTAGACACAAACTCTGCTATGTCCTTTTTCATACCACTCCACCAGTAATGCTGGCTCAAATCTATGTACATATTGTCTACGCCAGGATGGATGGAATACCTAGAACAATATGCCTCACGAATAATCAATTTAATCAAATCACTAACCCTCAGAACACAAAGACGGCTATCAAACCTTAGAACCCCATATTAATCTAGAGCAGCCCAACTGACCTCATCCCAAAAAACTTGATCACGAAGGTCACACAATCGCTGATCCTCAAACTGATGGCTCTGAATCTGATCAATCAAAGTTGAACGAACCTTGACACTGGCAAGAACTCTGTTAGGATCCGACAAGTCAAGAGTAACCAAACGGTTAGCCAAGGACTGGATGTCAAAGGCCAGCGGTCACTCTGAAACTGAAAGAGAAGCTAGGCTACCCACACTCACCGCCTTCCAGCTCAAGGCATCTGCTACCACGTTTGCCTTGCTCGGATAATACAAAATAGTAAAGTCATAGTCCTTCAGTAGCTCGATCCATATCCTCTGCCTCGAGTTCAGCTATCACTAACTCATAATATACTGAAGACTACAGTGATCAGTGAAGATCTCACAATGAACTCTATATAGGTAATGAATCCAAATCTTGAGCGCAAAAACTACCGCCGCCAACTCCAAGTCATGGGTGGGGTAGTTGTGCTCGTGGACCTTCATCTGCCTCGATGAATATGCTATCACTTCACCTTGCTACATCAATACACAACCAAGACCAGCCCGGAAGCATCATAATACACATAGAAGCTCTCACCCTCAACCGGCAATGTCAAAACTAGAGTTGAAGTCAATAAGGCCTTAAGCCTCTGAAAGCTATGCCTGCACTGATTCGACCACTGAAATGGAACATCCTTCCTAGTGAGCATAGTCAAGAGTGCTACTATGGAAGAAAATCCATGAATGAACCGTCTGTAGTAACCTTCTAACCCAACAAAGTTGCGGACCTCAGTAGCAGTAGTAGGTCTAGGAAAATCATAAACTGCTGAAATCTTTCCTAGATCAACCCTAATCCCATCCTTAGACACCACGTGCCCTAGGAATGCAACTGACTCAAGCCAAAACATACACTTTGAGAACATAACATAAAGCCGATGATCTCTCAAAGTCTGGAGTATAATCCTCAAGTGCTGCTCATGCTCATCTCTACTCCATAAGTATATCAAGATGTCGTCTATGAAAACTATCACAAATGAGTCCAAATATGGGCCTAGCACCTTCTGTATCAAATTCATAAAGGCTACGGGGGCATTAGTCAACCCAAAAGATATCACCAGGAACTCATAATGGTCATAATGTGTCCTGAATGCTGTCTTAGGGATGTACTCCTCCCTAATCCTCAACTGATGGTAACCAAACCTCAAATCAATCTTCGAAAACATGGTTGAACCCTGAAGCTGATCAAACAAGTCATCAATCCTCGGCATCGAATACTTATTCTTCACTGTCACCCTATTCAACTGCCTATAATTAATACACATCCGCATCGACCCATCTTTCTTCTTCATAAATAGAACACGAGCACCCCAAGGTGACACACTCCGTCTAATAAACCCCTTAGATAATAGATCCTGGAGCTTATCCTTAAGCTCGCTCAACTCAGCAGGAGCCATACGGTAAGGAGAAATAGAAATGGTCCTGGTGCCCGCCTCTAACTCAATAGTGAAATCAATATCTCTCTCAAGTGGAAATCTTGGCATGTCGGTAGGGAACACATCTAGGAAGTCCCTAACTATAGGAAAAGACTCAAGAGGCGAAAGGTCAACATTAGTATCTTGGACATATGCTAGATAAGCTAAAAATCCATGAGAAATCAACTTCCTAGCTTGAAGACATGAGATGACCCCAGACAGTGTGTGGCCAACAAAACCCAGCCACACGACCGGGGATAAACTGAGCACGGCTATGCTAACGGTCTTGGCATAACAATCCAAAACCGCATGGTGAGGGGATAACCAGTCCATTCCTAGTATCATATCAAAATCTAGCATATCAAGGATCATTAAATCACCCCAATTCTCTGAATCACCAACATATATCATACAAGATCTCACAATTTGATCCACTACTAAGGAATCTCTTACTAGGGTTGAAATAGAAATAGGTACAGATAACGGCTCACTAGCCAACCCCAAACAAGGCACAAAGTAGGCAAATACATATGATCAAGTAGATCCAGGATCAAACAAAGCCAAAGCAGACTGACGGCACAACAAAATCATACCTGTGATCACGACATCTGAGGCATCTGCCTATAGTCCCCCAGAGACCGCATAAAACTTACGATGACCTCCACCTATCTGACTAACATCCCTACCACCTACTCTGCCATGCAGGGCACCACCTCAAGCCTGACCACCACCCTCTCTAACTGGTGGATGAACTGCTCGCATGGGCTGAGCTGCGGGCTGAACTGTACCCTTCTGGGGGCAATCTCTAGAAAAATGGAAAATGAAACCACAGTCATAGCAAGCTGAACCCTACTAGGGGCAATCCCCGGCATAGTGACTTCTAATACCGCAATAATAGCAGGACCCTGATGGCCCACCCTATCAAGATGAACTAGCTGAACCCATGTGGCCACCCCAGCCTGATGCCCCAGAAGTAGTACCTCTCGAAGACTGCCTCTGCTCAAACTGAAAACTACCCGAAGTCTGAAGCGAAGCATGAACTAGTCTACTAGTCTGATCGTAATGCTGTTGTGGCTAATGACCCTAGCCCCACTGGCCTGAACTTCTACCACCCTATCAAGAACCACTAAAGCAACCCTGATAATAAGGCCTCTTATCCTTAGCCCCCTGGTAATGTCGATGCAAGTCCTTCACAGTACATGCGTAATCTACAATAGCCTCCATAGAACATGCATAATCTATAATAGCCTGAAATGATCGCCCACTAGAAACTAATATCTCGGCTACCTTTCTCAGCTCTATCCATAACCCCCAAAAAAATCTGTGAACCCTGTCCGGCTCAGTAGGTGATCATAACCCCAAATGGAGCAAGATGATGGAAATAGGTCTCATACCCAAATACAGACATGTTCCCCTTTATAAGCCTAGTAAACTACTCCCGGCGATACTCACGATCACTTTGAGGCAAGAACTTGGCCATAAAGGCCTCATAAAACTTGGACCAAGTCAAAATAGGTGACGATGGTAGTCTACAAGTAACCTGGACCCTCCATTATAACTTTGTTGGGCCCTCCAATTGATAGGTAGTATAACTAACCCCGAGAGTGTCCAATAAACCCAAATGATGCAACATCTCCTCACAGGTAGTAATAAAGTCATATGGGGTCTGTCCAGAAGTACCAGCAAACCTCAGAGGTACTAACCTCAAAACCTTACCCAATGCCTTCTGCTCTGACTCTATCATAGCTGGGCGAGGAGCAAGAGGCAACAAATGGGACCAGAATGACCTTCGCATGGGGAGCCACAGTAGCAGGATGCGCTCCTAAACTCTGTGCACCCAGGGCTGCCCCCTGAGTGGATGTATGTGCTACCTCAGAAGGCCACTCTCCAATCATACCCAAAAGCTGTAATAGTAAACCCCGAATATCTGAGGACTGAGCTGGGGCTGAGGCTGGCATGGGAGCTGGTGGTACCTGGGCTCCCTCCTGATCCACATACTGCTCGGGCTCTATCTCAACTCTAGCAACTTTAACAGGTGTCGTTGCACTGACCCCTAGTTGGAGTCGAAGGCTCATCTTTGCCTGACATTGACGCTCTCGTACGAACTATATGCCAAAGAATAAAGTAGAACAAATGAGATTTCAAGAAACTTCAAGGGTACTACGCATGATACAGAATCAATGAAAGATTTATGGTTCCTAAGATGTCACTATAGCCTCTCGAAGATTGAGCATGAACGTCTCCGCCCCAATCCACGGGACTCTACTAAATATTAGTTCCTATACCAATGACACCGGTGAACCTAGAGCTCTGATACTAAGCTGTCATGATCAAATTTCTCAATCATGATGGCACCTACAACCCCCCAGTAGGCGAATCAATCCCCTGTAGCCCGGAATAGTTAGCAATGTGCTACTATCTAACAAGCAAGCAGAAGAACAGTATAAATAGGTGAAAGGAAGGGAAATAAGTGAAGAAAGTAGACAATAGGAATATATAACATATATGTAGAAGCTAACCAACCCAAAAGACCTGGCATCATAGTATAAGAGATGGAACTAAATATAAGGAGTACAGAAGGATCCAAAACAATATATACAAATGTCTCCGAATAGTAATAGAGTACATGATACAAAAGATAAAATAAAAGATAAGCTCCAAATGCCAAGAGCTCACCCTTAGTCTGATGTAGTCCCCAACAGAACTCCAGGCACGAGTCACAATGATCTAGCGACAATGGCCCACACTAGGATCTACATCAGAAGAGGCAGAGTGTAGTATGACCACCAATTGCAAAGCAACTGGTACCCAGTAGGTATCAGAGGACGATTGGGCACATATAAGATAAAAAAAGCAATAATAAGCAGAATTTAAACCAGTAGTCACTGAAAAAACAACATAGGAGCACATGGAAGCTAGCACGGAAGGAATACAACAAAGATAACACACATAGATAGCTACTAGAATACCAATCACATGCAAAAGAAAGAAATACGTACCTGGGATTCTTGTAATAACAAGTAATTAAGAAAGGGTCTAGAAAGTAGGCGGTGTACCGGTAAACTCAATGAAAAGAGAAGGAGCAGGCGAATAACAGAAGTCATGCTTGATACAAAATACTATCATCCAAATAAGCATACTAATCTCAATCAAAATATACCAGCTGGAAGCCAAAGTAAAACCTTATCAAATCCAATGTCGAGTAACCATAATAGGGACAATATTACGAGTTAATGACAATAAGCGTACCTATAGTCCTACGGGCGCCCATACACCCGAGGAACACAAGCAAGTGAAGATAAACCCTCTGAAATCCCATACTACCAGAGCGTAGACTCAACAAACAGCAAACAAGGATGGAACCTCAGATAATATGACAATATGATGAACTAGGTGTAATAATAGTAACGTATGTTACCCACTTCCGGCGTCCTATAAAGCCCAGAAGACAGGATCCATGGAAGGTCCAACCCTTATACCTCTACTACACCGTATACCCCCTCTCTGGCATTCCCGGCACGTAGCCCCTAGTCCAGAATGATAAGGGCCATGGAGGCCCCCGACCAACATACTAGATGCCCCATAATCTTGAAAATCCCCAAGTAAAGCTGCCCGGAGGGTATCCGAGTCTAAATCAGTAAATCAAATGGTTGTAGTGCACGGCCCCATCGAGCCTAGTATTATCATTAAAGCTGTAGTAAAACAAGTCTAGCCCTCGGCCCTACTGAGCCTAGTATTAGTATAAATAGTGATAAAACATCCTTTTTATTTTCTCTTACCCCAAGAAGATCTGTTAAAATGGTACTAGACCTCTTTGCAATCATTTTTACCAAAAATAGGCCCAACGGCCATACAGGTTTTAGAAATCATTCAATAGAAGGCCTGAAGCCAAAACCATAGTAAAATTATACAGAAACCCCTATATGCATGATAAATGGTGTACACAATCACAACAGTGGCCCACAACCCACAATAAACCTATCGGCCCTGCACAGGCTCTAATCGTTCTACAACACAGATAACCAGCTCTATAACAGTAATAACGATGTGCAGGACTCACAGACATTCCCAATATCTGACCACCTATCTTCCAGAGTCAAGATTAGGCCACACAGTACCACAAGTATGATAATATTATCTAAAACAAGTACTACAACCATTGGAGGAAAGAAAAATGAATCGGACATGAATAAAGTGGTCAAGGTCTGTGGTACCTAACTAATAAAGCCAACCCAAGGAGGATCATTAGTATAATTGTATTCTATATATGCAAAGTCTAAAGAGTTTAAACCATAACCTACCTATCATCCAATTACAAGCAGCTAAAACGACGATGTTCAAGCCCAAACCGCTCTGAAAAGCCTCAAAACAATATCAAACCTCGAATTGAGACTTGAATAATTTGATATAGATAATTGATTTTCTTTCGGTCCCTACTATGACATCAACTTCCATTTTTATTTTTGACAGTACAATAGTACATAGATTGAGGAGATTCAGATGTTATTACTCAGTGATTGAAACACATGCCCAAATGGATTGCATCATGACAACGAGCTTTCAAAATCTTCAAAAGTTTAAAAGACTTAGCATAATTGAAAGAGAGGAACTTATATGATATATATGGAATATAGATATATTATATAGAAGTTGAGATAGTCGGCAGTAGCTAGATTTAGCTAAGGAAATGAAAGGTTGTTAAATGTCCACATACTACTAAACATATCCCTTAAGGTTGTAGCTTTATCTAATTAATGAATAGTTTAATAATATCACACATATAATTATATCTTATCAAAATGCTAATAAATCATAGATATCTTCTAAAATTGACACGTACATAAATGTGTCATAACTAAAAGCTATTTGAATGAATACTATCTCATACAATACTATTATATCTTTTTAAACATAACTAGAATTAATATCTCCGTTAAAATATTAATAACTTATAAAATTCTTATAAAAAAGATATATACACAAATATATCATAACAAAAGTATTTTTCATAAACATTTCAAACTTTTTTAGAGAAACAAAACTTTTTACCAAATTCAACTTTCAAATCAAATATTTTCAAATACGCGCAATGTTAATAAAATTCTCAAATTAAAACACCCCATTCTCGAGAATACTATGACACAACAAATCAAGATTGATCTGTCCACAAGTCTTGATGAGGTTATACGATTGCAAATCACTATCGCACGATTTAGATAACTCAACTCCTAGGACTCATCTCTAAAATAGGGGAACGACCATAACGACCAAATGAATGGCCAGGACACCGAACCACCGGTCCCAGCAAGATATAAATGACTTAGAGAAACTACAGGGAAGCTCTAATAGTACAAGGAAAGCATAAATATGGGATTGATCGGAAGGTTCATTACCTTCTAGAACATAGACGATGAGATATTTGGGAATGTTCATTAGTCACAGACATTGAGATGTTACTTTAGGCTGGATACCTATTCTGTAGAGCTGATTGTGCCAGTGCAGGGCCGATAGGAATGTTTGTAAGCCGTTGGGTTAACCTATTGTTTGCAAGAATATCATTCATGCAAAAGATTTTTCTGTATGTTTTACTATTGATTTGGCTTCGGGCCCATTATAACTGATTTTCTAAACTTTGCATGGCCCTGAGGACCCATCTTCGGTAATATGACTATGAAAGTGTTTTGGAACTGATTTTTATGAAACCTCTTAGAGTAGAGAGGATATTATGATGATTGTATCATCAGTTTTCACACTGATACTAGACTCGGCTTCAACGGAGGGCTAGAAATGTTTTTACTACATATTTAGTCCTGGATACGCTTTGGGCACCCTTTATAAGCGTTATTGAGATTTGATTACTGATTTAGATCCGAATATACTTTGGGCACCCTTTGATGGTGTTTTGAGATCACTATTATTGTTTTAGACCTAGCTTGATTTTGGGCATGTACTAAAAGATTCCGATTATTGATATAGACCCGGATACACTCCGGTAGTTATACTTTGAGATTTCATAGTTTTAGTATGTGTTCTACGATTAGACCTCCATGGACCTTGATGATCAGGCTAGGGGCTACATGCCGCGAGTGCCAAAAGAAGGATTTGTGATGGAGTTGAGGTACTCACAGGAATACCTTCCATTGATCCTGCCTCTATTAGGCCTTTTAGGTACCAGAAGGGGTAACATATGACACTACTATCACACCTGGTTCGATCATATATCATCATCAGACATATTGTATTCAGATTCAACCCTTGTTTGTTGTTTGGTCAGTGTACGCTCTGGTAGTATGGGATGTCAGAGGGTTTATTTTCACTTGATTGGATTTCTTGATTGTATGGGTGGCCGTGGGGGTTGTAGGTAGATTATATTACTCCTGTCGTATTATAGAGTGTGTTATGGCCTTCGATTCTTGGTGGTTTAGTGGGTTCTAGCCTGTTGAGGCTCCAATTATTGGACTTTGGATTATTGATGGACTAATGGTTCCTATATTTTTGAGGAACTGTTTATGTGGCCTTCTGAGTATTTATGGGTTAGCATATCATACCCCTTTTCCATGGTGCTGCTTAGTGGTTTCAGTTTCTTTATGGCTTAGTTTATCCCATCCTAGGGTTGTACTTGTAAGGTTGATTCATGTATGTTCTTATCTTTAAGTTGGGTTTGTAGCATGATTCCATTAATTATATTTCTCTACCTTGATTATGTTTACTTGCTTTCCTTTATTCCCTTTCTGATTCAGGTTACCGGTGTACCACCAATTTCTCAACTCTCTCTTTATATATATTGTTGTCGCATAGACTCCAGGTGCGTTCTTCTTTCCTTCACATGTGTGTTGTGTTATATATATACCTTTTGTTGCTAGCATAGCTTGCTTGTAATCGTTGTTGACTTCTATCCGTGCTAGTTTCCATGTGATTTCTCTATTGCTTCGGTGACTGCTTCTTTGCTATCTGCTACTTACTAGTTTTATAACTTATATGCGCTCAGTCAGCCGATAATGCCTATTGGGTACCCGTTGCTTATTAATTGGTGCTCATACTACACTTCTGCATCTTTTGTGCATAAATTAGTGTGAGCTTTCACCGTTGATCGCCTGGAAACTCGTGCAGCTTTGGATATTTGAGACTAGAGTGAGCACCTAATGACCGGGGCTTGACCACACCTCATTTTTTGGCACTGGTACTCTTTATTTATTCGGAGATAGTTGTATATTCTATTTTGTTACATCTACCACTTGTATTCTATTAGAAGCTCATGTACTATCGGTACAAAGTCTTGGGGTTAGTGTAGTTTCCTTGTATATTTATATATTCAGGTTATTTACTTCCGCGTTGTCATTACTTTATATCTGCTTCCACTTATTTCAGCTTATTGTGCATATTAGCTTAGGTAGTAGCCCATTACTAACTATTCTGGTCTACGGGAATTGGTTCACCTACTAGGGGGTTGTAGGTTCCATCATGACCTGATAAATTGGGTCGTGACAATAGTCAACATCAATATTCATACCGACTAGTAGTACCCGACCCCTTAACCAAGATAAACCTATGGCTCTAAGTCTCTACACTCATGATATAACACAGTGCACTAATCACACGTAACATTATCATTTCAATGTTCTCTAATCAATTTCATATATATACAAACACGGCTTATTCATTCTAGCATTTACATGATCATAATCATCAACTCAAGCATGTTCAAAGACCAATCACAAGTCATTTAATTCAAGCAGATACAAGCACTAAATTAAGTCTCAACTCCAATTAAACTATAACCTAGCGCGAGTGATGAATTTTCAACTCAAGGAAGTTAAATCATCGAAGCATTTTCTTTCCATAATGCCTCACCACATTCTAAGTCTATAAACAAAAGTTACAAGAGTAATTAAGCATTTACTCTTCCATTTTATGGCATGAGAATTTAACCCACTAAGTCTACCATTATTCGAGGTCTGTAGCATTCCCAAAGGGTTAGTAATCACCAACTAACCCCATATTATACATATGATCACTATTTATGGAGTTTCTACTCCAAATTTCCCTTTTTAGCCATTTTTATGCTAAAGGTCATACTTTTATGGAACTCAAGGTTACCAATTCATTCAAAACATGTTTAGAAAAACAAAATTCATGCTAGGAAGTATTACACGACATACTAAGATCAAGTCTAGGTGAAATTATACCTACCTATAGGGTTTTCCCCACTTTTCACACTTGCATGGATCTAAACCCATAATTCCACCATTAGTCCTAATTCTTATGATTCAACAGTCAAAAAGGAATTAAACATTGATAAAAAGAATGAATTACTCATCTTAATGGAGGAAAATCACCTAGCCTAGTAGGAAAATTTCCATCCAGCAGTTCTAGAAGGATATTTTGAGTTTTGGATAATAAAACTCTAAAAATTAGATTTAACAAGAAAATTGATCTCGTTTCTCACTACAACAGTTGCTTTCTCATTATGACAAGACTATTCTGGGGAGATTGGATGGATACAGTGGGCTATGATGAATACCCAAGCCTGCTACGATAAAAACTATATCACTACAGCAGACTCGCTACGGTGACACTCCATCTGCTACATCATCTAAAAAAAATAAGAGACTCAAAAACTCACCTAGAACTCCCCATTTTACAACACACCTTAATTTCTAGACATCATAGATTAATTCTGACATGGTAACCACTCTAACCAAAGTTTTATTAATCCGTTTACCATCCCAAAACTTCTTATAGGACCCTACACCACTTGAATATTAATAATTGGACATCACGATACCAAGTAATACACTACGACACACAAATTATCTCTAAAGCACACAATACCAGATTTTTGTCAAAACTCACCCTAGCATGAGATTTTATCAAATCTCACCTTGAGGAAATGCTAGCCGTGCACTTACACCCTAAAACACACTATAATAGGAGATTGATCATTACATCAGATACCAAATAAAAAACCATTAATCCCTAAATGACAACAAGAAAAAAGGGTAAAAACGAGGAGTTACCTGAATTGAAGAAAATCTATGGGTACTTGCTATGCATGTACACTTTTGTATCCCATGTGGCATCCTCAACAAGATGGTTCTTTCACTAAACCTTCACGGATTCAATCATTTTGGTCCTCAATTTCAAGACATCTTTATCAAGGATAGTAACAAGTTTCTCTTAACAAGAGAGGTTTTGATCTAACAGGATAATATCCCAGCAAATAATGTAGTCACTATCTCCATGATACTTTTTAAGCATCAACATATGAAATATGAGATGAACTCCTACCAAACTTTGATGCAAAGATAATTTGTAGGCTACCGTCCCCACAACCTTAAGAATCTCAAATGGTCCAATGTATCTTGGACTTAGTTTACCATGCTTACCGAATCTAGTCACACCATTTATGGGTGAGACATTGAGAAAAACTTGCTAACCTTCCATGAAATGCATATCTCTTACCTTTTTATCTGCATTCTCCTTTTTTCGTCTTTGAGACGCTAGGAGCTTCTCTTGGATGAAATTAATCCTTTCCATACAGTCTCTCAGAAGATAAGTACCCCATGGTCTTACCTCAAATGCATCAAACAAACCAATGGTAGATCTACACCTCCTCCCATACAATGCCTCAAATGGAACTATATATATGCTCAAATGATAGCTATTATTGTATGCAAAATTTCCAACAATAGATATTAGTCCCAAAGACCATCAAAATACATCACACATGCTCAAAGCATGTCCTCTAACACCTTGATCATTCGATCAGACTGCCCATCAGTTTGAGGGTGAAATGTTTTACTAAGGTCCATCCTTGTTCCCAACTCATCATGTAATTTCTACAAAAAGTTAGAGGTAAACTAAGTACCCCTATACGAAAAAATAGAAATAGGAACACCATGAAACTGAATAACTTTCTTGAGGTACGCCTTGGCTAACTTTGCCACATTGTGAGTCACGTGAATAGAAATGAAGTGTGCAGACATTGTTAGCCTATCCACAATAATCCATATCGGATCGTACTTCCCCAAAGTCTCAGGAAAACCTATAACAAAATCCATGACTATCCTTTCCCACTTCCATTAAGGAATAGGCATTCTTTGAAGTGTACCACCAAGCTTCTGGTGTTCATAATTCTCTTGCTGGTAGTTCTTACACTTAGCCACAAAATCAACTATCTCTTTTCATTCGATCCCGCCAATAGTGCTTCTTCAAATAGTGATACATCTTGTTCATACCAGGATGTATGGAATATTTCAACCATTGAGACTCTTCTAGAATATTAGGAATCAAATCACTAATACGGGGCAAACAAACTCGCCCCTAGATTCACAAAACACCCTCATCATAGATTATGGACTCTTTGGCCTCACCCTGCAAAACTTTATTGCAGGTTCTACCCAACTTAGCATCCTTGAATTGCTTAGCCTTAATATACTCAAGAAATGAGGACCTCTCCTCAACACATGCTAATAATCAACCCCTCTCGAACACTTCAAGTCTCATGAAGTTGTTTCCTAGAGTATGAATCTCTCTAGTAATCGGTCATCTGGTGGCCTTCAAATAACCTAACCTTCCCATACTTTAGACTTTTTAATTCATGCATTGGCTACTACATTAACCTTACCTGGATGGTATCATATGGTGATATCGTAGTTTTTGAGCAACTCCATCCACCTCCGCTGCTTCAAGTTTAAGTCTTTCTACGTGAATACATATTGAAAATTATTATGGTATGTGAACACTTCACAATGCACCCTATACAAATAATGCCTCAATATTTTAAGAGCAAAAACCACTGCAGCCAACTCTAAGTCATGAGTAGGATAATTCTTCTCATTCACTTTCAACTGTCTTAAATCATACACAATAACATTTCTTTCCTGTATCAAAACAATACCTAACCCATAACATGAGGCATCATAATATACAGTGAAATCCTTACCCTCTACTGGCAATGAAAGAATGGGGGTGGGAGTCAACAAGGTCTTAAGATTTTGAAATCTCTCCTCATATTCATCTGACCAATGAAACTTTACCTCTTTTGAGTTAGCCAGGTCAGATGAGTAGCAATGGATGCAAACCCCTTCATAAACCTATAGTATTAACTGGCCAACCCCATAAAGCTACGAGCCTTGTTCAGTGGAGTGCTATACAAATCAATAACTACATCAATATTTTACGGGTCTACCATCACCCTCTTTATTGAAACTACATGCCCCAAAAAGGACACAGAAGCCAAATAGAATTCACACTTACAAAATTTTGCATACAACTCCTTCTCTTTTTGCAAATGTGACACAATCATTAGGTGATTCTCATGCTCGTCCTTACTTTTAGAATAAACTAAGATGTCATCAATGAAAACAATCACAAAGGAGTCCAAGAATGGCTTAAGTATCTCATTCATCAATCTCATAAAGGAGGCCGAGACATTAGTTAGCCCAAACAATACCACTAGAAATTTGTAGTTCCCGTACCTAATCTGGAATGCAATGTTCAAAATATCAGTGGACCAAATTTTTAGATGATGATATCCGGACCTTATATCAATCTTAGAAAATACTGATGCACCCTACAACAGGTTAGATAGATCATTGATATGAGTAAGAGGATACTTGTTACGGATTGTAACCTTACTCAACTGCTGGTAGTCTTTCCATATACATAGACTATCATCCTTCTTCTTTACAAACAAGAATGGAGAACCCCACAGGGAGGCACTCTGATAAATGAATCTCTTACCCAAAAATTCTTGCAACTGCGCCTTTAGCTCCCTCAACTCAACGGTTACCATTCTATAGGAAGGAATATAAATGGGACACTATTTGGCTCTAAATCAATACAAAAGTCAATGTCGCGGTCCAGTGACATGCAAAGAAAATTTATAGGAAATACATCTTGAAACTCACGCACCACAGAAACTAACTCAATAGAGAGGGAGAGAACCACTGCAATAGTGTCTCAGAGATGTGCTAAGAATACCAAACACCCCTTCAGAATGCACCCTATACAAATAATGACTCAATATTTTAAGAGAAAAAACCACTGCAGCCAACTCTAAGTCATGAGTAGGATAATTCTTCTCATTCACTTTCAACTGCCTCAAATCATACACAATAACATTTCTTTCCTGTATCAAAATAATACCTAACCCAGAACATGAGGCATCATAATATACAGTGAAATCCTTACCCTCTACTGGCAATGAAAGAATGGGGGTAGGAGTCAACAAGGTCTTAAGATTTTGAAATCTCTCCTCACATTCATCTGACCAATGAAACTTTACCTCTTTTTGAGTTAGCCAGGTCAGATGAGTAGCAATGGATGCAAACCCCTTCATAAACCTATGGTATTAACTGGCCAACCCCATAAAGCTACGAGCCTTGTTCAGCGGAGTGAGTCTATACAAATCAATAACTACATCAATATTTTACGGGTCTACCATCACCCTCTTTATTGAAACTACATGCCCCAAAAAGGACACAGAAGCCAAATAGAATTCACACTTACAAAATTTTGCATACAACTCCTTCTTTTTTTGCAAATGTGACACAATCATTAGGTGATTCTCATGCTCGTCCTTAATTTTAGAATAAACTAAGATGTCATCAATGAAAATAATCACAAAGGAGTCCACGAATGGCTTAAGTATCCCATTCATCAATATCATAAAGGAGGCCGAGGCATTAGTTAGCCCAAACAATACCACTAGAAATTTGTAGTTCCCGTAACTAATCTAGAATGCAATGTTCAAAATATCAGTGGACCAAATTTTTAGATGATGATATCCGGACCTTATATCAATCTTAGAAAATACTGATGCACCCTACAACAGGTTAGATAGATCATTGATATGAGTAAGAGGATACTTGTTACGGATTGTAACCTTACTCAACTGCTGGTAGTCTTTCCATATACATAGACTATCATCCTTCTTCTTTACAAACAAGAATGGAGAACCCTACAGGGAGGCACTCTGATAAATGAATCTCTTACCCAAAAATTCTTGCAACTAAGCCTTTAGCTCCCTCAACTCAACGGTTACCATTCTATAGGAAGGAATATAAATGGGATACTATTTGGCTCTAAATCAATACAAAAGTCAATGTCGCGGTCCAGTGGCATGCAAAGAAAATTTATAGGAAATACATCCTGAAACTCACGCACCACAGAAACTAACTCAATAGAGAGGGAGAGAACCACTGCAATAGTGTCTCAGAGATGTGCTAAGAATGCCAAACACCCCTTTCCTATCAAACTCTAGGCATGAAGAGAAGATGTTATTTTCATGGGAGCAAAACTATAATTACCCTCCCACTCAAGTCTATCTATTCCAAGCATAGCCACGGTGACTGTCTTAGCATGACAATCTAATATAGCATGGTGAAGGGACAACCAACTCATCCCTAGAATGATGTCAAAATCCACCATGTCCAAAATTACAAAATCAGTCCATATCTTTTGCCCCTCAATTATGATAGGACAAGCACGATATACTCTATCAATAGCTAGAATCACCAATCAGAGTAGACTCATAAATAGGAAAATTAAGCAATTAACAAACTATGTCTAGCCCCACAGCAAAACTAGCAAACACATATGAGAAAGTAGAACCAAGATCTAATAGAATTGTAGACATGTGGTCACAAACAAGAATAGTATTCGTGATCACAGCATCTAATGCCTATGCCTTGGGCTTGCCTGGAAAGGCGTACAAATGGTTCATACCACAAGCATGATTTCAGTCGTTGTTGGGATAATTAACAACTTTGCCAGTATTACCATCACCCTAATTAGTCTAACGCCACCCTTGTTAGCCGTGTGACTACCCCACCTACCTTGTGGATTATCTCTACCATATCTATTACCTCATCTACCTTCCAGAGCTCTAGAAGCAAGTTGTTGACTTGTTTTTTGATATCTAGGATAATTCCTCTAAATATGAGAAACCTCACTACACTTATAGCGAGCATGGTCTAAGGTGGGTCACTGAACTAGAGCAGATGAAGTGAGTTAACTACCAAAATCTGAAAAAGGCTGGCTGGCCCCTAACGGACCCCTAGCAGACACCTGTATTGTAGATGACTAAGATATCCCTGTGAAGTAATCTGACCCTTAGAATATTGATCACTAAAACTTCCCTCTGTCAGGGGCTTCTTTGAAGCCATCTTTGTATAACCCTCTTATTTAAGACATTCCATATTTTTCACAAACTCAATCACCTCCCAAAAAGACCTGTTAGAGGTTACCATTTGAAGAGCTAAAATATGAAGCATTGTGTTCAACACTTTCATGAAATGACAAATATATTCCTCTTAAGTATTGATCAATTATAAAGATTACTAGGAAAGCAAATAATATCAAGCCTCATAGGTTGCAATTGATAAATTTACCTACTTAATATTAGAAAACTCACCACTCCTCCTGTCTCTTATAATACGCAAAATGTACTTAATTTAAGAGCACCTGGTAGAACTGACTCCAAGTCATTAGAAGGGACCCAGTAGGACTACACTCCACCAAATCCCTCCACCACATCTTAGTGTCACCCTGCGGCTGAAAAGTGACAAACTCAACCCCATACCTTTAAACTATCCCTATTCTATAAAGTACCTCATGGCTGTCAATAAGAAATTTGTACGTATCCTTAGATTCTAAACCATGATAGACCAGAGGCTTTATCTTGACAAATTTACAAAAATGATCATGCTCATCATCGGTCATTACCGGACTTGTTACCTGTCATAGTAAGATACCCATCTACGAAGCCTCATCCAACCAAGGTGCTATAGCAGAAACATGTTGAACCCCTGAATGTTATATAGTAGGAACTGCAGGTGTGGTTCTAGTCCCATCCAGCCCACTCAGAAAACTCAGGACCTATTGAACAAATATTGATGATATTTATGCTGGAGCTCCACCTCCCTGAACTGGTGCTGCCTTATTATTCTGAATGGGTATTTCTTCCTCCTATGCAACCTTAAAAAGATCACCATGTAGGGGAGGAGATGCAGACCTCTCTCAATCCAGTGTTGTAGCCTGTGCTATGCCCCTTGTGGGTGTTGCCTTCTTTCCGCTACCTCTGCTTCCTCTCGCCTGTCCCCTGCCATGAACTGCAGCCCTAACGACTGGTTTGGGCACCTCTTCTATCATGAAATTAAGTCAAACCATGATGGAGCCTACTAAATTCCCCAGTAGGCAAGCCAACCCAAGAACACGGTACTATAAATAAGCATTTAAATAAGTAAAACAGAAGAGAAATCATAACAAGATACAATCCAACAATATAGATATATACCTAATAGTAAAAAATATACAAATAGGCCCTTAAGAGGCAAGGAAAGATAAAATGTATACAAGAACTAAACCCCAGACCTGGTGTCACTGGTATAAGAGCATCTATGTATAGAAATAGTAATATACAAGATGCTACTGTCTACCAAAATATAAAATACACATGGTATGAGTAGATGGAAAGTAGTAGGGATCTCCAAACATTGGGAGCTCACCACGATCTAAACAACAGTTGGCCGCAAACAAGTGGATGGTCAACGAGGGTGACTCATACTAGATGCTGCATTAGAAAAGATACAATAATATAGTATGAGTACCAAAATATGGGGTACTCAGTAGGCATCATAGGTTGACCAAGCTCATAAGGATTATATATAATATAAGAAATAGGAAAATAAACTAGATATTGATATCCACCTAAATCTAGTTATTACAGGAAACTGAAAGCAAGAAAGTAACCCGGCTAAGGGTGAAGATAATTATAATAAGAAAGACAAAATAGACACTCCAAGCAAAAATAAGTAGGAATGAAATTTGATATGATATGAGATGGGTGCAATGCAGTATGATCGAAATTCAAGTCGGACATAACAGTAAATAAATGTGAGTCTGTAATTCCAGTCGGACATAACAATAAGTAAACGTGAGTCAAGAATTCCAGTCATAAATAACAATAAGTAAATAAACATGAGTTTGAAATCCCAGTCGGATGTAATAGTAAATAAGTATGAGTCCTTTAAACTCAAATCAGTAAAAGATGGGGCATTTTAGTTCAAAGATCTGAAAGCTAGTAGTAAGGTAAAATCAATCCTTTTTAAAAACATGAAATATGTAGTAAGGGAGAAAAATCTCTTTACAAGCTAAAACACCCAAATTTTCTCTATTAAACCATGTCATGAGCAATGTACATGAATGAAAAAATATATAAGTGCCACCACAGGGAGTACATGTACATATATACATAGCAAACAGGGGAAAAGCACCCTTCAAATAAGGCGACTAACCTGGAACTCCATCCAAATCTGAGCTATGGCCTCGGGCCTACAGTTATATAGTAAAAAAAAAAAAACTATTGAAAGACGGGATGATGAAGTAAAAATGATTGATAATTCCTACTCTACCTCTAAAACCTCTTTAAAACTCATGTTAAGGATTCTAGGCTAACATCACAAGGCTACAACGCCTTAAACTAAGGATAAACTTAGTAATTCTATTCTACAGTCCAAGAGATAGCCAAATATATGGAAAAAAGATTTAAGCCTAATTCTAACTTAAACCTACCCTAACATTTGAGCAACGTATAGCATATAAAATCTAACTAAGCTAATTTTAAAGGAAGTAAATCATAACCTACCGCGGGGTTGAACTGCAAGCACGAACTGTCAATCATGTGCCTTTCCTTTTTGTAAAGCCTAAGAATGGTGCCATGATATAACAAATATAATCTAGGAGTCAAGATGAGAAAAATAACACCCATATTACTATACAAAAATCGGGTCCAAAAATGACCATTGGGGCCTGGTTAACGAAACAAAAATAAATTTCATAAACGTGGTCCTAACGGAATGCAGGGTGTATGCCCCAAATTTAAGTAGAATGGGGAGTAAATTACAACCACGAATAGTTTGAAACCCACCACTTTAATCTAAGAAAAATCATGCAATATGGTACCCAATTTGAAAACAAAATATAAAATTAGCAACCATACACACAATAGAAAGATAGGGGGAAAAGAATTATCTTGGTACCTCAAGAATTTGGTAAGAAATAGTGGACAAAGCTCCCTTTTAGATCTCAACAATGGAGGAAAATATGTTTAACACTTAGTGAAATGAAGAAGGAGAATACATTTAAATGGACAACGATCATCGCACCTTTAGACAAAAGGTCACAGGTGCAGTGTTGCACCAGCATACAAAGCACTGATGACATTCAAAAGCACTCTCCCATTGGAGGTGGTATCGATCGTCAAGAAAAACAATTAAGTAACCTAATAGGATGTCGGGGTAGAATCCACAAGGAATGGGACTATTATTTTCCACTAGGTGTCAAAGTTCAATTCACTAGTGTGATCAATTGTTAGAACAAGGAAAAAGTAAAATTTGGGAAAGTAGTTCTCAATATGACAAAAGTAGACGTAAACACAATTTGAGCAATCAAAATAAGGAAAACTAGAGGTGTGCTCTCGATGGAGTTCTAATTAGCACTTGGGTGAGTCACACTATCTCCAGATTTGACTATTAGATGAGTATTTCCAATAATCAAACTATTTCTAGCCTTGATTTGTGGTGGAACTCTCAAATCCACACTATGGAATTCTTACCCAATTCATGAATTCCTCTTTCAAGCAAGAACAAGATTAGTAAACTCAATTAATGTTTGAAACCATTAATTTTATAATTAAAACATAAAGATTTCAATAAATCCATACTCAATTATCGATTATAAGCTTACTTAATCAATACCCAATCCCTATTTCAAACACCATCATGCACACACCCCTAGAGTAGAATTTAGCGACTCATATCAAAGGAATAAGAAAAGATACCGATTGGGTTTCCCAAATTTCCATTCATTAGATAAGCTAACTTCAAATTCCAAGCTCTAATTTCTTACAAATGGTGTTTTTCAATGAGGAAGAAGAAGAGAGAAAAGTGTACTCTCACTGCTCTTTCTTGGGAAAGTAAAAACTGATGAATCCCTTTGGTACAGATTCCAAAAAGGGTTTTAGAACCTTCCCAAATATGTCACATATAATTGGATAAAAATTCCCTTCGGGGAAAGTGCTATTGATGTGCGACAGCACCTATGATCGCACCCTGAGGTTTGTGGATCGCAGGTGCCTTTCTCTTCAGGAAGTAAAGTCCAGCAGCTATGCGATGTGAGGTGCAAAAGGTAGGGTGATCGCCCTTTCCAATGTATGGCTTGCATGTGATTAACTGCTCAGGTAGTTTCTAATCTTTCATGTTTGTAGGTGCCTCTTTGCGGCTCGCATGTCATTTTGCATTTCTTTATAGATTCTTCCCCTTTCTGATCTCCTTCATACTTTAACTTCATTTTAAGCTATTTAGGTTCAATTCCTTTGATTTCTTCATTTGACAAAGAGTACCAGTATTTACGTCAATAAATCCAATAAGTACCTCTAATTCTCATCAAAACATGACAATAATTCATGAATAAAGGCTCAATAAGTTGGTAGATTACCAACTTAATTATGAAACCCCAAACTTGAAATATTGCTTGTCCTCAAGAAAGATACTCACAAGGTAAGGAATGAAATAGGTTCTCAAAACACAATGGTTGTACACATGATTATCTTGACTCTAAAACCTAAGAAATAACAACAACAGACTTAAAGCAAAACGACTCAACTACAATGCTCATCTCAATTGGTATCACCATACTATCAAGGCAAGTGCTCATTTCAAAACTATACAGAAAAGGATTTCATTTCTCATTCAAAATCATGGGATTTGTTATTCAAAACAAGATTATCAAGCTTCTCAAGTCATTGGCATGGGCCTTAAAGGTTTGCCTCAAGATTCACCACACAACTTATCTCATTCATTCCTCTCAATTGAAATAGAGACTTTATTATTTGTTTCATGTGTTTGATACTACACACCACAAGAGAGAATCACACTCACAATCATGCAATTCATAATAAAAAGGAATTTTAAGAGAAATAAAGAGACTCTCACTCTCTAAAAGAAGTTCGAGTGAACACGCATTGAACCATAGGCTTGCCCTTCATGTAATTCTCCATTAATGTAGAGTTACCAGGATCTGAATCACTAAGGACTTGCGGGCTATGATATTGGCTAGGGTTAAGGTGAGGATTACATTTGGCTCATGTGACTAAACCTCTCTAATTCTCCTTGTGATTATTCAAAGCACCACTCACATTTTCAAATATTAACTTCACCTTATTTCTCCCTCTCACAACACAAGCTTACCTTTCAACTTATTCATTCAATAACCTTTTGTTTCCTTCATTTAATAGCACTGATTTCTCCATTTCCTTTTCATTTTGTTCACTTTGTTGAACATTTCAGAGCAATTTTTCATTTCGAGCATAAGGTGCTACCCTGCATTGATGTTCATCCATTTTCTTCTCCATATTTTGTAGATACATCCCCAAACTTAGCCTTTTTCCTATGTTAACATTTCAATTCCCCCTAAACTTAGGCTTTTAGCCTACATTTCACTCTCTAGCCATTAGGGAGGATGGGTGCAAGAATATAGGGTGCAAAAAGGGATAAGGTGTCTAATAACGTACCAAAGAAAGGTCACAAGCTCAAAGGATCTTACTAGGGTTGATGTGAAGGGAAATCAATTTGGGTAAAGTGGCTCTTCAAAAAGGGCCTAAGGTCATCTAGGATTTCTCCTTGAATCACGTTTGGGGCAAGTTATAGACAACACATATACATAAGAACAAAGTATAACCTTACCACACAAGGAATCACAATTAGTCTCGTAATCAATTGGGACAATAACTTTTGACAACCTATTCCAAGTTCTTCTACACACTCGTTTGTGAATCAATCTAGCCAAAAAGGACTGTGCAAGTCATGACAAGAGAATGCTTTTAACAAAAATCATTTTCCCTCTTGCCTCAATTTGCAATTTCTTTCCAAGGAATATTTTTTGGGCCTATTTAGAGACAAGAAAAACATGGACTCAATTTATCACTAAAACTTTGCCTTTTTCCTTAAGAAAGTCAACTCTCAATCTATCATAGGGAAACACCAACCCGGTTTGACACAAGAATAAATAAAACAAAAATATTTGCTCCTTGGGAAAGAATCATGGTATGAATAAAACCCTTGGATTTTATTCAACTAATCTACTATTAACCAGGTGAAAATGAGTTAAGCGTTCGTGGGTCAATAGAAAACAAGCCTTGGCATAGGCACTAAGCGTGTTTGCAAGGCACGAGTAGTAAAATAATTGTGCATGTAGGACTAAATCGGTGATATCGCAACTCATACAACATAAAGGTATGCGCATCAAGCCCAACAAAGGCACAATATCAAAGCACAAGGCAATTCATCATTATTAAAACATGATACACAATGGTTTTGTAATAATTACAACCACCAAACTGAAGGGAAGCATTGATCTTAATGTGCAAAAAGTTATACAAAAAGGAATAAGTGCAAGAACTCCCTGGTGGGTCTAACATTGACAATGACATCTTCTCAAATAAACTCAGTGGCGTGTTTTTAGAGGCTGGGGTAGTTGTGCGAATAGTGGAGGGATGTATTCATGGTCAAGGTCTACCTAAAATCCATCCATCAAAGGAATTAATGGGCTCCATCAAACCTAAAGGGGGCCATAAGGATCCAAAATTTCCCTGATGTTTTGGAGTGTCATCAACTCATGATATGAAGGGGGAGGGGTGGCCCATCTAGGCCTTGTATGATTGTCTGGGGCTGCCCTATGAGATATATAAGACTCCAGGTGATGTTTTACATGTGGTTTTATGGTATTAGTTGCATTCTAGACTACATCAAGTACTTATTGTATTTTTAATATTCCCACATCATCTATCATATCCCAACCCGTGCACCAATCATCAGGGGGGCTATTATTCTTAGGAGGGTAAGCTAAAGTAGGGCCTGGTAGATTGAGATCCCAATGAGGGACCTTTGGTACGGTCCGTGGTACTACTTGCCTGAGTTCATGAACATCTACTTCCACTCTGTCAATACTAGAACAAAGTTTTCTCACCCTCATGACTGCTGGATTTAAAGCTGATTTGATTGCATCACAAATCATGGCTGGGATATCTTTGGCCATTCTATGCAAATGATCATTGTTGCTATATGCAATATGAGCAAGCTTGAGTAACTCACATGATGCAAAACTAACCAGTTCTTGATAAGGGTAAAGTGATGCTAAATCAATATGTGTGGGGCTTGATTCCCCTAGGGTAGTAATTGAACCCTCTAAATGATCACTTGTAGCATTAGGATTAGTAGCTGTACCTTCTGCTACTTTTGGAGTTGTAGAGAACCTCTGCCTCTTAACTAATGGGGCATCTTAATCTCTCTTTGTGGCAAAATCATCATGCCATCCGCTTGCCAATTTTTTCCAATGGCTGAAATAGAGGACATTGTGCCCGAAGACACAAATTACAAAAATGAGAACAAGGAAGGGCATGGAAGTGGAATGATGTTCTAGATCTTCTTTTGAATTGCTCTATGGTAATTTCACCCTCATTGACTCAAAGACCAGTCATAATACACAAGATGAGAATAGCAAGCTCGATAGTTACATGTGTGGTGTGGTGAGTTGGACTGAGTGCACACAAAATCCAACCATATTCGGGCCTCAAACTTGATATCCTAACGAGAGATTCTACCTTTGTAAATTGCACAAAAAGGATCCCCTTCGGCAATGACACTAGCAACCTAAGCATACTGGTCATATTTTGAATCTATGCATTGAGTAAATCTTGATGTTGTATGCGGGTCATCATCCCAGCTTGGAGAGTTAATTTCTTCTGGGGTGATATCCACCTCCTTTCCACGTACTACGACTGATTGCATACATGGAATCTTGTTCATTGGACCCTTGTGCTTTAGAATGTCTTGCTTGGCCTGATAAGAAGCATAAAATTCTCAGACCAAATCAGGGAAATAAGAGCCAGGAGCTTCAGCTAATTCCTTCCAGTCACTTTTATTGAACTACTTGTCTATATTCAGGAACTCATCTTTGAAGAAGTAGATATCTAACCCTTCTTCTTTAAAAAAACTTCTCTTCTCATGAAAGGTTAGATAGTGAGCCTCCATCCCCTCAAGACTAAATCAAATTTGTGATTCAGAGGGACTGTCATTTTTCTCGGGATGCAAATGGTTTGCAGATGTTGAAGCCATGTTTGTGTCCCTTTCGGTACGGTTGCGCCTACAAAAAGGCATTGTCCTGCAAACAAATGTAAGCACCATGGTATTGTCTAGAAATGTATTTGGATTGCTCCAAGACATCAAAAGAAACAAACACTAAAATAAGTTAATGAATTAAAAATAAATTGAATGCATAGGAGAATAAAAGGACACCAGGTTACTGCTAGCATGTGTGAGTCACATGCGAGTCACAAGTGGGGATTTATGCTTCGCATGTGGCTTCGCCCATGCTGGCAAAAATCTGGGTAAAAGCAGATCAATGGTGTGAAGGCATGTGCAAAATGCCTCAATATTTTTTTGTGTCGCATGTGCCTTCGCCCTTACAGGCAGTACACTAGCACATTTGGAGCAGACATGCGACACCTTATGCATTTTGTAGGTGAAAATTTGTTTGTCGCATGCAAAACGCATATGGAAACGGTAGGAATTTTTAAATTCTTTGTTCTCATATGCATTGCATATGCAATTTGTAGAGCAATACATGTGGAATGCAAGTGCAAACAAGGCTACGAACACAAGATTTAACAAGGCTTAAAGCATTACCAACACTTTTAACCCATTACCAAGTTATCTGGGTACTTAGACTTCCCTGGAATACGTAAAACACTATCAACACCCAAACATTATGAAATATTTGCTTAACGACTTCCCTTGAGAATGACGTTACCCAATCTATCATTAGGAACATCAAGTATTCATGAAAATCAATAAAGCATATTCAACACAACAAGAGTTCACTCCCATTAATCAAAGTGCTCACCGAACCATTATAATCAATTCAAACAACACAAGGGCGCAATTGTATCCACAATTTCAGCCCACACAACATAATTCAACCAAAAACTTGCAAGGATGATGATTTTCCCTTAAGAATGATGTCACCCAATCTATCATTGGGCCAAACTATGCATCATTGCAAGTGGGTTACTATGACTTTACCCAAAAACTCAAAATTATGGGCTAAAAATTATCACAAGTTGCATGTTTCATCCTAAAAACACGATCTACCAAATTTTTCTCAAGCAGAATTGACATTATACCCCAAAATTGGGGTTCCAAAAATCAGATCTCACCCAAAATTAATATAGTAGATTAAACTAGCATGCTTCACATAAGTGTTCCTAATCTACTTAAAAACAAGGATTTAACGTTGGAGAATTTACCACAAGTGAAGATGACAGATTAAAAACCTAACAATGGACACCCAACTTTTTTGCCCAAAAAAAGAGGTGCGGTGGTGTATTAGCGGTGGTGGTGAAATAGTAGTGAGGGAGAAGGAGATTTTGGAGAATGTTTGGAAGATTTGGGGAGTTTTGTAGGAGAGTAATGGAGGTTTTTGTGAGAGTTATGGGAGAAAAGTGGAAGAAGGTGACAGTTTAAAGGGAGAAAAAAGAGGAAGAGATGCGTGTCAAAGTCTGGGTCAGGTCGGTCAATGGGTAGGTCAAATGATTTTTATAAATACCCGCACTTGTGTTGCAATATGTGATTCACACATGATGATGTTCATCTTGCATGTCACTTTGCAAGTGACATTTTTAAGCCAAATTTTTGCGAGTTTTCTATTTTGTCATACGATGGCAGAGGCGACGCATACATTGTTGGGTGCAATTTGCACCTCTGATTGCACATGCCTTCAACTTTTTATTTTTATTCTCAGTCACTATTTGTCAGGGTCGATTCCACTTGCGGCTGCAAAATACCTCATGAAAAATGCATGAGCTTCCGCACATATCCTTCGAACTTTTCTTCCACTTAGCCATTGTTCAACCTCTATGAATTCCTAAACACATAAAAAAACAAAGGATAAAGGAAAGAAACTAAAAACACTTGGGTTTCCTTAAAAGAAGCACTTGATTTTATGTCGCGGCTCGATGATAGTACCTCAACTTTTAATCATTTCCTGGCAGCAGGCCAATATGATTGGAACAGCCCCATCCAAAGCAATAGAAGTACTTCTTCAAAATCCTCATCACCTCCTCTTGTTTCCAAGTTTACAATATCATAGATATAGGGTATTATTTATATCCATATGCATATCTACCACGTATTGTGGCTTGGCCAAGAGCAAACCCTTGTGATTCTTATTTTATTAAATATTCAATACCACAAGTTGATTATTTGGAAGTGCATCCTTAATCTTAACCTCACCAGGGACTTCAATCATCTCACCCTCTGTAGAAATCACGCACATAACTCTATAGTCATACGGTGGTTTGGTGGGTTGACACACATTGAATGTCTTCACTCCCCACTCATAATTTGAGCTCCCCTAGATCTACATAAACAAGGGCCCTTTAGATGGACAAAACAGGACACCCTAAAATAATGGGCACCTCAAGATCAACATTGCAATCTAACACCACAAAACAGCCGGCAAGATGAACTTGTCTACTTTTACCAAGACATCAAACAATATCCCTATCGGGTGCTTAATTGAATGGTCAGCCATTAGTAACCTCATTGGTGTGGGTTTCAGAATACCTAAGCCTAACTTTGTGAAAATCACAAAAGCTATTGAATTGATGCTTTCTCCAAGGTCACACAAGGCTAGTCTGAACAAGAACACCTTAATTGTACAAGGGATGGTGAAAGCTCCCAGATTCTCCCATTTAGGAGCTATATTTCTGATCATGATAGCACTACAACTATAAGACACTTTAACTGTCCCCATATCAATCACCCAATTCTTCTTTAGCAACTCCTTCATAAACTTAGCATAATCAGGCATTTGCATATCGTCAACCAAAGGAATATTGATGGATAGTTTGCTAAACATGTATACATACTTTTTGAATTAATTATCTTCCTTTTTCTTGATCAACCTCTAAGGATATGGAGGAGGGCCTTTAGGCAATGGCTTTGGCACACTCGGGGCCTCCTCTTTGATATCAATGGATATTTGAATTGATTATCTTCCTTTTTCTTGATGAACCTATAAGGATATGGAGGAGGGCCATTAAGAAGTGGCTTTGGCACACTCAGGGCCTCCTCTTCGATCTCTTCATAAAATTAGCATAACCAGGTATTTGTATAAGAGCGTCAACTAAAGGAATATTGATGGATAGTTTGTTGAACATGTCTACATACTTTTTGAATTGATTGTCTTCCTTTTTCTTGATAAACCACTAAGGATATGGAGGAGGGCCTTTAGGCAATGGATTTGGCACACTTGGGGCCTCCTCTTCGATTCAATGGCAATTTAAGGAGGACACTTGGTTTCATCCTTTTCCTCATGCGAGCTATCATCATTTTCAACCACATTGGGCACCCTAAGAGTCACCCCAATATCTGGACTTTACTCACTCTTTTTCTCAATCACAACTTCCTCTTGTATCTTTTAATCCTTCTCCATAATAACTTCTATGGTTGGTTTCCTTACTCCACTAAGCATTCTCCCATTTTGAGTCATAATTGCTATCATATAGCCATCATTTTTCGAATTCGCAAGAGTGTCACTTGGAAGGGTACCATTAAAATATGGGTTCATTTGAGAGGAGATATGGTTTAATTGAGCTTCTAAGTGCTTGATTGATGCCGAGTGTGAACTCATCGTTTGATGAAGAATTGATACCTCACTTTTTAAGGTTTTCACCCTCCTATATGTAGATTCAAATTTTTTCAACACTTGAGATAACATGTCTTCAAACATGGAATGTACAGGGTTAGTCACACTTGGCTGATATGGAGAAATATTGGCTTTTGGTGGAGGCACATAGGTATTAGAACTTCAGTTATTGTAATGATCACTTTCTCTCTCATATTCTCCCAATTAACCATCACGGTCTCTACCCTGCTCTTTATCCCTCCATTGAGTTCCCTTGTCTTAGTTCCAACCTTGAATCTCGTCTATCAGATGCCAAGGACCTTGGTTGGCACCTTGATATCTGGGTCAAGAACCTTCCACTAGAAAACAAGCTTTCTTATCCATAAGGGAGTAAACACCCTCCTCATGATCTTTTGAACCCTGAGTACCCATGGCATTCACACTTTTAGTCCTGGCTCCCATCATATGTTTGGACAACAATTTGATTTGAGTCATCATTTTTGCCATGTTCTCATCTCTTTCCTTCTCCTTTCTCCTTCTCTCACTAGTAATGATGGAAGAAGTAACACCCGGTGAGACATTAGCTTCTCTAGTATAGCACGCCTATTGGTTTTTGTTATTTGATCTAACAGAGATGCAACGAGACCATAGTTTTGGTCCATAAATATCCCACTTATGATGTTATTCACAACTGATTTGTTCATAGAGTCTAGATCTTAATAGAAGCTTTGAAGAAGGACACCATTGGGCAAACCATGGCTCGGACATAACATTAGCTTCTTCTTGAATTTTAGCCATACTTCATGCAACTGGTCATCTGGTAGTTGTCAGAAATAGGTGGTATCATCCCTCCACTGCATCATCTGAGAAGGTGGGAAAAATCTCACTAAGAAGGCTTCAACTAGTCCATTCGAAGTTGTAATAGAGCCAAGCCACAATGTTTCTTCCCCTATATGGGAGAATGGGAACAATTGGAGTCTAGATCTCAATAGAAGCTTTGAAGAAGGACCCCATCAGGTAAACCATGGTTCAAACACAACAATAGCTTCTTCTTGAATCTCAACCATAATTCATGCATTGGCTCATCTTGTAGTTGTCAGAAATAGGTTTAATCATCCCTCAACTGCATAATCTGAGAAGGTGGGAAAAATCTCGCTAAGAAGGCTTTAACTAGTCCATTACAACTTGTATTATATCCCTCCGAGAGCTCCTCAAGACACGATGTTTCTTCCCCTGTAAGGGAGAATAGGAACAATTGGAGTCGGATCAACTCTTGAGATATATTATGGATATTGAAAGGCTGACATATTTTGATAAAGTTTTGGATATGTCAGTTGGCATCATCATGATCTATCCCTCCAAATATTCCTTTCATTCGTATCAAATGAAGCATCGTGCTCGTTACATATAACACGACATTTCCAATGGTTGGGGGTAGGCGAATGACACCCACAACACCATAAACAATGGGTCTGTCTTCCACATCTATAAATCTGTCAATACTCTCTTGATCACCTTCTTGGCTCATGGGTAACCTATTCGAAATAACACAAACAACAAAAAAAGTAAAAGAGAACAAACACTCAATAAAAGTGAATCAAGTGACATTGAAATGGAAAATCAATAACCATTCCCTGGCAACAGTACTTTTTTGATGACGTTCAAAAGCATTCTCCCATAGGAGGTGGTAATGAATCTTCAAGAAAAACAAGTAAGTAACCAAATGGGATGTCGCGGTCTAATCCATGGAGAATGGGACTATTGTTTTCCACTAGGTGTCAATGTCCAACTCACTAGCATGAGCAATTGTTCAAACGAGGGAGGAGTAAAATTTAGGGGAAAAGGTTTGTGAAAATAGTTCGTAATATGACAAAAATAGACGTAAACAAAATTCGAGTAATAAAGAGAAGGAAGACTAGGGGTGTGCTTCCGATGTGATTCTAATATGGGATAGAGATCAATTAATCAAACAAACTTTCAATTAAGAGCATGGGTAGTTGGGTTTAAGCTATACTTAATAGTTTTTCAACCCATTAATCATGTTTAGTATGGTCTTTGCTCAATCCCCATAGTTTAATCATCAAACCAACCAATTAGCAATTGGGTGAGTCACACTATCTCTAGATTTGACTCTTAGATGAGAATTTCCTATAATCAAACTATTTCTAGCCTTGATTTGTGGTGGAAATGTCAAATCCCCACTATTGAATTCTTAGGCACTTCATGAACTCCTCTTTTAAGCAAGACCAAGATTAGTAAACTCAATTAATGTTTGGAACCATAAATTTTATAATTAAAACATAATGAATTCAATATATCCATAATCAATAATTGTTTATAAGCTTAATTAATCAATACCCAGTCCCTATTTCAAACACCCATCATACACACACCCCTAGAATAGAATTTAGCAACTCATATCAAAGGAATAAGAGAAGGTAACAATTGGGTTTCCCAAATTTCCATTCATTAGATAAGATAAGTTCAAATTCCAATCTCCAATTTCTTAAAAATGGTATTTTACAATGAGGAAGAAGAATAGAGAAAAGTGTACTCGCAGTACTCTTTCTTGGGAAAGTAAAAACTGATGAATCCCTTTGGTACAGATCCCAAAAAGGGTTTTAGAACCTTCCCAAATACATCATACATAATTAGATAAAAGTGCCCTTCATGGCAAGTGCGATTGATGTGTGCCGGCACCTGTAATTGCACCTTGAGGGTAGTGGATTGCAAGTGTCTTTCTTTTCTAGCAGTGAAGTCCTGCAGTTGTGTGATGTGAGGTACGAAAGGGAGGGTGATCGCCCATTGCAATATGCAGCTCGCATGTGAGTAACTACTCATGCAGTTTCTAATCTTTCATGTGAGATCGCACCTGTGAAACGAAGGTGCCTCTTTGCAGCTCACATGTCATTTCACATCTTTTTATTAATTCTTCCCCTTTATTATCACCTTAATACTTTAACTTCATTTTATGCTCTTTGGTTTCAATTCCTTTTCTTTATTCATTTAACAAAGAGTACCTGCATTTATGTCAATAAAGGTAATAAGGACCTCTGATTCTCTTTAAAACCTGGCAATAATTCAGGAATAAAAGATTAATAAGTTGGTATATTACCAAATTATCAAGAACCGCAGGAGTGGAGTTCAACAGAAACTTTCTACTGAATAGGCACGAATCAAGATACATAGGAACGACAAAGTGACAAGTTGGTAATCTACCAACTTATATAGCCTTTATTCATAAATTGTTGCCTTGATTTGATGTGATTCAAAAGAATCTTATGTTATTGTCTTATATGTAGGCACTCTTGATAAATTTAAGAAAGAAAAGGATTTGAACCCAAAGGAGCTAAAAATGGAATCCAAAGTGTAAAGATGATCGGAAAGGCAAGAATCTGCCATGATGTGCGAACCAACATGCATGCCACAAGAGAGCACCATCATTTCATAAGTGCCAGTGCACATGGGATATAAAAAGCTACCTCAGCAGTCGTCTATATACAAGTTGTAAGAACCGAAGGGCTATCTCCCCTTTCTTCAAACCTAAGACCGCAGATGAAGCAGCCTCATTGCCTTTAAGATTTGGGCATATGCGAGCCACAAGTTGAAAGGGGAGACTGCAAATTCTCTTACACCTAGCTTCGCACATGCCCCAAAGAGAAAAATGGTCCAAATGTATGTAACATAATTGGGAAGATTCCAAAACCCATTTTGGGACCTGTGCAAAGGATATACTGTTAATTTTCCATTCCCAAGTAGAATAGTTGATAGAGTACAATTTTTCTTCTTCTTCTCTAGAGTGAAACACACCATTGCTAAAATTGATCTTGGAATTTAAATTTGGCTATTGAAGAATGAATGGAATTTTGAAAAACCCAATTGGTATATTCTCTTATTCCTTCACTATTAATAGCTAAACTCAATTGTAGGGATGTGTGTATGATAGGTGTTTGAATTTGGGAATAGGTGTTTATTATTTGTGTTTATAATTTATTATTAGGTGTGGGTCTATTGAATTCTTCATGTTCTAATTATAAAATTTATGGTTGCAAATATTGATTTAGCTTACTAATTGTGTGCTTGCTTGAATAAGGAGTTCATTAATTGGGTAAGAGTTCAATAGTGGGGATTTGGGAGTTTTGCCATAAATTGAAGCTAGAAATAGCTTGATTTAGGAAATTTCCATCAAGGAGTCAAGAGAAGAAATAGCTTGACTCACCTAAGCTAAATTGGTTGGTTTGTTGGCCAACTATAGAGCTTGAAAGAGACCATAGTATACATACTTAGCTGGTTGAAAAATTACTAAGTATAGCTTGAAGAAAAGCTACCCATACTAATAATTGAATGTTTACTTGAGTAATCAACCCCTATCCCATTGTATGACACCATCGGAAGAACACCTCTAGCCTTCCAATCTTGATCAAATCAAATGTGTTTATGTTGACCATTTGTTACATTTTGAATTCCTAAAACATTTCCCACAAGTTTAATTTACTTCTTTGAACAATTTCCTTACTCTAGTAAATTGATTTTGACAAGTAATGGCAAGTAATTGCACCAATCTCCATGGATTCAACCTCGACACTCGTTGGGTACTTATTGTTATTCTTGATGATTATTTCCACCTCCTTTGGGGGAGTTGTTTTGAACATCATCAAAAATAGCATTGTTGCAGAGATTGGATTTTGATTTTCCATTTTATTGTCTATTAATTAACTTTTGTTGAGAATTTGTTCTCTTTTATGTTTTTGTTGTTTTTTTCTTTGAGGAGGTTGTATATGAGCCACGGTGGTGATCAAGAAAGCATTGATGGATATATAGTCGTGGAGGATGAACCTATTGTTCATGGTGTCATGGGTTAAATCTAGCTACCTCCAATTATTGGCAACATTATATTCTATTTAACGAGTACAATGTTGCATTTTCTACAAATGAAGGGGCTGGACCAAGAAGATACAAACCAACATATCCAAAATTTTGTCAAAATTTGTTAGCCCTTCAACATTCAAAACATAACGCAAGAGTCAATCTGACTTAATTTATTCCTATTTCCTCTCATAGAGGAGGCAACTGCATGACTTGAAGAGCTCCCGAAGGGCTCCATTACAACATGGAATGGGTTGATTGAAGCTTTCGTGGTCCAATTCTTTCCACACTCATGGATGTTGTAATTGAGAGATGAGATTATAAGCTTTAGCCAATTTCCAAATGAACCATTGCATGAGGTGTGATTAAGGTTAAAAAAAAGTTATTTTTATGTCTGAACCATGGCTTACCATATAGGGTTCTACTCAAAAGTTTCTATCAGGCACTAAATTCTATGAACAAGTCAGTGGCTAACAATATTGCGGGTGGATTTATCATGGATCAAACTTATGGTCTTGCCTCAACTATTTCATATAGAATGATGAAGACTAATAGAGCATGGCACATAAGAGAGGCTAATGTTTCATCGAGTGTTGATTCCTTCATCATAACTAATGAGATGAGGAAGAAAGAGAAAGAGAGAGAGATGAAGCAATGGCTAATATGAATACCAAGATTGAGTTGTTGGCGAAGAACATGATGGGTGCCAGAACAAAAAGTGTGAATGACGTTGGATCTTATGGCTCTAAAACCCATGATGAGGGTTCTTAATCATTGGTGGATGAAGAATCTTTCCTTCTAATGGCGGGTTCTTGCCTGGGGTACCATGGTGTAAATCAAGGCCCTTGGCATCCTCGGGATGAGAATAAAGGTTGGAACTAGGAAAAAGGTAACCAACGTAGAGATAAGGATCAAGGTCAAGACCACAAAGGTTCATGGAGATATCATGACAGAGAGGGTGATAGCTACAATCACTAAAGTGCTAACCCTTTTGTACCTATACCCAAGGTCGATGCTTCATCATTCCAACCAAATGTAAGTGACACTGTGAGATCGAAGATTGAAGATATATTATCGCAACTGCTGAAAAAGGTTGAGTCCACCCTTCACCAAATGGTGAGTTTCCACTCGGTGTCGATCAATCATTTGGAGGCTCAAATGAATCATCTCTCAGCCTAAATGAACCTCCGCTTAAAGGGCACATTTCCTTGTGATACTCTTAGAAATCCAAAAATGATGGCTTCGTGATGGCGATTGCCAGTAGAAGTAGAAGGATGTTTGATGGAGTAGGTAAATCAACCAAAGAATTCATAGTTGAAAAGAACAAAAAAGCCAACAAAAGAAGTCAAGATTCAATAGAATGATGATGAAAATTCAAAAATTGGGGTGAAGCTTAGTGCACCTAATATGGTTGTTGATGATAGCCCGAATGAGGAGAAGGATAAGATCGAACTGCCTCCTCAAGTTGCAATTGAGATAAAGGAGAAAAAAAAAGAAGGAAGTCCCTAGTGATCCAGGGCCATTGCCTAAAGGTCCTTCCCCATATCCTCAGAGGTTAATCAAAAAAAGGGAAGATAACCAGTTTATGAAATTTGTAGACATGTTCAGCAAATTATCTATAAACATTTCTTTGGTTGACGTTCTCATGCAAATGTCGGGTTACACTAAATTCATGAAGTAGTTGATGAAAAAGAAAAAAGTGATTGATGTGGAGATGGTTAAAGTGTCCCACAGTTGTAGCGCTGTCATAACAAGCAATATAGCCCCAAGATGGAAGATCCAAGAGCTTTCACCATCCCTTGGACCATTGGCATCTTCTTATTCAGAAAGGCCTTGTGCGACCTTAGGGAAAACATCCATTTGATTCCACTCGTGATCTTTAAAAAGTTAGGTTTAGGTCGTCCTAAACTCATACTGATGAGGTTGATAATGGCCGATCATTCAATAAAATGCCCGATGGGAATCTTGTTAGATGTGTTGGTGAAAGTGGACAAGTTTATCTTGCTGACTGATTTCATAGTGTTAGATTGTGATGTTGATATCAAGGTGCCTATAATTTTAGGATGCTCATTCTTAGCTACCAGAAGAGCCTTAGTCGATGTTAAGTTAGGAGAACTCAAGTTTTGAGTTGGGAGAAAGGAGGTCACATTAAATGTTTGTCAACCAATGAAGCCCCCAGATGAGTATAGGGTGGTGTCCATGATTGCTACCAAGGAAGAGCTAGTTGGAAGTCCTTGGAGAGATGAAATTGGAGACAAACCACCAAAATATCAGCTTGTTGTCTACAATGATTGTGGAAAGAAGGATATGGGAAATTTATTATGCCTAAACCACCAAATTTTCTAGATATGCACATGGATCCTAATAGCACTATTTTATTGTATGTATCTATGATGTTATCAGCTTGACAAAGAGAGGATGTGATGAAAATCTTGAAGAAGTACTTTTAGTGTTTTGGATGGGATTGCGCCAATCGTATTGGCATGACATCGAGCAATGACTTTTTTGTGATATACTATCGCCGTGCTATGATGTAAAATAAAGCACTTATTAGGAGGCAACCAAAGTATTTTTGATTTGTTTACTTTAATTTTTATTGTTTTTGGTGTGATTTTAGGAATGTATGGAGATTGAAAAATTGCTAAGTGGAAAAAAAATTCATAGGAGATGTCGACACCACCTACGCGTTGCATGTGCCAACTCATGGTCGCATGTGGCATCACCCCCTTAATGCAGTAACTAAAGCAAGATGGAAAAAATGAGAAGGTATGTGCGACGTGAGGCGTGATCACACACAAAAACTCAGGTCCGCACATGCTTCAAATAGTGCACTTGTAACAAAATCACCTGAAAAATTTACATGCAGAGCCACATGCAAATCACAAGTGAACACATGGTTCCAAAGACGCAGGAATGTATTTTTTAATTTTGTTGACCTACCCTTGACTAGACCCGACCTAAAATTTTGACCTTTGACTCTTCTTATTTTTCACCTTAAAACTGCTTTCCCTCTTTCTTTTCCTCTATTAGTCTGCCTCAAACCTTCCAACTCCTACTCACAGCTACCTCAATCCTACAAACTCTTCACCACTCTCTCTTTTTTCTTCTCCACCACCAGAGCACCACCTTCACCGCACCACATTTTTTGGTGAAATTCCTTGGGTCACTATTGTAGGCCTCAAAGATTCAATTTTTCACTCCTTACCACCTCTTTTTCACTTGTGGTAAGTTCCACAATGTTAAATCATTTATTTTAAGTATTGTGGGAATATTATTAGTGAAGCATGTTATTTACATTCCACCATATTGTGTTTGTGATTGAGATTAATGTTTGAACCTAAATTTTAGGGTTTTATTGTTATTATGTGGTGTGCAAACTTGGTAGGTATTGTTTTTAGGAATATGCATGTTGTTTGTGTTAATTTGTAGCCTAAAATTTTGAGTTTGGGGTGAAATCTGAGTAACCCATTTGTGATGATGCATGATTCGGCTCAATGATAGATTGGGTGACATCGTTCTTAAGGAAAAATTGTCATCATGCGGGTTTGTTTATATATTATTGTTAATGGGCTAAAATTTACTCATTTTTCTCTTGTGATATTTAATTGAGTATGAACTGTTCGGCAAGCACTTTAGTTGAGTGTAGTGATTATTGTTGCATTTAAAAGTACTTTCATGATAATCGTAGTGCTTGATGTTCTTGATGATGGATGGAGTAACATTCTTCTTAAGGGAAATCATTGAGCCTTCATTTCTTGCTAATCCCTTGGTATTGAATGATTGTGAAGTTTTTTCGGGGAAGTATGAGTACCCCGAATGACTCAAAAATTGGTTAACTATTGCTTTGCCATGCCTTAGTTTTGCTAAAAATTTGTTTTTGCCCTGTAAGCGCTTGCGTTCTATAGGTGTTGCCCTGTGAATCACATTTGCAATGCAAATGAAAGTGGAGAATTGAAAAATTCTCACTGCGTCCACTTGCATCCACCTGTGAAATGCATGTCTCCACCTATGAAAAGCAAGAGTCAACGTAGGTGATGGGTGAAAGTGCCAGGATGTTGCCAAGCATATGAAATTGCACATTCGTAATGCATGAGGACTCATCCAAAATGCATATGCCTTTGCACATGCCAAGTCCATGTACTAGGTTCATCCAAGCATATGTAAAGTCACATGCTAAGCGCAAGTCCCCGCTTGCGAATTGCTTGTGACACGCACATGCCAGCAGTTCATCTAGTGCCTTTTTCTTCTTTATGCATTCCATTTCTTTTTATTTCATTAACTTGTTGTAGCATTATCTTCCTTCAATATTGAAAAATACAAATAGATTTATTTTTGGTTTTCCTGGTGCTTACATTTGTTTGTTGGACCATTACTTTTTGTAGGCGCAAAGCAAAAGGTAAAGCCCCAATAGGAGCTTCAAAATCTGTGGACCTTTCTGTAGCTGTGCAAAATGAAGGACTATCAGAAACACAATTTTGATTTAGCCTTTAGGGGATCAAAGGTTATTATCACACCTTTTGCGAATATCAACCTATTACAGAAGAATCGGGGTTTGATATAGACTCTTTTAAGAATGTGTTCCCCAATATAGTAGAGCAGTTCGACAAACAAGTATGGGACCAATTAGCTGAAGTGCCTGGCCCTTATTTTCTTGAGTTTGTATGAGAGTTCTATGCATTTTACAAAGCTAGGCAAGACATTCTGAAGCATAAGGGCCTCGTAGACAAGATAGCATATCTACCATGAGTCCTAGTGTGAGGCAAAGAGTTTTACATTACCCCCGCTACCATTAACTCTATATTCTGGGATGATGAACTTCACTCTCCATCGGGGTTTGCTAGGCATTTCGCCTCACAAGATGACCAATATGCTTGGGTAGCCAGTGTCATGGCTGAAGAACAACCATTTTGGGTGGTGTCCAAAGGTCGTATCTCTCGTCAAAATCTTAAGTTTGAGGTTCAAATATTGTTAGATTTTGTATGCACATAACTAATCCCATCAAAGAACACCACCCATGTTTCCATCGAGTCATATCGTTTATTATGACTGGTATTCACATAAATGAGGGGGAAATTATAAATGATAAATTCAAAAGAAAATCTAGACATCAGTCCACTTCTATGCCCTTCCATGTTCTTATTTGTAAGTTTTGTCTCCGAGCAAGATGTCCTCTATTATGGATATTAGACAAAAACCTCTCGAGAAGAGAGTGTATTTGATTTGGCCACAAAGAGGGATAAAGATGCTCCATCAATCAGGAAGTGCAAGTTATCTTTAAATCCACATGCATTTGAAGTTATAGACTCCCCCCTTAATATTGTTTATACTCGATTGGGGGATCCAACTCCTACCCCTTGGGTGTCAGGACACACCCGCACTATTCCCCCATCACTTCATCTTTCTCAAGCACGACTACGTCCATATTATGTGGTCTCCTCAAGCTTTCTCATGTGCCATATAGCAATGCTGATCTTTCGAATAAGATAGCTCAAAATATTCCATCCATGATTCAGAATTCTATCAAATCAGCTTTAAAGCCAGTAGTGACTAACTTGAGCAAACTTTGCACTCGGATTGATCCAGTTGAGGGGGATGTTAGTGAACTTAGTAATGAAGTACACCAGACCATATCAAGGGTCCCATAGTTTGATCTAAATTTACCAGCTCCTACTTCGGCATCACCTCTTAGAGATAGGAGTCCTCCAGATAATTGGTATGTGGGTGAACCCCGAAGGATATTGAGGGGATATCTAAAATACAAGAAGTGTTTAAGTTGCATATGAATTCTATGAGGCAGCCAGACCCACCTGTGCAAGTTCAGCAAAAGATGCACTTATCTCATGTGGAAGCCATTCCTCCTCAGACTAGACCCTGCTGGGATGGTCCACCTCTCCTATATCACGAGTTGATAATGTTTCCAGATAACTGGGAAATTTTCAACCCTTATGGCCCCCTTTCAGGTTAGGTGGGACTCATAGATTCCTTTAGTGGAAGGATTCTAGATTGACTCGGAGCACACATACGTTCCACCAACACCCAGGCCTGTTAAAGTGCAACATCTCTATTATTCGAGAAGGCATCATCATTGGTCTTAGAGTACTCAGGGATTTTTTTTAATCAAGTCCTGAGGGAGTTCTTGCACTGATTCTCTTTATATTTTTTTGTGCATTGGGGGCAAGACTTCATTTTAGGTGGGGGTGTAATTAGTATTTAGGCCATTGTGAAGCATGTCTAAATCGATAATTTGCCTTATGCTTTATATTGCACCCTTGTCGGGCTTCATGTTGTGATTATTGGAAATGTGAGTTTCTCTATCACTGGGATAGTCCTACACACTTAATTGTTTCACTACTCATGCTTTGAAAATGCGATTAGCACCTATACAAGGCCTTGTTCTCCATTGATCCTTGAGCACATAGCTCAAACATCGCCTTTGTAAATAGTAGTTAATATTAAATAAACTCTAAGGGTTTTCTTCATACTACGGTTCTTTCCTAAGGAGCAAACTTTTTCTTTTATTTATTTTTGTGTTGAACCAGGTTGTATTTCTCTTCGATAGATGGACAGATGATTTTTTTATTGGAAAATGCAGAGTTTTAGTATTTAGATGGACACTGTGTTTTCCTTATCTTGATGGGCCTAAAAAAAATTTCTTGGAAATGAATTTGCAAAATTGAGAAAAGAGGAGAAAATGATTTTTTGCTAAAGCATTCTCTTGTTATGACTTGCACACTCTCCATTTGGCTTGATTGATTCACAAACGAGTGCGTGAAACTCAGAATGGCTTGTCAAAGTCATTTTTCCCAATTGATTTTGAGAGTGATTGCAAACTTCTTATTTTGTGACGCCTTGTGTGGTAAGGCTTGCTTAGTTTCTGTGCATGCATGTTTTCTAGAACTTGTCGCAAATGTGATTCAAGGAAAAATTTTAGATGTTGTTTAGCTTGGAAGATGATCTTAGGACCTCTTTGGACAAGTCACTTTACCCAAAAAGTTCTTTTCCTCAACATTGATCCTAGTTAACCCCTTTGAGCCTTAACCATTCCTTGGCACCCATGCTAGACACCATAACCTTCTTGACTCCTCGATGTTGGCACTCGTTCCACCCTAATGGATAGAAATGAAAGTGCAGGCTAAAGGCCTAAGTTTTGGGAAAATATAAATGATTAAAGGTATTGTAATGTAGGAAAAAGCCCAAGTTTAAGGGTGTATATATTTTTGTTGATAGAAGAAGCAATTAATCTTAAATTGTGAGGTAGCACCCAATGCTTATCTTGAGAAGTAATTTATCTATCAAAAGAAAAAATGAAAGAAAGAAAAGATTTGCTGGTGTTCTCATGAGCAAAAGAAAAGAAGTGCTTGGAATAACTTTGTGAAGGAGATAAATTGGGATTGTGAGAGGGAGAGATAAGATGAAGTGAATCAAAGATGTGAGCGAGTGCACTTGATTATTTATAATAACATTAGGGAGGTTTTGTCACTTGAGCCACAATAAAATCCTCACCTTAAACCTAGCCTACATCTTTGCCCGCAAGTCCTTAGTTATTCCGAGCTTGGCGAGTCTACATTAGTGGAAAATTACATGAAGGGAAAGTGTATGGTTCAATGTGTGTGTACTCAAACTTCTTTGAGAGAGTGAGAGTCTTCGTGTTCTATTATAATCTCTACATTATGAATTGCATGATTATGAGTGGGATTCTCTCTTGTGGCTAGTGTCATTACATGTTTGAAGTAAGAAATGAAGTCTCGATTACCATTGAGAGGAATGAATGAGACAAGTTATATGGAGAATCTTGAGGAAAATTTTGAAGGTCAATGCCAATGACTTGAGAAGCTTAATGATCTTGTTTTGAATGAAAAATCCCCTGATTTTGAAAGAAAATTGAAGTCTTTTCATATATATTTTGAAATGTGTATTTGCCTTGATATTATGGTGATACCAATTGATATGAGCACCTTTTTTTATAGTCTTTTGTTTATTCTTGAGTCTTTAAGTCGGTATAATCCTGTGTACAACCTTTATGTCTTGAGAAATTATGTCAATCCTTTACCTTATGAGTGTTTTCTTGAGAACATGCAATGGTTCAAGTTTGGAGGTTTGATAAGTTGGTAATATACCAACTTATTTAGCTTTTATTCATGAATTATTGCCTTGATTTAATGTAATTTAGAAGAATCTTATGCCCTTATTATATTATATGCAGGAACTCTTTATAAATTGAAGTAAGAAAAGGATTTGAACCCAAAGGATCTAAAAATTGAAGCCAAAGTACAAAGATGATAGGAAGAGCAAGAATCTGCCGAGATGTGCGAACCAACATGCAGTCCGTTAGAGAGCACCTGGGTTTCGTTGGTGCCAGCGCACATGGGAGATAGAATATTGCATCAGCAATCATTCATATGCAAGAAGAAAGAACCCAAGGGAGATCTCCCATTCCTTCACACCTAAGACCATAAGTGAAGCAGCCTCACTGCCTGGAAGATTTGGGCACCTGCGAGTTACAAGTCGCAAAGGGGGACTGCAGGTGCCCTCGCACCTAGCTTCGCACATGCCTCGAAGGGAAAAATGATCCAAATGTGTGTGACATAATTGGGAAGGTTCCAAAACCCTTTTTGGGACCTGTGTAAAGTATATACTGTAGTTTTTCCATTCCCAAGTAGAATAGTTGATAGAGTACAATTTTTCTTTTTCTTCTGTAGAGTGAAAATCACCATTGTTAACATTGAGCTTGGAATTTAATTTGGCTGTTGAAGAATGAAAGGTATTTTGGAAAACCCAATTGGTATATTCTCCTATTCCTTCACTATGAGTAGCTAAACTCAATTCTAGGAGTGTGTGTATGACGGGTGTTGATTATTTATGTTTATAATTGATTATTGTGTATAGGTCAATTGAATTCTTCATGTTTTAATTATAAAATAGATGATTGTAAACATTGATTTAGCTTACTAATTGTGTTCTTTCTTGAAGAAGAAGTTCATTAATTGGGTAAGAGTTCAATAGTGGAGATTTGGGATTTTTGCCATAAATTGAGGCTAGAAATAACTTGATTTAGGAAATTCCCATCTAAGAGTCAAGACTAAAAATAGCTTGACTCACCTAAGCTAAATTGGTTGGTTTGTGATCAAACTATGGAGCTTGAATGAAACCATAGTATACATACTTAGTGGGTCTAAAAACTACTAAGTATAGCTTGAACCAAAGCTACCCATACAAATAACTAAAAGTTTGCTTGACTAATCAACCCCTATACTATTGTATGACCCAATCCGAAGCACACCCCTAGCCTTTAAATCGTTTTCAAATCAATTGTGTTTACGTTGCCCATTTATTACATTTTAAATTTTGAATTCCCAAACCACTTCCCCTAATATTAATTTACTTGTTTGAACAATTTAGTTACCCTATTAAATTGATTTTGAAAATTAGTGGCGAGTCATCATACCACTCTTTGTGGATTCGACCCCGACATCCGTTGGATACTTATTATTTTGCTTGTTCATCATTACCACCTCCTTCTGGAGAGTTGTTTTGAATGTCATCACCAAGCTCTAAAGGGGTTGAGGATGCAGCCGTAAACCACCTCCGCAGTTGCAGCTAGTCTCCCACAGGAGAGGCTCCGCTAGTGCAAGCCAAGCGCCGCTGGAGTGGCTGCACCAGCACCTATGGCACTAGTAAAACAACAACACCAACAATCACCTGAAGGGACCCTCAGAATTCATTCACAACCCCTTGAACACAAACCTGACATGCTACCCAACTGGAAACGATATTTTGGACTCACCAGAATCATCGAAATTACCATTGGAGGTCGTCTTGATGAAATGTTGACCAAACTCAACACTTTGCTAGTTTTGCTTAAAAGCTACCCAAGTGCCCAAATGAGTTCAGAAGCCTCGGAAGTCGAACCAAAAGTCCCACCATCCCAAAGTCAATGTTCTAAAGCTAACAACGTTGATGGAATTTGTATCCGAGATCATCTTCTCTGAAAGTTGAACAAAGTCTTCCAGCTTTAAGAGTTTCAAAATTGGGAAAAGGGCTTAAAACACAAATGAACTACCTGGGAATTGAACTAACCTGTATACATTATGGGAAAGCTCAAAACTCAGAAAAAGCACAAAAATAGACAAAATAACCTAGAGGGTCATTAGAACATCCACTACTAACAGAACTTTCATCCTCAAAAGTTCAAGAAAGGAAGGTATCTGAAGGCTTGGAAAGGTGAGGATAACGGGTTCGCTTTTCAATTCTCCTCAACAAAACGATGCCGCCACTGAACCTTCACTAATGGAATCTCCTAGTACCTCAACATCCTAACATGTCTTTCCAAAATAGACACAGGTTCCTCCTCAATAGCCAGTGACTCATCCAACTGAACTGAATTCCACTGAAGCACATGTGACACATCCGAAATATACCATCTCAGCATAGAAATAGTGAAAACAGGGTGAACACCTGAAAGAGCAGGAGGCAAGGCCAACTCATATGCTACATCTTCAATATGATGAAGGATCTCAAACAGCCGAATGAACCTAAGGCTAAGCTTGCCCTTCCTCCCAAACCTTATCATCGCCTTCATGGGCGACACCCAAAGGAAAACTCAGTCACCAATCATAAACTCCAACTCTCAAACTCTTCAGTCAGTATAGCTCTTATGCCTACTCTAGGTAGTATGTAGCCTCTCCTGAATGACCTGAACCCTATCTATAGAATCACAAAGAAAATTAGTACCCCATGGTGTAACCTCAAAGGCATCAAACTAAACCACTGGAGACCTATACCGCCTACAATTTAATTCCTTAAACGGAGCCATTTGAATATTGGAGTGGTAGATATTATTATACGCAAACTCAGCCAAGGCTAAGAACATATCCCACTGACCTCCGAAATCAATAACACAGGCCTGCAATATATCCTCTCGCACCTGAATAGTATGCTCAGAATGAGCAACAGTCTACGGGTGAAAAGCAGTGCTAAGCTCAATTCGGGTATCCAACTCTCTCTGAATAGACCTCTAGAAACATAAAGTAAACTGAGTACCATAGTCAGAAAGGATAGAAACAAGCACCCCATGCAAACGGATGATATCACGAATGAAAATTTGAGCCAACCTCTCCAAACTGTAGGAAGTTAGAACAGGCAAAAAATGAGCAGACTTTGTCATCCTGTCCACAATAACCTAAATAGCATCAAATCTCTGCAATATGCATGGCAAGCCTACCATGAAATCCATATCTATCCGATCCCATTTCTACTCAAGAATGGGCAGCCTCTAGGTCAAACCACTTTGTCTCTGGTGCTCATACTTCACCATCTGAAAGTGTAAGCACCTAGACACAAAATTTGAGATATCCCACTTCATCCCACACCACCAGTAGTGCTGTCTCAAGTCAAGGACATCTTAGCTGCCCATGGATTAATGGGATATCTAGAATAATGAGCCTTCTTCAAGATGGGCCTAACCAAATCACCAACTCTAGGAATGCATATACAACCCTCAATCCTTAGAACACACTCCGAATCTAAGGTCGCCTCCCTAGACTCGCCTCTCAGCACCTTATCACAAATGATCCTCAACCTCGCATTATCAAACTATTGTGCCCTAATCTTTCTACAAAGGAAGACCTAGCCTCAAAAAATGCAAGATTATGGCTCGTCTAAGAAATATCAAGTCTAACAAACCCCGTTAGCCAAGGACTCGATGTCCAAAGCTAATGGTCGCTCCTATGCTATTAAGAATTCCAAGCTACATATACCTACTGCATTTTGGTTCAAGGCATTTGCTACCATGTTTTCCTTGCCTGGGTTATAGAGAATAGAGATATCATAGTCCTTCAGTAACTCCAACCACCTACACTGGCTCAAATTTAGATCCTTCTTGCTGAAGATATACTGAAGACTAAGGTTGTAAGTAAGGATCTCACAATGCATGACATATAGATAGTGCCTCCAAATCTTCAACGGAAAGACTACCGCTGCTAACTCCAAGTCATGAGTAGGGTAGTTTCTCTCGTAGACCTTCAGCTATCTAGAAGCATAAACAATCACTCGTAAGGATATCACAATTCATGACATATAGATAGTTCCTTCAAATCTTCAATGGAAAGACTACCGCTGCTAACTCCAAGTCATGAGTAGGGTAGTTTCTCTCGTAGACCTTCAGCTATCTAGAAGCATAAACAATCACTCAGCCCTGTTGCATTAATACCCAACTCAAACCAATTCCAGAAGCATCACAATAGATAGTAAACCCCTAGCCCTCAACCGAAAGAGCAAGAAATAGAGCTGAAGTCAATAAGGACTTGAGCCTCAGAAAGCTTGCCTCACACTTGTCAGACCACTCGAAAGGAATATTCTTTTGAGTTAATCTAGTCAACAGATCTGCTATAATGAAAACCCCTGCATAAACCATTTGTAAAAACCTGCTACCTTAATGAAATTATGAACCTCGATAGAAGAGGTAGGCCTAGCTCAGTCATAAACTATCACAATCTTAATCGGATCCACCATAATCCCATCCTTGGACACCACATGCCACAAGAATGTCACATACTTAATCTAAAACTCACACTTAGTGAATTTTGCATACAACTGCTAATCTCGGAAGGTCTAAAGTATAACTCTTAAATGCTTCTAATGCTCCTCCCTACTTCTCGAGTACACCCAAATGTCATCGATAAACACAATAATGAAGCAATCTAGTTAGGCTCTGAACACATGGTTCATCTACTCCATCAAGGCTGCTGGGGCATTGGTCAACCCAAAAGACATGATTAGAAACATATAATGGTTGTATCAAGTCGTAAATGCAGTTTTTGAGATGTTCGCTGTCGTGATCCATAATTGATGATAACGCGACCTCAAATCAATCTTAGAGAAAACCACTGCACCTTTTAGCTAGTCAAACTGATCATCAATACATGGCATCAAGTACATGTTCTTAACGGTCACCTTATTTAGCTGTTTGTAGTCAATGCACGTCCACAAGGAACCATCTTTATTCTTCACAAATTGAACAGGAGCACCTAATTGAGAAAAACTAGGCCTGATAAAACCCTTACTTAGAAGATCCTAGAGCTGCTCCTTAAGCTCTCTCAACTTTAATGGTGCCATCCTGTATGGCAAAATAGAAATGGGTTGAGTGCCTAATTTGACATTAATACAATAGTCGATATCACGATCGGGAGGAAAACTTGGTAGGTTAGTAGGAAACATATACGAATACTCGCAAACCACATAAACTGACTCAATGAAAGGTGTGGTGGCCCTAGTATCACAGATGAAGGCAAGATAATCCAAGAACCCTTTCCCAACCACCTGCTGGGCTCTCAAGAAAGATATAAGTCTCCTTGGCATGTTGCGATCAACACCCTTTTATACAATAGGAGGGATACAAGGCATCCATAGAGTAAGAGTCTTGGAAAAGCAATCCAAGACTATATGGTAAGGAGACAACCAATCCATGCCTAAGATTACATCGAAATCAACCATGTCCAGCACTACCAAGTCTACCCAAGTGTCATACCCTAGAATATTTTCCACACAAGCCCAGGATACATGATCCACTACTAAAGAATATATATTGTTGTAGCTACACACATAGGCATAGGAAATAAATAACAAGTATACTCTGAACGAGTAGCAAAGTAAGCGTATAGATAAGAGAATGTAGACCCCAGATCAAATAATGCAGAAGCTGACTGATAAATGACTAAGATCGTACCTGTGATTAAATTACCTGAAGCCTCGGCCTCTGGCTGGCCCAAAAAAACATACATGTGGCTCCAACTACTATGACCAACTCAAGCACCCTAGGGTCTACCCCTACTACCCTGCGCACCACTTCTGGCTGATGGCACTGGAGCCCTAGGGGCCTAAACCTATTGACTTGACCGCCTCTGCTGACCACCATCCCTGAATCTAGGGCACTGCCTCGCAAAGTTCCGCAACTCCCCATACTCTAAGCACCCTATACATGTTGATGCCCAAACTGAAGAACCCGCTGAAATAAACTGGCTATGTCAGCCAGAATACCTAGAATGAGTACCTTATAATGTCTGAACCAAGCTTTGGCTATCTTATCAATTCTAACCGTCAATAATTTGAAGAGCCACCTGAACAAGCCAGCTAGGCTGGAAACACTACAAGTGACCCTTACCGAAAAACCCTCTATCTCTAGATTGGGAACCGCTAAATCAATCTTGTTGGCGAGAGCTCTTGTTGCTGCCTCTGTAGGACTAGAGATAAATATCCTCAATGGTGTGAGCATGATCAATAATGGTAATAAAGATTGCCCTTAATGCTACTAGGTGCTCTAAAGCCAATTAAAGTTGTAGACTCAACCCTCTAATAAATCAATGCACCTTCTCATGCTCAGTAGGCAGAATCATCATGGCATGCCTAGCCAACTGGTGGAAATAGACCTCATAGTCTGAAACAGTCATAGATCCTTGCTCTAATCTGGTGAAATCATCCCTCATCTGCTCCCTGATACTACATGGTACATACTTCTCCAAGAAGGCCTCCAAGAACTAAGCCAAGGTCATATGAGGTGACCCAACTGCTCTACAAGAAATATAAGATCCCCACCACTGTCTGGCTACACTATCTAGCTAAAAAGCAGTATGATCTGCCCCATATGACTCAGCTAAGCTTAGGTTATATAACCTCTCTTGCTAACTGACTAGAAACTCATGTGCATTCTCTCTCGGAGATTATGAAAACCTCAGAGGACCTAGTCTAATAAAACTACCCAGCAATGTCTGCTCCTCATAAGACATAGCAGGCTTAGCTAGAATAGGTAGAGCAACTGATGGGATAGGCAACACCTCTAATTAGGGAGCCACAACAGAAGGTTGCGCTCTTGAACCCTATGCCACTGCCTAGGGCAAAGTCTGGACCTCATCCCAAACCAGCGAGCCAATTGGACTACTGGACAAAGTCTCGGGATGTGATATTCCCTCTAAAACCACAAGAAGATGAACCAGCATGTACTGAAGAATCAGTGTAGCCACAAAACTTGCTGAATGCTGGGCTAGCCCCACTCCCTTCTGCTCATACTGAACCTCATCCACCTTAATATATGGCTCTAGTGATAGTACCCTAGTCTGGGCCTGAGATGGATTCGTAGCCCATACGCTACCTCTACCTCTAGGTCAACCTCCTCTCCATCCCTAGATGAGGCTCTAACTGTTGACGCAGAAGCCTCATCCTCACCTGCCAGTGATCTCATCCAAACCATCCCAGAAAGTGTGAAACAAAAGATATTTAGAAGTTGATAGAGTCAAGGACGCACGATAAGGAATCAATCAAGATGGAAATTTTTCCTAAGAATACCTTATTGCCTCTGGAAGATAGGATACATACGTCATCATACCGATCCATGAGACTCTTCTAGATATTTTCTCTTGTATTCATAAGATTGATTAACCTAAAGCTTAGATACCATTATCACGTGTCCCAAATTTAGGCCACGATGGCGCCTACAAAACCCCCAAATAGGCAAGCCAACCCAAGAACATGATACTATAAATACGCATTTAAATAAGAAAGTGAAAGATAAATCATAACAAGATATGGGTCAACAGTATATATATATACACCCAACAGTACAATATATACAATAAAGCACTAAAGAAACCAGGAAAGATGAAATATATATAAGAACCAAACCCCAGACCTGGTGTCACCGCTACAAGAGCATCTAAATACAAAAATAATGTTATACAAGACTCTACTGTCTATAAAAGTACAAAATACAGATAGTATTAACATATGTAAAGTAGTAAGGATCTCCAAATGTCGGGTGCTCAATACAATCCAAACAACAGCTGGCCACAAATGAGTGGATAATCAATGAGGGTGGCTTATTCTAGGTGTTGCATCAGAAAAAATGCAGAAATATAGTACGACTACCAAAATATGGGGTATTCAGTAGGCATCATAGGCCGACTGAGCTCAAAAAGATGATGCTTAATATAAAAAAAAAGAAAAGCAAAATTGTTATTGGGATCCACCTAAATTATAGTTATCATAGGAAACTGAAAGCAAGAAAGTAACTCGGCTAACGGTGAAGATAACAACAATAAGTAAGAAAAAATAGAAACTCCAAGAAGGAATTAAATGCGATGCGACATAAGATAGGTGCAACGCAATATGATGTCTATGCAATATGAGTCCGGAATCTCAGTTAGACATAACAACAAATAAACATGAGTCTGGAATCCTAGTCGGACATAACAATAAGTAAACATTAGTCCAGAATCCAACTCGGACATAATAGTAAATAAATATGAGTCCTCGAAACTCAAATCAATAAAATTTGGGGTAAAAGGGAGCGAAATCTCTTTTTAAGTCGAGAAACCTAAATTTTCTCCTTTAAACCTTGTCATGAGCCATGTACATGAATGCAAAAACATATAAATGCCACTATAGAGAGTACATGTACATACATATATTACAAACAGGTCAAAAGAAGCCTCTAAACAAGGCGACTAAGTTGGAACTTTTTCAAAATCCAAGCTATGACCTTAGGCCCACAGTTACATAGTTAACGGAAGAAGACAAACAGAAAGATAGGATAATGAAGTAAAATTGATAGATAATGCCAATTCTACCTCTATAACCTCCTTAAAACTCAAGATGAGGATTCTAGGCTAACATAACGAGTCTACAGTGCCCTAAACTGATGAGGATTCTAGGCTAACATAAAGAGTCTACAGTGCCATGAACTAAGGATACATATGATAAGTCCATTCTACGGTCCTTGAATTGGTCAAATATTCAGAAATAGGATTTAAGCCTGTTTCTAACTTAAAACCTACCCTAACTTTCAAGTAACTTATAGCATATAAAATCTAACTAAGCCAAGTCTAAAGGAAGTAAATCGTAACCTAGCTCAGAGCCAAACTACAAGCACAAGCCATCAATCGTGTGCCTTTCCCTTTTGTAAAGCCTCAAAATTCTGCCATGCTATCACAAACATAATCTAGTTGTAAAGATAAGAAAAATGACACCCATATTTCTATATAAAAATTTGGGCAGAAATTGGGCCAAAAACAGATCCTCGTGGATCGCTTAACAAAATAGAAAATAAATTTCACAAACATGCTCGTAACAGAATGTGAGGTGCGTGCCCCAAATTTGAGAAGAATAGGGAGTAAATTTTGACCCCAAATGGTCCAAAACCCATCACTTTAAGATAAGAAGAATCATGCAATAAGGGCCTAATTTGAAACTGGAATATGGAATTAGCAACTATACGCGCAATAGAAACATATGAGGAAAAGAATTACCTTGGAAGCTCAAGAAATGGGTAAGAATTGAAGGTCAAAGCTCCCTTGCTGAGATCAATAATAGAGGAAAATATGTTTTAACACTTAGAGAAATAAAGGAGGAGAGTACATTTAAATGTACAATGATCGTCGCACTTGCGAACAAAAGGTCGCAGTTTCAGCATTGCATCAGTGGATAAAGCAACATAAGAGTGGAGGTCAATAGAAACCTCCGACTCCACAGACGTGACTCAAGATCTACAAGAGCGAGACCATCTAACCGACATAGCTTCACATGGTTGGATGCTACTGATGTCAGCCTGCTCTAGAGTTACGACTTGTCTTCCATGGGGGTTGCTCCACTGTTTTGAGCCAAGCTCCACATAAGCGGTTCCATCAACACCAGTTGCACCAGCAAAATAACAACACAAATAATCACTCGAGCAGACCCTCAAGATTTGTTTCGAATCTCATGAATATAAACCAGACATGCAACTCAACTAAAACAACATTCCAAACTCAACAAAATCATCAAATTTACCAATGGAGGTCATCTTGAGAAAATGTTGACCGAAGTTAACACCTTGTTGGTTTTGCTTAAAAGTTACCCAAGTGCCCAAAATAAGTCCAGAATTGCTAATAGTGCTGACAAAATTTCCATCCGAGTCCATCATCTCTAAAAATTGACCAAAGTCAACCCTTTTAGCTTTAAGAGTTTCAAACAAGGAAAAGGGCTTAAAACAAAAATAAACTACCTAGGAACTGAACCATCTATCTCGGCAAGTCATAAATGACCTGTAGCCACTGTGGGGAAGCTTTAAATACAAAAAGCAGGAAAACAGATAAAATGACCTAAGGGGTCATTACATCTGCTCTTGCTTCCAAAGCATGTATTCTTAACATCTGTGAGAATAAGAGTTAAAGATTCAGATCCTAATTTGGATTGACTGGTAACAATTAGAATCAAGTAATAGCATATAGGAAAGAAGAAGTTAAGTTTTCCTAATATCTTGTAGCCTCTAAAAGAAAAGTACTGACGTCTCTGTACTATTTTTCAAGACTCTATTAGATATGTTCTTGTATGATGAGATTGACGAACCTAGGGCTCTGATAAAAACTTTGTCACGACCTAAATGACCATGAGTGGCACCCACGCTAACCCTTTGGTGGGGGAACAATCTATCCTGAACCTTACCCTAATCATTTAACCAATTTTAGGGGAGATAATGATAAAACAACTTAATAATGATAAAAGTTGAAAACTAGTGATAAAAGTTTGAAAACATTCAACTACCTATTACATTCACCAAGATTAAAAATTTATGTACAAGAACTCTAAGAAAACCAAACATATATAAGATATCCAAAGCTAAACAAAATAAATAGTGTTTCATCATTCGAAAGAAGGACAATGACTCAAGTGAAGATCCATGGCAGCCCAAAGATATAGTGCTTACCCTTGGATTGAAATCATCTCTTTGGACTAGAGGTGAGGTTGCATATGAGCCTCTACAACACGGTCTGCACTCAACAAAAGAAGAATACATAGTAGTATCAATACAAATTTCAATGTACTGTTAGGTATCATAGGCCGACCCAATTTAGAACAAGTATACAGTTAAATCAAATAACAAGTAGAATGGAACTTCAATACTTAGCATGTAGAACAATTCAACAAATAATCACCTCAAGTCAAACAAAACAAGGTCTATAAAAAACATATAATCACTTAATGTTATCATAATAATTCAAGCACTCACTCTCTCACACCTATATCTCACGGGGATCTATTCCCACCTCACTTTTATCAATGTAACTCAGTACCATTCATATCATATAAACATGCCTTAACTATTCGCCATAGTGAACAATGATATAAATGTAACTGTAACGGTATACACACATGCTAAAGGAACTTATTTCTGCATGACTAGCCATGACCTTCAAGGGATGCACCAGATTCCATGAACGATACTATCTCATGGTAATCGATTAATAGCAATAAAATCAACATCAATATATGTACCAGCTCATGTTACCCGACCCATTGAAATAAGGTCAACATCAATATCCGTATTGGCGTACTACCCGATCCCTTAACCAATGTTAACCTAGGTTTCCAAGTCTCTATTCCTCAGGATATAACATAGTGCACTAATAATAGGTAAAGATTTTCATTTCAATATTCACTAATAACTTTCATATATATATATATATACGTGCACAAATTATTCATTCAAGAATTTACATGATCATAATCATCAACTCAATCATGTCCGAAGACTAATCAGAAGTAATTTAATTTAAACACATACAAGCACTAAAATAAGTCTCAACTCTAATTAAACTGTGAACTACCTCGAGTGAAGAATTCTCAACTCAAGCAAGTTCAGTCACCAAAGCCTTTCCTTTCCTTAACGCCTCAACGCGTTCCAAATCTATAACCAATAGTTACTAGAGTAATTAATCAATTACTCTTCAATTTTAGGCCTTGGGAATTTAATCTACTAACTCTAACCTTATTCGAGGTATGTAGCATTCCCCAAGGTTTAATTAATCACCAACTATCCCCATATTAGACATATGATCACTATTTATGGAGTTTCTACTCCAAATTCCCCTTTTTAGCTATTTTTATGTTAAGGGTCATACTTTTATGAAACTCAAGGTTCCCAATTAATTCAAACATGTTTAGAAATGCTAAATTCATTATATAAAGTATTAAACAACATCCTAGGATCAAGTCTAGGTGAAATTACACCTACCCACATGGTTTTTCCCATTTTTCACACTTTCAGGGCTCTAAACCGACAATTCCGCCATCAATCCTCATTCATATGGTTCTACAATTGAAAAGGAATTAAACATTGATAAAAGGAATGAATTACTCACCTTAATGGAGGAAAATCACCTAGCTTAGTAGGAAAATCATCACCCTGCAATTCTAGAATGAGACTTTGAGTTTTGGGAAATAAAACCCTGAAAATTAGACTTTACAAGTAAACTGATCCCCTCTTTTGTTGGACTTGTCACTTTCTCACTATAGTGAGACCATTGTGGCGAGATTAGGTCTCTATGGCAGGCTCTGATGGCTTTCTAGGCTCACTGCCATGGAAACTATATTGATATAGCAGACTCACTTTAGTAAGTTTACAAAATACAAAACCGCGGAAACTCACCCAGAACTCCCTATTTCATAACACACCTTGATTTCTAGATATCACGGATAAATCTTGACATGGTAACCACTATAACCAGAGTTTTATGAACCCGTTTACCATTCCAAAACATTTTGCAAGATTCTACACCACTAGACTATCTATAATTCAACACCACAATACCGAGTAATACACCATGAGGCACAAATCATCTCTAAAGCAGACAACACCAGATTTTCATCAAAGCTCACCCTGGCCTATAATTTTATCAACTCTCACCTTGGGGAAATGTTGGCTGGCCACTCACACCATAAACCACACTATAAAAATAGGATGGATTGTTAACCTTTTTGCTGACTAATTATTTGTCACACCCCAAGGCTACCCCCTAGATGTAACACGAGACTTAGGATCACAAGTGACCTCAAGCTGACCATTTGGTCTTAGCATGAAATAAGCAACATAATAACAAACATAGTGGAAGCATAAATAACGGAAGTAGGAAATCCAACTAAACATAAGATAAAGGTCTAAGAGTGGTAGAATATGAACTCAAACACAAAATATACAGCTATGTCTGAAAAGCCTCCAAAATTGACATACGAATTGCTGGGACAAGACCCCAGCTAACTCTAAGTACTGAAATAAATGAGCCTACTAACTAGGAATCATATTAGTCCTTGAGAGTTGAGGACTCACCAACCAATACTGGATAACCGACGGTCCCTAGCCATGAGCCTGAGAATGGGAACCTGAATCTGCATCATAATAAGATGTAGCACAAGAAATAGACATTAGTACTATGGGATGTACTTAATATGTGAGTCTATGCAACTAAATGACAAAAAGTGCTTGAAAATATGCTTAAAACTTTGTTCATGCATAATGAGATAAACCATAAGTAAATATCGTTGTTTAAGCATAAGACATGACATAGAAGTCAAGCTTCAAAATAGAATATGATCTAACTTCATAACTTGAAAACATTCATACGGGAGTTTCTCTAAACAGACATAAACTATGATGAGCTACATGGAGTCAAGTGTCATGCATCAACACTGAAAAAAGGTTATCCTAATTGTCCAAGGTTAAAAATATGTAATAAGATAGAGGACTACCCTGCCACTCTAAGATAGGTTCATTTGGAAACTTGAAACTTACCACTCGGGTATGATAATCAACTGAGGCATAACATGCATGCAACCAATCCATACCAAGAATAACATAAAAGTCGGTCATCTCCAACTCTACTAGATCGGCTGAAGTGACTCTATGAAGGACTATGATAGGACAATCTGTAAATTCTCTTAGATAGGACTGACTCACCAATGGGAGTAGAAACACAAAAGGGTTCTAAGAGTTGTTCAGGGCTGACTTCGAACTTGCAAGCAACATAAGGGGTCACAAAAGACAAGGAAGCTCCCAGGTCTAGCAAAGCATAAAAATCAAAAGAGAAGACTTGCAACATACTAGTGACAATATATGGGAAACTCTCCTGATCTTGGCTAGATGATAGAGCATAGAGATGTTTTTGGCACTGACAACCACCCAAACTAGAAGCAGCACCATGCTGGACTGGATGACCCGCTAGGGCTACTGAAGTAGACTGAGTCCTTCCACCTCCATGTCCCTTCTTAGCTGAAGGGCAATCCTTAATTATGTGTCCAACCTATCCATACCCAAAGCACCCATATGTGTTATAACGACACTCTTCTGGGTTATTCTTCCCACACTAGTTGCAAACAGGGTAGGAAAGCACTTTTGCAACACTCCCCAGAGACTGCAAACCCGATTCTCTACCTGACTGATCATGCCTAAACATGGGGGCCTAAGTAAGAGCATTAGATGATGAAGGAACGGGTCCTGATGACCTCTTTTGAAATGAAGAACGGTGTCTTACTCTGGACCTCTGATGGCTAAAACCCTAATTTTTTAATCTAGACCTCTTGTTCTCCCTTACTATTTCCTTTAACTTATCTCCCTTGATTCGATGGGCATGGGTCATAAACCTAGAGATATCCATGTCCCACAAAAGCATAGCAAACATACACTCTTTTTCACCAAGTCTGACACCCTATAAATGAACATGCCAATCCGATCCCTCGGATCAGCCACCATAGAAGGGTAATATCAAGAAAGATGGGTGAACCTCAATCCATAACCCTGCACTGACATAGATCCATGCCTCAAATTCATGAACTCTTTGGCCCTAGCCTCTCTCAACTCCCTAGGGAAGAATCGATCAAGGAACTCTCCCTTGAAGCACTCCCAAGTCATAGGGATCGCATCCCTAGCCCTAGCATCCTTCCACTACGTATACCAAATATGAGCTATATCCTTGAGCTATTAGGAAGATAGATCAACACCATCCATACCAACAATTTGCATCACCTCAAAAATCTTCTTCACCTCATCCATGAAATTATGCGGATCTTTACTAACCATAGAACCCATGACTCAGGCAGGTTTATACAAATAAAGTCTCAAACTCTGGAAGCAACTACCCCACCATGAGGGTTATCCAGAATAGGTGCTGTGGGATTGGCCTGATTTTCCAATGCATGACCTAACATATGAATGGCATTCCTGAACTCCACATTAGTGACCTCATGGTTCTAAATTGGAGGATTAGCATTTTTGGCATTGCACTGGCGAGGCATGACATGGTGAGGAGGCATAATATGAAATGCATATAGATTGGATTAGAGGAGTAATAGGGTTAAGCTCTATCGCACGACATTGATCATGATAGAACTAAAGTTTTTCCTAAATCATCCCATAGCTTTCCTCTTATAAGTGTGGCATACTTCACACCATGAAAGAGACTCTTGAACCTGATGCTCTGATTCCAAGCTTTTCATGCCTCGAGGCTACCCCGTAGACGTAACATGGGACTTAGGATCACAAGTAGACCCAAGCTAGCCCTTTCGTCTTAGCATGACGTATGTAATATAATAACAAACATAGCGGAACCATAAATAATGGAAGCAAGCAATCTAACTAAACATAAGATAAGGTCTAAGATTTATAGAATATGAACTAAAACACAGTATATCAAGCTATGTCTAAAAAGCCTCTAAAACTGACATACGAGTTTTTGAGATAAAACCCCAGCTAACTCTATACACTGAAATTAAGGAGCCTACTATCAAGGAAGCATATTAGTCCTCGAAATACAAGGACTCACCAACTAATACTGGATAGCCGGCGGTCTCTAGTAACGAGCCTGAGAATGGGAACCTGAATATGCATCATAATAGGATGCATCGCATGAAATATGTGCTAGTACTATATGATGTACATAATATGTAAGTCTATGCAATAACATGATAAAATGTGCTTGAAAATATGCTTAAAACTTGGTTCATGCATAAAGAGATAAATCATAAGTAAATATCATAGTTTAAGCATAAGACATGACATATAAGTCAAGCTTCAAAATCAAATATCATATAACTTCATAACTTGAAAACATTCATATGGGAGTTTCTCTTAACCGACATAAACCATGATGAGATACCTAGAGTCCAGTGTCATTCACCCATACTAAAAAAGATTGTCTTAACCGGCCAAGGTTAGAACCATGTCATAAGGATCCTGTCATGAGCCACGGAGGGAAACCTACAATGGCAACGTAGTTTTGGACTTGGGTTATCTGGAACCCTTACTGCTCGGTGCTAAATACTACTCCCAAAACATAACATGGGGCTCACATACATGTGACATATCTAGATGTCAAAACATTTTCATAAACATGTTCATAACCCGGATCTTTATAATAATCACGAACCTTATTTTAGAAAAGCATTCATGAGTATTGATGGCACATTAGCTGTCTTGTCTTTCATAATAATTCATATTTTAAAAACTTACATGGCACTAGTTCAATGTCAAAACCACATGCACTTTCATGAAACATAGGAACTAGGTATGCAATTCCTTGTAATTCATGAAATCATGCTATAAGATATACTAATTTAGTTAAATCAGTCCATGAATGACAAAATTTGCTAGACTAAGCCTTTAATTTATGAAGTAGTAATTCACTTGCAAAATCCATATCAAAATCATGCATTTTAGAATTAGATTTCATAGTAGAATCATGATAAGATAATTTATAGAAAGGCCCGTTAAAATTGGGTAAGAACCCTAATTTTAAGTTCATGAAAATCCATATAGAGATTTGGGGGTTTTGGGCATTAGGGCGAAAGAATCCTTTGTTGAATATGTCACGCCCCGAAGCTACCCCCTAGATGTGACACAGTGCTTAGTGTCACAAGTGACCCCAAGCTAACCCATGGCATGACATATCTATTCAAAATCAGATTTAAAGCATGCATTGTGCGAAAGCTAAAACAATCATTATCTGAAAGCGAGGAAGAACCCAAAAGTCTGAATATATAAATAGTTTAGTGTTGACTGATAAAAACAATACTAAGAACTGTTGAAACTAGTCTATGTTTGAAAACCTTCTAACTGAATAGGAGTTGTTGGGACATGCCCCATGCTAACTCTAAAAAATCTGAGACTGAAAGTAAATACTGAAGATATAAGCATGTCTATCGTCCTCAAACTAAGGAGGACTCACCACTGAACTGCTAAGTACGGACTGGAAGTCAAACTAAGCGCGGTCTGGATGCTGAGCGCCTGAACCTATATCATAAAATGATATAGCACAAAAGTATGCATCAGTACTTTGAATGTACTGAGCATGCGGATATAGGCTAAGCTGAACAACATAATAACTGAGCATAAAAGTAGATATACTGGAACATAACTGAGAGCTAAGCTGGATGCAATGGCCAATTATAAATCAAGAAGATAAAACATGCTGAACTGAATACTAAAGTAAATACTGGATAAATGGTCAATGTAACATGATTATGACTATGGGAGCTACTATTAACCAACATACCCCAGGCTGAGCTAACTGTGGGGCCAACCTATAACTCTAGATGGAAGGGTGTTCATACCTTGCCAAGGGTACTAACAAGTCTGATGTGGATCCACTACTGATGTCTACAAGGGATGAGGAGGTGCAACCTAGTCTGATAGCTGAATCCTTACATACCTATGGTGGCACTATAGTTCTGGGACATAGGGACAACTACTAAAAATCTTAGCCTAAACTAATAGCTAAATCTTCATCCCCTCATCCGCTCGGTACTAAGTCTACTCCCAACTGATTATAATCAACAATGTACTGAAATGATGGATAGCTCAAAATATTGCAAATCAACTGAGAATGCAACATAAATATACTGAGGGATATGGCATTCAAATTCTGATGCATGAGCATATAATTATTCCACCTAGTAAGCTTAATTCAGGAAGTACTGTAAGTATACAAACTAGGTTTTCTGAACATTGTACATAGAACCAAACTAATTCTCTAAGAAACATGTAGTCAATACCATAGAGGTTGTAGGAACTGAATTTCAGTAAATACCTAAGATTTTGGAACCCTAGGGTCTGAACAATTCATGGAGAAAACTGAAGATTAACTTGAATCTAGGAACCTAATGGGTGAAAGGAACCCACTAGTGAAATACCACATACCTGGTGAAGAAATCTATGGAGAAATCCTTGGATTTTTGGGGCTGAACTTGATGAAGACCTCTGCTTGTTCTTGCGAGAAAATTGTTGCCTTTTTCTCTTATTTTGCTTTCTAATGTTGAAGAATTTAGGAGAATAGATATTTTAGGTAGTTTGTGACTAATTAACTAGGCTTAAAGTAGTCAAAACGTCATAGCTTAGGCGTTAAAAGAGGTAGGAAAAGTCTAGAATACCCCTGGGAAAGTTAAAAGAAATTCTGCAAAAAATTGCAACTCAGGGATCATGACTTGAAATGATGGACAGTACTCCTAGACGATGGACCATCAACTAAGTCATGGTCCTACCTAAGAGTTTTAAGGGTTCTCTGGTCTTAGGAACTATGACTCCACAAGACGGACCGTACTCCTGGAAGACGGTTCGTCATATGGCTCATGGTTCCTGGGACTTTGGGACGGACCATCAACTGAGCTATGAAGAGATACTATGCCTGAGGATAGTTTTTCTTTCATTTTCTTTCCCTGTAATCGCATTTCCTAATTGTAGTCGCTTTTATGCTTTGCAATAGCTCAAAATTTCCTATCCTCTTTGTAAGAACTATGTCTGACCTGAATTCTCAAGAATGAGATATGTAGGTGGCCTGTGTCAGCTTCGGTCAACCCCTTAGAAAAATATATCTTTCCCCTTCCTATCTTGAACTATGTTCGACCTGAATTCTCAAAAATGTGATACGTAGGCGGCCTTTGTCGGCTTCGGTCACCCCTTTGTTTATCTCCAACATTCTCCTACTACAAGTGTGGGAACTACATTTGACCTGATTCCTACCTCAACGAGATATTTAGGCGCCACTAAGTCTTGGTCATATCACCCAGGAAATGGAAACTGGGGCAGAATTTTCGATAATAGAATATCAAAAATTCAGAAGGCAAAGATTGTCCTCCAAGAAAATTGGAATGCAGAATATGCCGAAGAACAACCAAAATGAATATTGAGAAAGAATCTTGTAATCCCTACAAAGTCTCAAGTCCCTTGCCAATGGTGTAAGATTCATCGGAAAACCTTTAACATGGGCAGAAATTTTGAGGAAGACCTCAAAATTTCCACCAAGCTTCATTCAAGAGTTCAGAATTAAACTCTGAAAGTTCCCCAGCACCAAGAGATCAGAGTCTACTTCAAAATCCCCAGTCCGAGGTGAATGGATCCCTAGAAAGGATGACAAAGGATCTCCAGAGTCCGCCAGCAGTATGTCAAAAATGTCAGAATATCGAGTGAAGGATATTCGTTGAGCTAGCACATGAAATGACGGGAAGAGACCTTTCCAAACTATTCTTTTTTAAAAATGTTTGTTTTCCAAAGAACTTGCTTGAAAAATCATTACAAAAGATTAATTTTACTCCTTTATAATTTGGGTTTGTCTTATGTTTACCATGACTTGGGGAGTCGAGGACGACGAGTGCCTGAGAATGGGAAGCATCCAGAAAGTCAAAGAAAGGAGCAGAGGATCGAAGGAGGTCAACACAGATCAGTTTCGCCAAAAAACAAACCATTTTTCTATGGATGCAGGTCATCCTAAAAAGTATGTTAGAAGTCAGCGAGAAATTCTGCGCTATCCGATGCATTCAAAGAAACACAACGAGATGAGATTCCCCAAAATTGGCAAGAGAAGCAAAAATGATAGGAAGAAGCCAAAAAAGGCAAAAGCTCTTGGAATGGACAAATTATCTTATAGTTTGGAGGAACTAATTGATAAAGAGAGATCGACAGCATTCTCGAGTCCCCAAGTAGATCAGGACAGGTTGGTTAGCTTTAAACACCAAAAGAGAGTTCTCCGCTGATTCCCAGCAAGTCAGAAATCACCACGAACAAAATGATGTTCGAAAATGATACTTGTGGCAGTTCCCAGAAATAGGCATGACCATTTCATTCACATTTGAAATAAAAGTTGTTTTGATTAGCTTCATAGACATTTTCTTTAAAGTTTTTTCAAGTTTGACTGTGGTCGCTAGTAAGAGTGACGTTGTGTCTACTAATTATTTGCCTTGAGCACATGTACACACAAAAGAGTCAACAGGACAACGTAAAAACCAAAAGTGATGTTTTCTGCAGCCTCTATGCATACCATTGCATGATCATCCACATCATTACCATATTTGCATGTCAAGAGGACCATGTCAAGAGGACCATGTCGAGAAGACCATGTCAAGAGGACCATGTCGAGAGTACCATGTCAAGAGTACCATGTCAAGAAGACCATGTCATAAGGACCATCATCATCATATGCGGCAGATACACATTTGCTGCAAATATTATGTCTCTCTACCGGCTAGTTTCAAAGAGGATGAATTTCAGAGGCATCCTTAAATCGCACTTACAGCACAGGATCAACCGAAAAGCATATTTATATCCAACATCGCATGAGACGATGGATTCTGACGTTGAGGTTATATTTGCTTCATCATTATTATGCCAAGTCTGGCATTCAGCATATTTATATCCAATATCGCGTGAGATGGCAGAGTCTGACGTTAAGGATGTATTTATTTTCTTATTATTATGCCAAGGTTGTTGTATTTATATCCGATATCGCGTGAGACAGTGAAGTTTAACATTGAGGATATTATTATTATTATTCCAAGTCTGGCATCCTGCATATTTATATCTGATATCGCATGAGACGGTGGAGTCTGACATTAAGGATGTATTTGTTTTCTTATAATTATGCCAAGGCTGGTGTATTTATATCCAATATTGCATGAGACGACAGAGTCTAACGTTGAGGATATTATTATTATTATGCAAAGTGTGGCATCCAGCATATTTATATCCAATATTGCGTTAGATGTTGAGGATTTGTTTGCTTCCTTATTATGCCAAAATGAAGGAGTCTTGCATTGAGCATATTTATATCTGATATCGCACAAGATAGTGGAGTCTGACATCGAGGATATTTATGCACCCTTATTTATTTGAGACAACAAAGTCTCACGCTGAAGGATGTTTATACATTCAAAATCATCAATCGCCAGAAGATGCAGCTATATTTGATTGTGTGGCAAAGTCCTTGTCACCCTCGATGATCAAAAATGTTTGCCATCAAGGCTGAAAGCATATAGTCTAAAGGATGTCTGTAATACACCATCCAAATCGGATGATGAATTAGATCTCCTAAAATTAGGAGGCCAAGAGCATTCTATAAGATGCAGTATCTAAACCAGGATAGTGTGCAAGAGCGCCCAAGATTTGGTAGTTCAAGGTAATTCATAAGTCGCAACAATATTTGAAATTGGATAAATATGCAATACTACCAAAATTTGATTGTTTGAGGGTTATCTATAAGTCGCGTCATATCCAAGTTGATTATGCGCAGGACTACACAAAAGTTAATAAAATCAAGGAAAAGCTGTAAGTCGTGACACATGCAAAATTGAATAATAGTTCAGGATTACCAAAAGACTGACAATTCAAGGGACATCTATAAGCTGTCTCTAATCAAAGTTAGATGATGTGCAAGATTACCTAAATTTTGACAATTCAAGGGATATCTATAAGTCGTGTCGATTGTCACCCATAGCCAAGAGGGCTATCATATCAGAAACTACTACAAGCGGTCACGAAGACCATCATATTCAAACGACCCAGAAAGTCATCGCATTTGAAAAATCATCACGATTCATTGCCATGAAGGCAATCATGTCTGAAAGCCGCGAGGGCTGTTATGTCTATTATTACATAGTTGTTACAAATGGTTATGAGGGACACACATTGATATTGGGTCGACCCCTCATAAGCGATCTCTATATTTGCTTTCACACTCGAGGGCTTATACTTGCAATTGTGTTTGGGTCGACCTCCCATAATCGGTCTATATATTTGCTCGCCCACTTGAGGGCTTATACTTGAAATTGAGTTGGGTCATCCACCCCCTAAGTGGCATATTCATGTGGAGACGTCCACCTCTTTTGGTATATTTGTATATTTGCCAATATGATGTTTGGGTCATTCACCCTAAAAAGTGAATATTAGGCTATTTGATACCTATTTCACTTTGCTTATGTGTTCGTCCTAAACTGCGATCATTAGTCTAACTCTATCGCTATGAGATGCCTATTTTGCAAATATCGAGCTATCCACATCATTTCAGTTGGATTATCAAACACCTTTAAGTCACAACAACGGGAATGCGCAAAGTGTTCAAGTCGCAGCAACGAGAATGCGCAAAGTGTTTAAGTCGCAGCAACGAGAATGCGCAAAGTGTTCAAGTTGCAGCAACGAGAATGCGCAAATCTAATGCTTGCAAACCACAACAACGGGAAATGTGCAAAGTGTTCAAGTTGCAGCAACAAGAATGCGCACCATATTTGTAAGTCGCAGCAACGGGAATGCGCACCAGGTACAACACTGCCAAGTCGCTACAAACGGTTATGAAAACTATTACATCAAACGGCTACGAAGGTCGTCATATTCAAAAATTGCCACAAGGCAAGCCTATCCGATAGCTATGAAGGCTATCATGTTATTTTTCATGGAAGTTGCAATTTCCTAAGACAGAGAAGGGAAAGGACGACATCTTCTTTAAGAAATAACGTACGCAAAAAAATAAGGTACAAAGCTATCTTTCCTTATTGAGCTACTTTACCACAAACAATTTTGTTTCAAAATATTACCGAGAAAATCCAAGAGGATGAAAATCTCGAACCATAGAAACAGGTAAAAACACGTCAAAAGATGTCACAACACAGGATTTGGACACAATCCAATGATGAGGTATGGCAAAAGAACTATCTCTCCAAATGGAATTATGTTACTACTAACCATCTTGTTTTGAGGTGTTTCCGAGAGCATCCGGGAGGATAAAATTCTCAAAACAAAACCATAGGTGCGGACTACGCCAAAAAGGACGCAGCGCAATGTGGAACTTTTTCTTAGCAGCGAACTGGGATATAGTCTGAAGAGGAATATCAAACTCTTTGGGTGCGAGTTGAGAATCGACTTCCACCATCAAACCACACCCCTATCAGAAGGCATGTGTATATTTCCTATCATCGGGTCTTAGTTTTGCATCCAGAGTACTTTCTAAACTCACACTGAAAGCAATATTCCTCCTCTTCAAATCTGGGTGACAATACACCTAGAGCTTAGAAAATTATGTCCAGGTAAATTCTTACCAATGGATGTGAAGATCTCCACATTCATGGTTGAGAGGTTGCAAGCCTCTTTTCTGTAACTCAATTTTTTTCACTCATCCCAAACCAAAGGTGGTCTTCAACATAAAGATTACCTTTTCCACCAATTGAGTCGAACTACAAACAACCTAATTCCCCAGGTCCTGGGATATGTAGGAGGGCTCCATATTGAAAACTCGACTGCATACTAAACTCTCCCCCAAATCCTCTTACTCTCTAACTTTCCGGTCTCTCCGTACTCTAAAATCGGGATAGTTCAGATTTATTTGAAAATCATGCGTAAAATCGAAGTGGCATGAGTTTTCATATAGCCTGAGATATGTAGGAAACTCGATACCGGAGTTCGGCCATGATTTCTTGAAATTTGTGTTATAACCAACCGCTTCCTGAAGATGAATATGTGGTCGGATAAAATTTGAAACGTCAATTCCATCTGCCCAGGGTTCCTTACATCCACCCTACCCAAAGGGAGGGGAAGTTGTTCACACCCAATTTTTACCCTCCGTATTATAAATTAATCTTGAGCCTTTTTTAATTTCTAAATAATTTTTTGAAATAATTGTGTTGCTAAAAAAGAGGATAAAGCATTTTCCAAATCAGTTTTATAATAGTTTTGAGTAAGAATTTATATTTTTCACATTTAATTATATGGAATTTATATAAGTTTAGTTAAAGAGCTATTTTAAAGTCTAAAATCATAAGAATTTATTTTTAAAAGATTAAATGCTTGATTTTCCTCTAAATTAATTTAAAATGAGAGATTAATTAAAAAAAATCATAATTGTTGAATGAGGTAATTATGTGTTAAATGTAATAATTATTTCAAATTGTTTAAATTAATAAGGCTCAAGAATTGATTTTAATTGATTTGTCTATATTCCAATTCTAGCCTATTCATTTAAAATTATTTAAATCTTAGCCGATTTTCCCTAAATTCCTATCCCATAAATCCAAGGTGGCCACATTTCGCAAAATGTGGCCAAACTATAAACAACCCATAGCTCATTTGTGTTTCAGCCGAATTGGGCTCAAATAATTCCTCCAATCCTTAACCCATTACTTAATTCCATTTCAGCCATTTCTAGCCCAACGAAATCAATTCCCAGCCCACTCCAATACCCCAAACTCGGCCCACTTCTCTATATCACCCCACCTCAAATACCCCATACCAGACCCACTTCTCTATATCAGCCCACCTCCAGATTCCTTATACTCCATTCTTCTTCTTCTTTCTAAAACACGCACCAAACGAGCCTTTTACTCGTCTCGTACTTCTTCGTCTCACAAACAAACCCAGATAACTCCATCCAACTCCTTCGTTAAACAGTACCAAACGACAACTCCAGCAGCTCCAAACTATGTTAAATCTCGCCCAAGAACCCCAAAATCGTCACCCTTCATTAGTTTCCTCTTCACCCTCATTTGATTGTACGATAGGGTGAGCTGTCCAGGTTCTAGAAGAACCTAGACGCTCACAGCTGGCATTTCTCACCGTGAATCACGGCCGATTCCCCTCCAAACGAGCGGTTCTTGATCGATTTTGGTACGAGGTACATACGTGCCCTCATCTGAAGGGTTTTTGGTTTTGAATTTAAAAAATTCTCCAAACCCTTATCTAAAATTCCCATTTCATTTCCTCCCCCGCCAATTCCACTCGTTACAACCCTAATTCTCTCCTATATAAACCCCTCACACTCCAATGTGAAGGGGTGAATTTTTGGGTAGCAAAAATATTGGAGAGTCCTTTTCTCTGATTTTTGGGGAAACTTGAGAATTCAAGCTGAAACGAGGCAAAAAAACATACTGGTGTACTTAATTTCTCAAATTTTTCTTTCTTCTCTCCATTGCCCTTTAGAAGCTACCAACGTTAGTTCATCGGAAAGTCTCTAAAAATCTCAACTCACAGTTCCAGCTTCGCTGCCCGAAAAAAGGTAATGGTCTCATTCTTTTCATTTTATTTTTGTTTTCTAGTTCTCATTGTGATTAGCTTATTGTAAGAGATTTGAATGTGTTGACTATTGTTTTGAGTTAATAATCAAACCTTGTTATCAGTAGATTAACTGTTGTGATTTTGTTGTATGTTTGATTGAACGTTGTTTCTGGGCTGATTGAGGGGAATGGTGGGTTGAGCTTTAGGGAACTGTTAAGCTCGGGAGAAGCTTCGAACCAACAGGTTTGGCTTCTCCCAGGTGCTCCTAATACCTAAAGTTCCCCATTTTTCCTCCCATGTTTCTAATGGTTCCAAAATGAGTGGTTTGTGTTCATGCTCACTTTTGTTTCAGTTATTTTGAGGTTTAAAATTGTTGTATGGGCTGAACAACATTGCTATACAATCATTTGAATTAGGAAAATGTCATGTCTGCTCTTTCTTTCTTATATGTGGTATAGGAGAGACATGTAAAGCCTCCATTAGTTGATTTTTGTGTTTTGTTAGCTATGAGAGTAATTAATCTAAAAATCGCTTAAATTTGATTTGTAGTCAATTTCTATTTTAAAGATTTGATTTTTATTACAAGTCCTTTCGTCTTGTTAATTGCAAATCTATTAGCTGCTTTTCCTTCCCCTAATTCTAAAAGATTTCATGTTGGCTTATCCACCCAAAAGACAATCTGTGCATACAATAGAGTCATCTACCACATGTTTAAATACTTTCAGCAATTTTAAAAATGGGAAAAATAGTTGCTTTTGATGTTGCTGTCTAAGGGTCATTGTCCTAAACTCCAAATTGGTAGATATTTGTTTGTGTGCAGTCTTATCCTCCAAATTATCATTCAATTCATATGATTCTTGAAAGATTTTGCTTTAAGATGGTTCGATTAATTGATCTCTTCATTTTATATACCTTTTAGTAATTAATCTTGAAAGTTCTGTTATAATAAAGATTTGCTCTTCTTAGTAGTTTCATTCAAGTGTTATCTCAAGCTCTTCTTTAAGCTAAGGGTTCTTCAATGAATCCTATTTTCAAGACCTATTCCACATTTAGTTTTCTTCATTACTTGTATGCTATATGGTTTCTAACTGAATAAGTCAATAAATTAGATTATGATTATCTCCTTTAAGTATGAGTAGTAATTCTTTCCTCCTCTTTTGTGCATGAAATATTTGACAACGATTCCTTCTGGATTCCTTCATACTCGTATAATTTCATTGACTGAGACCCAATAACACTCTTCATCAAGTCAAGCCTCAGCAAAGTCCCAAAGGGACTGACATACAGAAGAAATACGAGTGAGCAGCAAGTGTACAATGGTATACATTGAAAAAGGGAACCAGATATGCATGATTATACACTGATATACAGTGTGTATACTAGGAAAATGTGAAGCAAAGATGTGAAATACAACTGATATACAATGGCTAAAATGGACTCAAAGTCCATGAACTTCAAGAGCCCAAGTCTGGACAGCTTCAAAAGATGGGCCAGGAAGCCCATTTACTTACTCCCTTCTATTATTTGTAATTTATATGTTCTTAATTTGTATATAATAATAACTAATGTTAACTAATCTAAATAAATCCCCTCAAGTATGCTATTTTTCGTTTTATCCTTATTTATTTTTATTCGCTAGTTGCCACTTAGATTGCTTATCATTTGCAATAATAAAAAATTAACTCTTGTATTAATTTGAATAATGAAATAATTTTTCCCTTTAAATAGTCTCTCACATAAATAATTTTTTTTCTTAAATATATTAAAGAAACTGTTTCCCTGCTTGTCAATTCTTTTAACATCAATTTAAGTGAATTTCCCATTTTTAGTTATGAAATTTTCTTCAAAGGAGTAATTCTATTTGTTTTAAGTTTCCTTTAAATAATTTCTTTTCTTTACAATTCTAAACATTTTTATGAGGTTGAAATGATTTTTCACTTTACCCTTTTTGCAAGACAATGATTCCTTAATTTTGGCATAATAAAATCACTTTTTTACCAAATAACCTCCTCTTCATAAGTTACTTATTTTCTTGTAATTATTATTATTTTTATAATATTAATTATAAAGGATTTATTCAAGTCTTCTTCTATAAATTTTATTGCATTTCCTTTGAAGTAAATTTCTCTTTTACTTAGCTAAAATAAGTTATCTTTTTTTATTTAAAAACACTATACTTTTCAAGTCTTTAATATCTTTGCAATTTTGCATAAAATAAACTCTTTCAAAAATTAGTAATTTCTTTTTAGTTAGTAAAAATTGTTCTTTGGTCAATCATTTTCTAAACGGACGTTTTTAAATGCCGTAAAACCCTTCTTAAGACGTTACTTGAATCCTTGCCCATTTTCTCTAATTTTAAAGATTTATTTCTATTTTAAGTCTTTGAAATTGTTTTAAAGCTTTCTTAATTTCTATATAAAAATTAAGTGGCGACTCTATTTGTTTAGAATTATTTTGAAATTTGTTTTGAGTTTTGAAATAATTTCCAAGTGTCAAAACCATTTTTAATTTCCTTTTTAAATAATAAAAATTCTGGAAAGGGATAAAATACACTCGCACCTAGCTTTGCACATTCTCCGAAGGAAAAAATGGTCCAAATGTGTGTGACATAATTGGGAAGGTTCCAATCCCCTTTTTAGGATCTGTGCAAAGGATATACTGCAGTTTTTCCATTCCAAAGTAGAATAGTTGATAGAGTACAATTTTTCTTTTTCTTCTGTAGAGTGAAAATCACCTTTATTAACATTGAGTTTGAAATTTGAATTTGGCTATTGAAGAATGAAAGGTATTTTGGAAAACCCAATTGGTATATTCTCCTATTCCTTCACTATGAGTAGCTAAACTCAATTCTAGGGGTGTGTGTATGATGGGTATTGATTATTTGTATTTATAATTGATTATTATTTATAGGTCAATTGAATTCTTCATGTTTTAATTATAAAATAGATGATTGCAAACATTGATTTAGGTTACTAATTGTGTTCTTGCTTGAAGAATAAGTTCATTAATTGGGTAAGAGTTTAATAGTGGGGATTTGGGATTTTCGCTACAAATTGAGGCTAGAAATAGCTTGATTTACGAAATTTCCATCTAAGAGTCAAGAATAGAAATAGCTTGACTCACCTAAGCTAAATTGGTTGGTTTGTGGTCAAACTATGGAGCTTGAAAGAAACCATAGTATACATACTTAGAGGGTTGAAAAACTACTAAGTATAGCTTGAACCAGAGCTACCCATACGAATAATTGAAAGTTTGTTTGACCAATCAACCCCTATCCTAATGTATGACCCCATCGGAAGCACACCCCTAGTCGTCCAATCTTGTTCAAATCAATTGTGTTTACGCTGCCCATTTATTACATTTTGAATTTTGAATTCCCAAACCATTTCCCCCTATTTTAATTTACTTGTTTGAACAATTTGGCTACTCTATTAAATTGATTTTTACAATTAGTGGCGATTCATCATACCAATATTCGTGGATTTGACCCCGACATCCATTTGATACTTATAGTTTTTCTTGTTGATCATTGCCACCTCCTTCGGGAGAGTTGTTTTGAATGTCATCACCAAGCTCTACAGGGGTTGAGGTTGCTGCCGTAAACCTCCTCTGCAGTTGCAGCTGGTCTCCCACAGGAGCGGCTCCGCTGGCGTGAGCCAAGCACCACAGGAGTGGCTGCACCAGCACCAGCACCAGTGGCACTAGTAAAACAACAACACCAACAATCACCTGAAGGGACACTCAGAATTCATTCTCAACTCCTTGAATACAAACCTGACATGCTACCCAACTGGAAACGACATTCTGGACTCAACAGAATCATCAAAATTACCAACGGAGGTCGTATTGATGAAATGTTGACCAAACTCAACACTTTTCTAGTTTTGCTTAAAAGTTACCCAAGTGCCCAAAATGAGTCTGGAAGCCACGGAAGCCGAACCAAAAGTCCTACTAGCCCAAAGTCAATGTTCTAAAACTAACAACGCTGATGAAATTTCCATCCGAGCTCATCTTATCTGAAAGTTTACCAAAGTCTTTTAGCTTTTAACCACAAACGAACTACCTGTGAATTGAACCATCAGTCCCAACAAGTCATAAATGACCTGTAGCCATTGTGGGAAAGCTCAAAACTCAGAAAAAGCACAAAAATAGAGAAAATGACCTAGAGGGTTATTACAACATCTACTACTAAAAGAACTTTCGTCCTCAAAAGTTAAAGAAAGGAATGTATCTAAAGGCTTGAAAAGGTGAGGATCACGGGTCCGCATGTCGATTTTTGTTTCCGAAGTAGCCTCCTCAACAGGACGATGCCCCCATTGAACCTTAATTGATGGAACCTCTTTGGACCTCAACTTACTAACCTGTCTTTCTATAATAGCAACACGTTCCTCCTCAAAAGATAGTGACTCATCCAACTGAATTGAATCCCACTGAAGCACATGATACACATCCGGAACATAGCATCTCAACATAGAAATAGTGAAAACATGGTGAACACCTGAAAGAGCAGGAGGCAAAGCCAACTCATATGCTACCCCTCTAATGTGATGAAGGATCTCAAATGGCCGAATGAACCTAGGGCTAAGCTTGTCCTTCCTCTCAAACCTTATCATGCCCTTCATGGGCACCACACGAAGGAACACTCGGTCATAAACCATAAACTCCAAGTCTCAAAATCTTCAGTCAACATAGCTCTTATGCCTACTCTAGGTACTATGTAGCCTCTCTTGAATGACCTGAACCCTATCCATAGGATCACATAGCAAATTAGTACCCCATGGTCTAACCTCAAAGGCATCAAACCAAACCATCGGAGGCCTACACCGCCTACAGTTTAATGCCTCAAACAGAGCCATTTGAATACTGGAGTGGTAGATATTATTATACGCAAACTCAGCCAAGGCTAAGAACATGTCCCATTGACCTCCGAAATCAATAACACAAGCCTGCAACATATTCTCTAGCACCTGAATAGTATGCTCTATCTGACCATCAGTATGCGGGTGAAAAGCAGTGCTAAGCTCAACTCGGGTACCCAACTCTCTCTGAATAGACCTCCAGAAACACAAAGTAATTTGAGTACCATAGTCATAAAGGATAGAAACGAGCACCCCATGCAAATGGATGATATCACAGATGTTAATTTAAGCCAACCTCTCCAAACTGTAGGAAGTCAGAACCGGAAGAAAGTGAGCAGACTTTGTCATCCTATCCATAATAACCTAAATAGCATCAAATCTCTGCACTGTGCATGGAAAGCCTACCACAAAATCCATAGCTATCCGCTCCCATTTCTACTCAGGAATGGACAACCTCTAGGTCACACCAACTTGTCTCTGGTGCTCATACTTCACCTGCTGATAGTGTAAGCACCTAGACACAAAATTTGAGATATCCTGCTTCATCCCACACTACTAGTAGTGCTTTCTCAAGTCACGTTACATCTTAGATGCCCATGTATTAATGGAATACCTAGAATAATGAGCCTCCTTCAAGATGGACCTGACAAAATCACCAACTCTAGGAATGCATATACGACCCTCAATCCTTAAAACACACTCCAAATCTAAGGTCGCCTCCCTAGCCTCGCCCCTCAGCACCTTGTCACGAATGATCCTCAACCTCACATCATCAAACTATTGTTCCCTAATCTATCTACAAAGGAAGACCTACCCTCAACACATGCAAGAATACGGCTCGGCTAATAAATGTCAAGTATAACAAATCCCATTAGCCAAGGACTGGATGTTCAAAGCTAAAGGTTGCTCCTCTGCTATCAAGAATGCCAAGCTACATATACTCACTTCCTTTCGGTTTAAGGCATTTGATACAATGTTTTCCTTGCCTAGGTTAAAGAGAATAGAGATATCATAGTCCTTCAGTAACTCCAACCACCTACATTGCCTCAAATTTATATCCTTCTTGCTGAAGATATACTGAAGACTAAGGTTGTAAGTAAGGATCTCACAATGCATGACATATAGATAGTGCCTCTAAATCTTCAATGTGAAGACTATCACTGCTAACTCTAAGTCATGAGTAGTGTAGTTTCTCTCGTAGACCTTTAGCTATCTGGAAGCATAAACAAATCACTCAGCCCTCTTGCATCAATATACAACCCAAACCAACTGCAAAAGTATCAGAATAGATAGTAAACCCCTAGCACTCAACCAAAATAGTAAGAATCAGAGCTGAACTCAATAAGGACTTGAGCCTCAGAAAGTTCGCCTCACACTAATCAGACCACTCGAAGGGAACATTATTTTGACTTAATCTAGTCAACAGAGCTGCTATAGAAGAAAACCCCTCCATAAACCATCTGTAATAACCTCCTAACTCAATGAAACTACGAACCTCGATAGGAGAGGTAGGCCTATCTTAGTCACGAACTACCGTAATCTTCATCGGATCCACCATAATCCCATCCTTGGACACCATATGCCACAAGAATGTCACATACTCAATCCAAAACTCACACTTAGTGAATTTGGCATACAACTGCTAATCTCAGAAGGTCTAAAGTATAACTCTCAAATGCTTCTAATGCTCCTCCCTACTTCTTGAGTACACCAGAATGTCATCGATGAACACAATAATGAAGGAATCTAGGTAGGCTCTGAACACATGGTTCATCTACTCCATCAAGGCTGCTGGGGCATTGGTCAACCCAAAATACATGACTAGAAACTCATAATGGTTGTATCGAGTACTAAATATAGTCTTTGGGATGTTCACTACCATGATCCTCAATTGATGATAACACGACCTCAAATCAATCTTAGAGAAAACCACTGCACCCTTTAGCTAGTCAAACCAATGATCAATATATGGCATCCAGTAAATGTTTTTAACGGTTACCTTATTCAGCTTTTTGTAGTCAATACACGTCCACAAGGAACTATCTTTCTTCTTCACAAATAGAACAGAAGCACCTCATTGAGGCACACTAGGCCTGATAAACCCCATACTCAGAAGATCCTAGAGCTACTCCTTAAGCTCCCTCAACTCGAATGGTGCCATCTGGTATAGCAGAATAGAAATGGGTTGAGTGCCTAATTTGACATCAATACGATAGTCGATATCACGATTGGGAGGAATACTTGGTTGGTCAGTAGGAAACACATTCGAATACTCGCCAACCATATGACCTGAATTAATGGAAGGTGTAGTGGAACTATTATCACATATGAAGGCAAGATAAGCCAAGAACCCTTTCCCAACCAACTGCTGGGCTCTCAGGAAATATATTCATCGCCTTCTGGCTCAAGGCATCTGCTACCACGTTTGCCTTACCCCGATGATAGAGAATAGAAATGTCATAGTCTTTCAGTAACTCCATCCACCTATACTACCTAAAATTTAGATCCTTCTGGCTGAAAATGTACTGAAGACTACGATGGTCAGTAAAGATCTCACAATGCACGCCATAAAGATAATGCCTCCACATCTTCAACGCGAAGACTACCACTTCTAACTCCAAGTCATGTGTGGGGTAGTCCCTCTCGTAAACCTTCAAATGTCTGGATGTATATGCAATAACCTGGCCCTGCTATATCAACACACAACTGGAACTAATACATGACATATTACAATATATGGTGAAATGTTGACCCTTGACCGGAAGAGTAAGAATCAGAGCTGAAGTCAATAAGGCCTTGAGCTTAAGAAAGCTCACCTCACACTCATCTGACCACTCGAAGGGAACATTCTTCTGAGTCAATCTAGTCAAAGAAGATGCTATCAAAGAAAATCCCTCCATAAACCGTCTATAATAACCTACTAACCCGACGAAACAATGAACCTCGGTAGGAGAAGTAGGCCTAGACCAATCACAAACTACTGCATTCTTTGCCGAATCTACCATAATACCATCCTTGGACACCACGTTCCCCAAGAATGCTACAGACTCAAGCCAAAATTCACACTTAGTGAATTTGGCATACAACTTATGGTATATCAAGGACTGAAGTACCAATCTAAGATGCTGCTCATGCTCCTCTCTACTCCTCGAATAAATTAGAATGTCATCGATGAACACAATCATGAACGAATCTAAGTAGGCACTGAACACATGATTCATCAACTGCATAAATGTTGTTGGGGCATTAGTTAACCCAAAAGACATGACTAGGAACTCATAATGGTCGTATCGAGTCCTAAATGCAGTCTTAGGGATGTCCTAAGCCCTAATCCTCAACTGGTGATAACCGGACCTCAAATCTATCTTAAAAAACACGGCTGCACCCTATAGCTGGTCAAATAAAGCATCAATACGCGGCATCAAATATCTATTATTAACTGTCACCTTATTCAACTGCCTGTAGTCGATACACATACGTATAGACCCATCCTTCTTTTTCACAAAAAGAACTGGAGAACCCCACGGAGACACACTAGGCCAGATGTACCCTCTACTCAACAGATCCTGGAGCTGATCCTTAAGCTCCCTTAACTCATCATGCGGCATCCGGTATGGTGGAATAAAATGGGCTTGGTGCCCGGCTCAACATCGATACCAAAATAAATGTCACAATCAGGAGGAACACCAGGAAAATCAGAGGGAAACACATCCAAATACTCGCAAACCACAAGAACAGACTCAAGAGGAGATGTGGTGGCACTAGTATCACAGATGTAGGAAAGATAGGCTAAGCACCCCTTCCCAACCAACCTCTGGGCGCTCAAAAATGAAATAAATCCCCTCGGCATGTGGCCATCGGCCCCCTTCCATATGATAGGAGGGATACCAGGCATCTGAAGAGTAACAGTCTTGGCGAAGGAATCCAAGACCGCATGATAAGGGGATAACCAATTCATGCCCAAGATCACATCAAAATCGACCATATCAAGGAAAACAAAGTCTACCCACGTGTCATACCCCAAGATAGTCACCACACACGCCCGGTACACCGGATACACTACTAAAGAATCACCTACGGGAGTAGATACACATATAGGCACAAGCGAGGACTCAAAAGCATACCCCAGAAGAGTAGCATAATAAGCAGATACATATGAGAATATAGACCCCGGATCAAACAAAACAGAAGTAGGCTTATGGAAAATAGAGATCGTACCTGTGATCACAACATCTGAAGCCTCGGCTTCTGTCCGGCCCGGAACTGCATACATGTGGCCCAGACCTCTATGACCACCTGACCTACCGTACTGAGGACCACCTCTAGAACCCTAAGGACCACCTCTACTACCCTATGAATTGTCTCTAACTGGAGGTGCTGGAGCCCTGGGGGACTGAACCAACTGATCATGTTTCCTAGGATGCTGTACTGATGGGCAATCTCTAGCAAAGTGGCCTATCCAGCCACACACATAACAACCCCGACTATATGTACTCCGCTATGAAGACTGATAAACTCTCAAATCATGCTCTCTAAGTAGGAGGTCATGGTGATCGCGTAGTCAAAACAAAATTTATAACCCAATAGATGTCGGGGTCACACCCAATGGACCTGATTTAACTCATTAGAGATTGTTGCGAAGATATTTTGAAATGAAAGTAGTTGTTCAACAAAACCAAAGCAATAAAATGGGGGAATTGGGAAAGTTGTCACTACTAACTCAATTCAAGTAAATGCTATAAAATCAAGATAGGTGTACCAAATAGAACTAGATGACTAGGGGTGCATTTCCGATAGGGCATTTGCTATAGGTTAGGGTGATCACTAATTCACTCAAATTCTCACCTAGTGACACGGGTAGTGTTAATCATAAGTGTGGAATGCTATATCTCGATCAACATCCACATATCCAATGATTTCGGTGATAACATCATTCGGTGTGCTAAATAACCAACCAATATTTGCTTGGGGAGGTCATCCTATTTCTAGCTCGGACCCTTAAATAGGATATTCCGCTATTGGAGCTATGTCTAGGCTCCAATCTAAGTGGATTCCCAAGTACCCACTAGCAATTTCACATCCACAACTACAAAATTCTCTCTCGAGCAACTAAGTAGCCAAGTAAGGTAAATTCATGTTTGCAACCACAAATTATTAGATTAAAACATGGTGAAATCACTAGACCCACATCAGATAAGCAATTATAAGAGTGATTTAGCAACACCGACACCCATTAGCTACACACCCATCATTAATACACCCCTAGAAAAGAGAAATTAGCCACTCATAAGAAGGGGGAGAAGATATACCAGCTAGGTAAATCAAATTCCCATCCATTGTAGGTGATTCTCAAGTTCTAGAGTCAAATTAGCACACAATTTGTTAACCAAAAGATTGGATTGAAAACCCTCTCTAAATGGAGATGGGGAAAAGTGTTTACAAGCCAAAAATATCTCCAAGTTCTCTATTGAAATTCTCTACTCTAAATTGTATATAAAAAATAAGCCTTAAATTTCCTTTTATATGTTATCAAAATCGTTACACAAATTTAGGACAAAATTGGCCTCCGCATGGTGTGCGACGCGGCATGCAGTTCACACGTCACACACCTGCTTCAGGTTGACTAGTGAATTCAGCCGCTTAAGTGGTCTTTGTGCGAAGGGTGATGCATTTTGCACCACGAGATGTGCGCATCGCATGGCGATCGCACGCCTTAGCAGAATCTTCAGTCATCTTTGCAGCTTCATGCAGATGAGGTGCGAATCATTTCTCGGCTTGTGCGTGTTGCACAACCACCGCATCTCTCAGCAGATTCTCCAGCTTTCTTTAACTCTTTCACACTTAGATCCTTTTTGGCTCTTTTTGGGTTCATATCCTTGTTTCTCCACTTCTATCCAAAGTACCTGCATAAACATCAATACAGGCCATAAGAACCTCTAAATAAATTCAAAACATAGCAATAATTCATGGATATAGGCTCAATAAGTTGGTAGATTACCGACTTATCAAACCCCCAAACTTGAACTATTGCTTGTCCTCAAGTAAGATACTCACATAGCAAGGAATGAATTATGCCAAGGCTCAATTAAGGCACAAAAACTATTCTACACTAAAAATTTCAGAAAAATGAACAAACAAAAGACTCAACTACTATGCTTATCTCAATTTTGACCCCCACATGCTCAAGGCAATTACTCATTTCAAAAAAAAAAAATTCAAAAAGGACATCATATCTCTTTTAAAACTCAAGGGAATTTGTCATTCAAAACAAGACATTTTAGCTTCTCAAGTCATTGGCATGGACCGTCAAGGTTTGCCTCGAGATTCGCCACACAACTTGTCTCATTCATTCCCCTCAATTGAAATTGAGACTATATGCTTCAATTCGAGTGCATGATGCCACTCACCACAAGAGAGAATCCCACTCAAAATCAATTCACAAAACACGAGATTATAAGAGAACCAGGAGGACTCTCACTCTCTCAAGGAAGTTCAAGTGCATATGCGTTAAACCATAGGCTTGCCCTTCATTTAAATCTCCACTAATGTAGGGTAGCCAAGCTCGGAATCACCAAGGACTTGCGGGTTATAATGTTGGCTACGGCTAAGGTGAGGATATCATGTGGTTCAAGTGACTACACCTCCCTAATGCTCTTTTCTTTCATTTGGAATGTCGCTCACATTTTTTAATTTTTTTCAACTTCACCCTATTTCTCCCTCGCACAACCTAAGATTTCTCCTTTTTGCCTCATGATCATTCACACCTTATATCACCTTCACTTGGTAGCACATATTTTTGCTTTTTAATTTGCTCATTGAATTGACCTTTTGGAGCAATTTTCATTTCTCAAATTGAGGTGGTACCTTGCACTTGAAGTGCATTTCTTTTCTTCTCCTCATTTGATCACATGCACCCCCAAACTTAGGCATTTGCCTATGTTACTTTTGTTCCCCCCCCCCAAACTTAGGCTTTTAGCCTACATTTCATTTTTGAGCAATTAAGGAGGACGGGTGTCAAGCTAGAGGTTTCAAAAAGGTCAAGGTGTTACAAGGGTGTCAAAGAATGATCACAAGCTCAAAGGGATTCACTAGGATTTGATGTCATTGGGAGGTTATTTGAGTGAAGTGGCTATCAAAAAGGGCCTAAGGTCATTTTCCAAGCTTGGTTACACCTAGAATTTTGCCTTGAATAACATTTGGGGCGAGTTCTAGATGACACTTATGCACAAGAATCAAGGTAAAGCCTCACCGCACAAGGCATCATGCCACAAGACTTCATCCATTAGTCCCAAAATCAATTGGTGCAAATGACTTTTGACAAGCTATTCCGTGTTTATTATACACTCGTTTGTGAGTTAATCAAGCCAAAGCGAGAGTGTACAAGTCATGACAAGAGAACGCTTTTCCTCAAAAATTTATTTCCCTTTCTCTTTTCCTTTTTTCAAAAACAATTTACCAAGAATTTTTTTTAGTGAGCCCATTTCGAGACAAGCATTTACGGACTCAACTCTAAACTAAACTTGACATTTTCCCTTAAGAAAGTCGCCTCTCAATCTATCATAGGGAAACACCAACCCAGTTCGACACACAAAAACAAAAGAAAAGAAAAAGAAAATAATCAAAACTTTTGCTTCTTGGGAAAGAACCGTGGTATTAAGAAAACCCTCGCAGTTTATTTCTACACTACTATGAACAAGGCGATAAAAAAAATTTTGCGCTCATGAATCAATTAAGAACATGACTCGGCATAGGTATTTAGCACATTTTCAAGGCACGAGTAGTGAAATAATGGGGCATGTAAGACCAACCCGGCACACCATCAATGAAAACATAACATAGGCTAAAGGCCCGGCGAGGGCAATGTCAATCACAACATAACCAATCCAAATTTAATTCTTACATACTCCCCCCAAAAATAAAACAAGCATAGCCCATGATGCAAAAAAAGACAACCAAATAGGAATGAGTGCTAAAAACTCCCTGAGTAGGCTAATGATGATGCAAGCCTCTCTTTCGTGAGTAGACTTTATGAGGTGGTTGAGATGCCGGTGAAGCTGGTGGTGCCGGTGGTAGTATGCAAGCATATGCTGGATCAAGATAAACATCATCCAACAGAGGGTTCGATGGATCCCACCAGACCTCAAAGCAGCCCGAGGGTTCCACAAACCACCTGCTCTCACACGTCATCAATTTGTGATACGAGAACCATTTTTGCTGAAGTCCCTATCTCCTTACATATGGTGCTGGAGGTGCTGGTTGATGGTGGATGACCAACTCTGTATTTTTTGGGATTATCTCGACCAGTGTCCGATTTTCTTGCATCTCAGAGTCATCTTCTTGATTAGGATCCCAACTTGTGCATGAAGTATCTGGAGGGCTAGTACATGTTGTACGAAAGTTTAAACCTGGAGCTGATAGGTTAAGGTCCCAATTTGCCTCAACAGGCGGAATTATTTGCTTGAACCTCCCAACTTGTGTTTCCATAGTGTCTACCCTAGCACAAAGCTTGCTCACACTTGACACCACCGGTTTGAGGGCTAACTTGATAGCAGATTCAATCAAAGTTGGGATTTCTCTGGCCAATTTATGCAACCATTCCTCATTTTTGTTGGTAATTTGAGCAAGCTTGACTAAATTACCTGGTGGGTTCGTTCCTGATACAGCATGGATGGTGCTCGATGCTACTTGAGATGCGGGTGAATTTCTTTCTTGATCATGCACTATGTTTTTACCCTGAGTACTGAGTCTGGTGGTCTCAGAAATCTGTTCAAGTTGCCTCTTCTTGACGTGCGGAGCATCTTTATCCCTCTTTGTGTCTAGGCAAACCATACCTGTAGTTTGCCTAGCCTTGTCGAATCCTCGAAACAAGGGGCAACCATCTTGAATGCATAGAAGGGTGATGAGCACGGGGAATTCCATAGATGTGGCATCATGTCGTGCTTTTCTTTTAAGATGTTCAGCTATGATCTCGTCCTCATTCACACTGAGGCCTCTCATGATGTATGCAAGGAAAATGGCCATCTCAATGGACACTTTAGTGGTGTGTCCAGTTTGGATGAATCTGGTGCTCACAAAGTTGAGCCACATGCGTACTTCAGATTTAAGATTCGAGCGATAAATATGCCCCCTTGAGGTGGCCCAATGTGGTTCTCCTTCCACAATCACACTCGCAACCCATTTGTATTCCTCGTCCCTTTTTTTCCACACGTTCAATATACTTTTATTTAGGGATTGGTTTGTCGTCACATATGACAGAATAAATGGCTTTTGGGGTGATATTCACTTCTTTACCCCGTACAAAAACTGAGCTGAGGCATGGTGACCTGCTTAGGGGACCTTTAGGATTAACCATGTCAAAGTTGGCCCTGTATGAAGCATAGAACTCCCGTACCAACTCAGGAAAGTAGCGGCCTGGTGTTTTGGAAAAATGCTCCCAAGCCCTTATGCGAAATTGCTTTGGCATGTTTGGGAACTCTTCTTGGAAATCATCTATATTGAATCCCTTTTTCTTCAAGAATGGGCGCTTCTGGAACTCAAGATAATAGGCTTGCATTCCCTTAATCCCAATGCGAACCCTCGACTCATAATCTGCAGCCTCATATGTGGAAACTCCTGGAGTCGGAGTGGGCTCTAGGGCGCATCTCTACTGATTGTGGCTATTAGAAGACATAGTCCTGCAACTCGGTGTTAGGAGCATACAATAGAAATATATACTACTAAAAGAAATTTGTAGATCAGTGAAGTGAAAAAGCAGAGGAGGGAGTTGTTGGCTCGTGCGATTCACCTGTGAACCGCACCAGCACAAGTGCGCATCACAGATGCCATCGCATGAGCCAATAGATTCTTCCAGTTATTTTCTCTTTGTGGTGAAAATTAGGTGCAAACCACACCATCTGAAGTACGTGTCGCACTGAACTTCGCCTCTCAAGGCAGTGTGCTGCACTTTCTTTTCAATTTGGGGCGGCGCCTTGGGCCACCCGCATATCAAGATCTATGGATCGTATGCAAACCGCACAAAGACACAATTAGAATTTTAGGTTCCTTGTGTTCTTGTGAGTTACACATATGGTCCATAAAGCAAGATGTGCTTCAGCGCTTAGCACCACACGCAACTACTTCATAATAATAGGGGGGCAAAGGGGATTCATGACCAAAACTTTTGGGTACTCAGACTTCCCCGGATTTCCATTAACACATAACTAACAAGAAAGGACTCAATGACTTCCCTTAAGATGGACGTTACCCCGTCTATCATCGGAACATCAATCCCTCCTTGCAATAATGGGCACATATAGCATATCAATAATTAACCCCCTTCCAACACAAGATTATATAACCCAACTAGATTTTATATAAGAATCATGGGCCTACAATTGGCAACATTTAACCTCAATTATCAATTATCAATTATCCATCAAAACCTCATGACTAATGATGACTTGCCCTTAAGAACGAAGTCACCCAATCCATCATTGGGCCAAATCAAGCACTAGTCACAAGTAGGTAACTCAGACTTCACCCCATCACAAATATTAAGGCTAATCATTACTACCAATCAACATGCATAGTTAAGATTTACCATCTACCAAGTTGACATTTAAAGATTTCACCATTACAGCCCAAAATTGGGGACCCAAAATTTTCGAGTCTCGCCCATCATCAACATGGACAATCTACTAAGCATGCTTCACAATATGAGTTCCCAACAATCATAAAAATAACTATTTAACATCGGAGAACTTACCACAAGTTAAAATTGCAAAGGGAAGAACGAAAATTGAAGCATTTTGGATTCCAACAATGGGGACCCACAAGACCTCCCGGAGAATGACGGCAGCGACGTGGAGAAATGGTGAAGATGATGGGGTGAGAGGAGGAGAATGATTTGTTAGAGTTTGAAGGTTTTGGAGAGAATTATGGTGGAGGATTGTGAGTTTTGTGGAGAAAAATGGTGGACAAAGAAGAGATAGATGCAGATTTAAAGGAAAAAAAAAGAAGAAGAGTCGGTCGGGTCATCTCCAAGTCGGGTCAGTCAATGGGTTACGTCAATTAAACATTCAATTTACCTCCTATATGCCGCGACATGTGATTCACACCTGGTAAGGTGAGGACCGCATGACGTATCGCACATGCCCCTTTTTTCTTACATGGATTTGCTTAGGCGTCTGTTTCCTTGTGCGATAGAGGTGCGACATGCACTTGGGCTTGTGTGGCTCGCACAACCTAGTGTATGTCACCTCCATTTTTCACCTTTTCTCCAGGCCTTTTTGTTTGGTGTGCAGTTGGCTGTGTGATACACACAATTTCTCGTGCGGTCTGCACAGTTTTCCACACAATAGGGTTCAGCTGTACTTAGTGCTTAATTTCATTTTCCACTTCATGAATCCCCTAAAAACACAAAAAGAACAAAAGTGAGGAAAGTGAAAGAAAAGACACTTGGTTGCCTCCGAAGAAGCGCTTGATTTTCTATCGCGGCTCGACGATGGTACCTCAATCCTCAACTGTTGTCGGAAGGCATGCTAATCTGGGTAGCGGGGTCCCATTCAAACAAGGGAGATTTCTCCATTGACATTTTAGAGATGCCATCAAGTTGTTCATCTTGCAATAAATCAACTGCGGATGCCTTGCATACCTCACACTCTCTAAGAGTCTCATCTCCTTTTTTCCTCAAATTCTATCACAGAAATGACTCTCAATTCGTCTGGAGGCTTAGTCGGTTGGCAAACATTGAAGGTCACTACCTCATCCCCTACTCGGAATTTGAGTTCTCCAAGTTTTACATCAATAAGGACCCGCCCGGTGGCTAGCAACGGTCGTCCCAAGATAATGGGCACCTTTACATCAACCTCACAGTCCAAGATGACAAAATCCACAGGAAGAATTAGTTTGTCCACTTTTACCAGAACATCAAACAAGATTCCCACAAGGCGCTTAATCGACTTGTCAGCCATCAATAGCCGCATAGAAGTAGGATTGGGAGTGCCCAATCCTAACTTCTAAAAAATCAGAAGGGGCATCAAGTTGATGCTTCCCCCCAAGTCGCACAAAGCCCTTCGAAACAAACAAACCAATCGTACATGGTATGGTGAACACACCTGGATCATCCCTCTCCATGGCCACATTGCTAATCATCACCGCACTACAACTATGTGAAATCTCAACCATGCCCACTTCAACCACCTTTTTCTTTTTAAGTAACTCTTTCATAAACTTGGAGTATCCTGGCATTTGTATTAGAGCTTCAACCAAAGGAATGTTTATAGACAGCTTGCTGAACATGTCAACAAACTTGCTAAATTTTTGCTCTTCCTTTTTTCTTATTTAGCCGATGAGGATACGGAGGTGGTCCTTTGGGTGTTGTCGTTGGAATGCTATCTACAAAACGAGAGTCCAACTTGTCATCAATGATTTCTTGGGGGGGGGTCTTGACCTCTTCCTTATCTTTTTCACTCCCAACACTTCTCGGCTCACTCGATGCTTCATGCTCTTTCCTTACCTCCGAGGTGTAAATTAGATTCTCATGCTCCACCTCGTCATCTCTTAGTTGCTTATCAATTTCAACTATCATCTCTTTTGGTGGTGCGACCGGTTCCACAACGGGTTCCCTTATCTAACTAGTTGCTCGACCACTCCTAGTAACAACGGCCATGATCTACCCATCGGGTTTCGGATTTGGAGTGGTGTCACTAAGAAGTGGCGTCCTTACCCTCGGAGTAATTTGAATAGTAAGATGATCCATTTGGGCCTCAAGTTGCGTGATAGAGGTTGAATGAGAGCTCACGGTTCTGTGAAGTGTGGACACTTTGATCTTGAGCTCATGTACCCTGTCGTGTGTTGTATCCACCTTTTTAGCACCAAGTAAAACATGTCCTCTAACTTGGAATGCTCGGGATTGCTTGTGGTTAGTTGGTGGAGGGAATTCGATTTGTGTGGGGTTCCATAAACACATCGATGATTGTACCACTCACCGTACCTATCCCGATCATCTCGTTTCCAACCTTGGATCTCTTCCCTTGGGCGATAGTACCTGGGACGAGAACCCTCCTACACAAAACACAACTTCCCACCAACCACCATCATAAGCTCCTCATCACTGGCTCTTATTTTTGGGGTGTCTACTACACTCGCCCCCTTTGTACTAATCACATGCTTTGCAAGGAGGTTGATTGGGCCATCATTTTGGCCATTGTTTCATGTTGAGATCTGCCTCTCTTTTGAATTTCATCGGCCAAGATAGAGGGAGTTACTCCAGAGGTAGGTACATCTGCCTCACGGGTATACCAGGCTTGATGAGTTTTTGTCATCCATTCTAAGAAAGCCGAGGACACATTGTATGTCATTTCCATGAAAATGCCACCCCTGAGGCTATTAGACATTGTTTTGTTCATAGAATTCAATGACCGGTAGAAGCTTTGAAGCAAAACATTGTCTGATAGCTCATGGTTTGGGCATAAAATAAGCTTCTTCTTGAAGCACAGCCAAGCCTCATGTAAGAGCTCGTCCTTAAGTTGCTTGAAGTTGGTGATCTCATCTCTTAATTTCATCATTTGGGATGGAGGAAAGAATCTCGAGGTAAATGCTTCAACCAACTCGGCCCAAGATGTGATGGACCATCCGGCAATTCTTCCAACCATGCTGTGGTTTCCCTTATTAAAGAGAAAGGGAATAGGCACAATCGGATGGACTCTTGGGAGATATTGTTGATGATGTATGGTTGGAAAATCTCCACAAAGTTCCAGATATGCCGGCTGTCATCCTCATGGGCAGCTCTACTAAATATCCCCTTCATTTTAATCAAATGGAGCATGGTGCTTGTCACATGGAAGATAACATTTCCCACCGTGGGGGCTAGGCAGATTGCACCTCCACCTTCGTGCATCATAGGTTCAGCAGCGTTGGCTGTCAAAGTTGCCAATGCTCTCATTGTCCTGGCTTCTTTCATAGTCGACATGCTCAATCAACACTCAAAGACAACAAAAAGTAAAAGAAAACAACCAATATCACGTTGACTTCGCAACAACAATCAAAAACTAACTAATACTCAAGTCCCCGGTAATGGCGCCATTTTTGATAAACGCTCAAATCGTGCACTCAAAGTAGGAGGTCACGGTGATCGCGTAGTCAAAACAAAATTTATAACCCAACAGATATGGGGTCGAACCCAAGGGACCTGATTTAGATTATTAGAGATTATGCGAAGTGATTTTGAAATGAGAGAAGTTGTTCAACAAAACCAAAGCAATAAAATGGGGGAATTGGGAAGGTAGTCACTACGAATTCAATTCAAGTAAAAGCTATAAAATCGAGAGGGGTGTACCAAATAGAACTAGATGACTAGGGGTGCATTTCCGGTGGAGCATTTGCTATAGGTTAGGGTGATCACTAATTCACTCAAATTCTCACCTAGTGACACGGGTAGTGTTGATCATAAGTGTGGAATGCTATCTCTCAATCAAAATCCACATATCAGATGATTTTGTTTAGAAAATCACTCGGTGTGCTAAATAACCAACCAACATTTTCTTGGGGAGGTCATCCTATTTCTAGCTTGGACCCTTACCCTTAAATGGGAGATTCCGCGATTGGAACTATGTGTAGCCTCCAATCTAAGTGGATTCCCAAGTACCCACTATAAATTTCACATCCACAACTACAAAATTCTCTCTCGAGTAATTAAGTAGCCAAGTAAGGTAAAATTCATGTTTGCAACCACAAATTATTAGATTAAAACATGGTGAAATCACTAGACCCACATCAGATAAGCAATTATAAGAGTAATTTAGCAACACCCACACCCCATTAGCTACACACCCATCATGAATACACCACTACACAAGAGAAATTAGCCACTCATAGAAGGAGGAGAAGATATACCAGTTGGGTAAATCAAATTCCCATCCATTGTAGTTGATTCTCAAGTTCTAAAGTAAAATTAGCACACAATTTGTTAACCAAAAGATTGGATTGAAAACCCTCTCTAAATGGAGATGGAGAAAAGTGTTTACAAGAAAAAAATATCTCCAAGTTCTGTATTGAAATTCTCTACTATAAATTGTATATACAAAATATGCCTAAAATTGCCTTTTATATGTTCCCAAAATCGTAACACAAATTTAGGACAAAATTGGCCTCCGGATGGTGTGTGAAGAGGCATGCGATTTGCATGTCGCAATGCGTGTATGACACACCTGCTTCAGGTTGACCAGTGAATTCATTCGCTTAAGTGGTCTTTTCGCAAAGGGTGATGCATTTCGCACCACGAGATATGCGCATCGCATGGCGATCGCACTCCTTAGGAGAATCTTCAGTTATCTTTGCAGCTTCATGCAGCGGAGGTGCGAACCGCACCTCATCTTGTCCGTGTCACACAGCTACCGCATCTCTCGACAGATTCTCCATCTGTCCTCAGCTCTTCACACTTAGCTCCTTTTTGGCTCTTTTTGGGTTCATATCCTTGTTTCTCCTCTTCTCTCCAAAGTACCTTCATAGACATCAATAAAGGCAATAAGAACCTCTAAATAAATTCAAAACGTAGCAATAATTCATGGATATAGGCTCAATAAGTTGGTAAATTACTGACTTATCAAAGACCCGGCCAAATCAGAATGACCACCATGACCCGTGGACCCTGAATGTCCACCTAGTGGGGTAGGAACAATACTCTGGCTACTCTGACTCTCAGTAGTCTGTAATGCTGCCTGAACATGTCGGCTTGGCTAAAAATGATACCGGTGATGACCTCTACCATAGTAGCCCCTACCACGGCCCTGTGAACCGCTGAAACTGCCCTGATGGCGGGGCCTCTTATCGCTGCCCCCTTGGGCCTCGTGAACTATACCCTCAATAGTATGACCATGATCAACCACCTCTAGAAAGGACTGACCCAATGCTACCATACCCTCCATAGCTAAGCAAAGATGCAGAGTCAAACCTCGAACAAACTGGCATACTCTCTCATGCTAGGTGGGCAGAATCATAGTCGCGTGCCTAGACAGCTAGTTGAAATGGACCTCATACTCATACATTGTCATGGAGCCCGGCTCCAACCCAGTAAACTGATCCATCATACGCTCCCTCATACTACGTGGTACATACTTCTCCAGAAAGGATGCGGAGAACTGATCCCAAGTAAGCGGAGGCGACCCGGATGGTCTACCAGCAATATATAACCTCCACCACTATTTCGCTGGACCATCCAGCTGAAACGTGGTATAATATTCTCCGTAAGACTCAACTAACCCCAAGTTATGTAACCTCTCCTGGCAGCTAGTCAGAAATTCGTGTGCATCCTCCCTAGCAACACCCGAAAACCTCGGAGGACCCAATCTCAAGAACCTACCCAGCATCTTCTGCTCCTCAGAAGAGATAACTGGCACGGCTGGAAGAAGGGGAGCAACTGCAGGGACCGGTAGAACCTCCAATATGGGAGCCGTGGCAGCAGGCTGCGCTTTTGAACCCTGTGCTATCGCCTGACCTGAAGTCTGAGCCTCACCTTGAACCTAGGAACTAATCGGAGTGCTCGGCAAAGCGGCTGGTGTAGTCAAACCCTCAGGAAACCCCAAAAATCGAACCAAGGTGTCCTGTAACACAAGAGTAGCCACAAAACCGACTGGATACTGGGCTAGAACCACATGCTCTGTTTCATACTGAACCTCATCTTCTCAAACCTCCGCTCTTGTGACGGTACTCTAGCCCAGGCCCAAGTTGGTACCACAGCCTGTGCCTTACCTTGACCTAAGGGCCGACCTCTACCCCGTCCTCTAGCTGGGGCTCTAACTGAAGGCACATGGATATCGTCCTCACCTACTGCAGATCTTGTCCGAACCATCTAAGAAGGAGTGAAACAAATATACTTAGAAGTTGGTTGACTCAAGTAAGGACGATAAGGAACCAAACAAAATGAAGCTTTTCCTAAGGAATGCCCTATATCCCCTCGCAGATAAAATACGAACGTCATTGTACCTTATCCACGAGCCTCTACTAGACACTTCCTCTTGTACTGGAGAGACCGGTGAACCTAAAGCTCTAATACCACTCTGTCACGACCCGAAATCGACCCATGATGGCATCTACAAAACCTCCCAGTAGACAAGCCTAACCCAAACATGCAAAAAGCAGTAAATAATAATTTAACTAAAGAGAAGTGGAAGATATAAACAAGGGATAGGGCCAAAAACATATATACATACCAGCGTACAAAATATACAAAAGATGGCCCTAAAGTGACCGAAAGACAAAATGACCCGAACACCAACACGGACCTGGTGTCACTAGTACAAGAGCGACTAAAGCCAGGAGTAGCTATACAACAACCTCTGTCTATCAAAAATACAAAATATAGACAGGTTATACAAGATGGAAAGAAAGTAAAGTCTCCAAAAGCACCAGGAGCTCACCGCGATCAAAATAGCAACGGGCCTCGAACGACAGGAGATCAGCGAGGGTGGCTCGTACTAGGTGAAGCATCAGAAAAAGAAATGCAGAGTGTAGTATGAGTACCAGAACAACAGGTACTCAGTAGGCATCATAGGCCAACTGAGCATAGAAAGATAATATATAAATATAGATTACCAGCTAACTATACAGGGATCCACCTAAATCTAGTTATGAAATTGAAGACAAGCCGATAAATCAAAAGATAAAGGAAAACAACAATAAGCCACACCATAGTCAATCCACGTGCCAAGGCAAATGCAATGCGATGCACGATGATGCATATATGTATGCAATATAATATAAATCCGAAATACCATAACGGGCGCCCGGAATACCTCATCGGACTATGCATATATATGAAATAATAAAATACCTGAAATAACACATCGGGGGTCCGAAATACCGCATTGGACAAATATGTATATAAATAAGAGAGTAAAATTCCCGGAATAACATATCGGGGTTCCAGAATATCACACCAGACTATAAATTTATTTACAGAAAATAGTAGTTCCTCTTTCCCTCTCAAAAACCAAGGTGATACTCAAAATAGCTCGATTTAGTCCAAAATTCATCACAACAGTAGAAAAACCTCTTTTCAAACCCAAAGCTTTTGAAAAACCATTTCCTTACCGTACCAATGATATGCCATGCGATATGAGTATGAATGCTCACAAGCAGAGGAATAATCATACCATCAGATCAAACAGGGCAAACTGAGCTGGAATTCATCCAAATCCTAGCCATGGCCTCGGGCCCACAATTACACACAATTATAAAATAAAGTGGTAAAGCGGGAAAATAAAGGCCGAAAATGACAGGCAAGCTCTATTCTACCTCTAAAGCCTCCTAAAAGCATGCTAAGGATCTTAGACTAATCACACAGAAGAAACAAGATCCTAGGCTAAGGATAACATGCAACCTAGACTAAAAACCTAAAATGGCCAATTAACATGATAAACATGATTAAATCCTAAAGTCTATCTACAATCAAACCTAGCGTTCCAGTAGTATATAAATATATGTAACCTAACTAAGTCAGTCTAGAAGGTAAACTGTAACCTACCTCGGGGCCGAACTGCAAGCACGAACCATCACTCATGTGCCTTTCATTTCCGAATGGCCTCACAAAAATGCCATGCTATCAAGATCATAACCCAGGTGTCAAGACGAGAAGAATGACACCCATATTAATATACGGAAAATCGAGCCAAAAATTGGGTCAGAAAATGACCCTCGGGGACTGCACAACGGAACAGAAAACAAAATTTACAATTGTGTTCGCGGTGGGTTAAGGAACCCTTATCTAAAATTTGGGTGCAAACATAGCTCATTTTGGGGCCCAAAACATCCCCGAAGTGCTACAAATTTACGGGATCAAACGGGGAAAACAAGGAATTTTAAAGGCGGAAACCAACCTCGATAAGAGAAACACGTCATGGAGATGAGTTGCACGGGTTCAAGAACATGCAGTCCTTAAAGATCAGATTTTTACCAATCTCACGCCAATTCTAAGAATTTAAACAACAAATGAATTTAGCGGAGGAGATAAGAAAAGTTACATAGAACGAGGAGAAGGGTGACGAGGGAACTTACCGGATGAAGAGTGCTGGAGCAAGAAAGCTGGGAAATGGAGTTTTGGAGCTTAACAATGGAGTTCTTTGGTTTTGTGGAGAAGAAAACGAAATTAGGACATAATATAACTGTCAGGGGTCCTTCATCGCGATCGCGAACGGACCTCTGCATTCGCAGAGAAGAGCAGACCCAACCATCGCGATCGTGATGGCCCAGGCCCCGTTCACGAAGAAGAAGCCAAACCAGGTCCCAGTCGGCTACATCGCAAATGCGATGGACCCATCGTGAATGCGATGGTCAGGAAACCAGACCGTCACGAATGCGATGAGATCCTCGCAATCGCGAAGATAAGAGGTCTACAACTTAGTGCAGCAACCAGCAAATTCCAAGTCTAAAAATCTTTTGACGGACCCTAGGGATTCATTCGAAACCCCGTGAACACAAATCAACTATGCTACCCTACCAAAAAGGGCATTCCAGACTCAATGGAAATGATGAAACTCCCAACGAGAATCATTTTAACAAAAAGTGAGCCCCACGCCCAAAACCAACTCGAAACTCAAAACCCAAAAATGAGCCCGAAAGCCCCGAGACCTGAACCAAAGGTCCCCTCAGCCTAAAATCAACATTTCGGAGCTACCGGCACTGACGAAATTCCCATCCAAGGCCGTCTTCCCCAAATGTTGACCAAAGTCAATCCTACCAGCCAAACTACCTTCAAAGCACACAAAGCCACACAAAACCAAACCGAAAGCACGCAGACCCAAACCAATGGTCCCACTAGACCAAAATCCCCATTCTGGGGCCAATGGAACTATCGAAATTCCTTTCTAAGTGCGTTAACCAAGAAAGTTGACCAAAGTCAAGGATTTTCCAACTTTAAGTTCTAAAATAGGGAAATGGCCATAACGACCTAACGAATGGCCCAAGCATCGAACCGTCAGCCCCGACAAGTCATAAATAACCTGTAGCTGCTGTGGGAAAGCTCGAAATGAAGAAAAATCACGGTAATGGAAAAATAACCTAGAGGGTCATTACCGGATTTGTACTACTTATCTACTGATTTTGTTTTTTAAAACTAAATGCCTCACTTTTTTACTGATTTGAGTTCCATGAAGGGTATTTTAGTTACTATACGTCTGATGTAAGATTCTGAACTCATATTTACTTATTGCTTATCCAATGTAAGATAATAAATCCATATTTACTTATTTTATGTTCGATGTAAGATTCTATGCTCATGTTTATTTATTGCATGACAAATGTAAGATTCCAGACTCATGTTCATTTATCGCATATCCGATGTAAGATTCCGAGCTCATATTGCATTGGCCTCATACTGCACAACATTTTATGTTGATTGTTCCCCTTTAAGTGTATGGTTCCCTTTATTATTATTACCTTCACCATCTGTTAGATTATGCCTCTTTTTAGTTGATGACTAGATTTAGGTGGATCTCGATAACTTGTTTACTTTCATGTATCTTATATATATATATTGTCTTTCTGAGCTTAGTCGACCTATGATGTCTACTAAGTACCCCGTATTTTTTTACTCATACTGCACATCTGCATTTTTTTCTAGTGCAGCACCTAGTTCGACCCACCCTTAGTGACTATTCACTTCTTCATGACCAGCTGTTGTTCGGATCATGGTGAGCCCCTGAAATTTGGAGATATTTACTGCTTTCCTTCTACTCTCCTATCTATATATTGTATTTTTGATAGAAAGTGTATGTTGTATGGCTTTATTCGGTACTTTGGGTGCTCTTGAACCAGTGTCACCAGGTCCAGGGGTGGTCCTTGTATATATTTTGGCCTTTCTTGGTCTCCTTAGGGCCTCTTTTATATGTTTTATACTGTAGGTATACACCTATATTGTTGGCCTATATCTTATTAAGATTTCTTCTCCGCTTATCCTTATTTAAATGTCTTACTGTACTTCCGTGTTTCTTGGGTTGGGTTGCCTACTAGAGGGTTTTAGTAGGCTTCATCATTGCCCAATTTTGGGTCCTGACATTTTGGACTTTCAGAATTTTTCAAAGGTTTTCTTAATTTTCCTTTAATTAATTAAGTGTCGACTCTTTCTTTAAGTTGTTTTGGAAATTTGATCAAGTATTTTGAAATAATTTTAAGTCCAAACTGTTATATCCGATAGGACACAACTTCTGGACTCACAAAAAATAATAAAATAAATAATTGTTTAAAAAATAATATTTAAGAGAAGAGAAAGAGAGTCGCCACCTAATTTTAGGATAATTAGGAAACTTTATTAAGAATTGAACAAATTTTAGTCTACGAAACCAGTTAGATTCTAGGTAAGGGTTCAAGTTATTTCGAAGGGAAGGGGTTAGGCATCCTTCAGAATCCACAACGGTGGTTCCCGACTGAAATTATTTTTTTCAATTGAGGAGATAAAAATAAATATTTTGATTCTTCAAAGTTAGATAAAATGAATCTCCAAAACTCAAAGAATCCAAGGAAAAAGTTTTTACGAGGCTACCCAATATTTACCTATGGTTTAGCCAAAAAATAAATTAATACAATAAAGAATTATACAAGATTTTTGAATCTTAATTCGAGTGTCTTCTTCGAAAAGCAACTCCGAGTACCTGTAAACACACTTAGTAAAAGTGTTAGTGTTGAATGAATATTTACCAAAATGAATTAATAAAAGAATATTAAAAAAAACTCGTCTTATATACAATGGAGGCCTTTAAATCGATGATAATTTCATCATCGACCATGTAAATTAATATTCGCTATGAAATAATCGAACTCTAAATAATATCCGTATTTTATTATGGGAAGGCCTCGAAAATGCAATGGAGAGATTCTTTCATTGGCCAACTAAACTAATATTATTCAATAGAAATTTTAAAAAAATACGATAAGGGAACAAAACTCTTGAAATAAGTTTCACGGTATTGACAATCAATAAAGAATGAGACAAATCTATAAAGAAAGTAAAGATATCTTCAAAAAGTGTAAAAAATCAATAAAAAAACCAACATAAAGCTGAAGTAATATAACAAAGACTATCTTAGACTCAAAAAATTTAATATTTAATAACCAAAATGGTAAAATCAATCCATGAGAACAGCCATTAATTTAAACAAAATAAAACCCACAATCACTAGCAAAAAAAATAGAGCAACTAATGGAAACAATTAGCGAGTAAGAACTACAACCGATACATAAAATCAAGCTAAAACATATCATCCAGTATCATTTCTGCCAATGAAGCCAAATAAACACGTATAACAATTTGATCAGTGAGAAAAATAAAGGGAGAAGGATTGTATAGTGGTTGGTTTTTATGAAGCTATTAAGTGGTACTTTGGTGGTTGTCGGAACTTGACAGTGGATGAAAAATGAAATGAGGGGGAACTAGTTCGAGCTCAAAACTCATCGGCGTTTTGCCAGAAAACCTGCAAAATAGAAAAATCATAAGAGGGAAGAGGGAAAGGGGGGTGTTAGGTTTACTCCGCTAGAGTTGACATCAATGTTTTCAGGGGTTTCGATAGTGGTGGTGGAACGACGGTTTGTTTTATCATTGTGGTGGCATCATCGGGAGAAGGAGTTGTTCGGTGGTGTTGTTGTTCACCTGAGTTAATAGCGGCATTGTGGGGTTGATTTTTTCTTTTGTTAAGGGGTGTCAAAGCTTTGTCAGAGCATCACGAATCCAGTGGTTAGGTGATTGTTTGGTGGAGTGTGGTGGGTATGGTGATCAAAGTTTTTTTTAATGGTAGCTCATTCGCTGGAGTAGCGAAGAGAAGAAAGAGACGGTGGTTTGAAGTTGTGGTAGTTGGTGGTGCGATGGTGTTCTGATTACACTGGAGTAGCATTTTCTCGTGGGAAGAGAAACAAGGGAATAGGGAAAACGGAGGTGGCTCAGTGGGATCTGTTAGAGGACGGTGATCCGGAGGGGTAGTGGCAGCCGGTGAACAGTGAAATGGGAGAGAGGAGAGAAAAAAGAAGAATTAAGATTTTTTGCCAAATTTAGAAATTATCCAACACCAAGGAATGTGTTGAGTGTACGAAATACTTTATAGATAACTTAAAACCCTAAACCATCTATGTGGAAAAAAAACATGGGCTACCAAAACCGTGTGCTAAAAACCATGATTTATCTAAAACCATGGGCTATTTATTTACTTGTGTAAAGAATATCTCCTCCGACTTATGCATTAATGGACTGTGTTAATTAAAATAATAAAAAATAGATAATAACCTCAATATTTTTAAAAATGAGAATAATTATCAATAAATTGGGTTAACATTAAAAAAATGAGAAAAATTATATTCTGTGCAATTTAATAAATAAAAGGTTTAAAAAATATGAATTTGAAAAATGTCAGGCCAAAATTGGGTGTTAACAACTACCCCTCTTTGCTGAGAGATGATGAAAGAATCTTTGAGCGAAAATGTTGACGTATAGTCAGTTTTGGCTTGACAAAGAAAAAGAATGACATATGCACAGAATGATGCCAAACTTTGATAGAGTTTTAAAAATACTCTATGTCTGCTGGCGAGATTGAATTATTTTAAATGAAAGATGATAACAAGGAAAAAATGTTCTAGGATGAAAAGTAATCACATACCTTTGACATTGTTTTTCCAAATCACCCAGTGTCAAATTGTGAAACACTGGGGATACAAAGTTGTGTACCTGTATTATTGAAAGGCGGATAACCCAACTTGTCTCTTTGAAAGGTGGACGACCTAATCTTGTCTCATTAAAAGACAGATGATCTAACTTGATTTTGATATATCATTTTGAATGAGGTGACAACCCAACATGTCTCATTGAATGGCGGACGACCCAACTTGAATTTGATATGTCACTTTGAACAAAGTGACGATCCAACATGTCTCATTGAAAGGAGGATGACCCAACTTGAATTTGATATGTCACTTTGAATGAGGTGACAACCCAACATATCTCATTGAAAGGTGGATGACCCAACTTGAATTTAATATGTCACTTTGAATGAGGTGACAACCCAACATGTCTCATTGAAAGGCGGATGACCCAATTTAAAGTTGATGTGTCACTTTAAACAAAGTGACAACCTAACATGTCTCATTGAAAGATGGATGACCCAACTAGAATTTGATATGTCACTTTGAACGAGGTGACAACCCAACATATCTCATTAAAAGGCGGATGATCTAATTTGAATTTGAAATATTTCTTTTAACAAGGTGACAACCCAACGTGTCTCATTGAAAAGTGGATGACCCAACATGAATTTGATATGTCACTTTGAACGAGGTCACAATCCAACATGTCTCGTTAAAAGCTGGACGACTCAATTTGAATTTGATATGTCACTTTAAATGAGGTGACAATCCAACATGTCTTATTGAAAGGCGGACAACCCAAGTTGAATTTGATATGTAACTTTGAATAAGGTGACACCCAACATGTCTCATTGAAAGGCAGACGACCCAACTTGAATTTGATATGTCATATTGAATGAGGTGATAATCCAATATGTCTCATTAAAATGCAGACGATCCAACTTGAATTTGATATATCACTTTGAATGATGTGACAACCCAATGTGTCTCATTGAAAGGCAGACGACCCAACTTGAATTCAATATGTCACATTGAGCGAGATGACAATCCAACATGTCTCATTAAAAGGCATAGGATCCAACTTGAATTTGATATTTTACTTTGAACGAGGTGACAATCCAACATGTCTCATTGAAAGGTGGATGACCCAACTTGAATGTGGTATACCACTTTGAATGAGGTGGCTTCCCAACATGTCTCATTGAAAGGTGGATGACCCAATCTGAATATGATATGCCACTTTGAATGGGGTGATAATACAATATTTATCTTATTTTTTCTGCGTTTTGAGCTTTCTCTCAGCGGCTACAGGTCATTTATGACTTACTGGGACTGACGGTTTGGTGCTCGAGCAGTCTGTGAGGTTGTTATGGCCTTTTCCTTATTTTAGCACTGAAAGTTGGTAAATCTTTGACTTAGGTCAACTTTCTTGCCAAACCAACTCAGAATCAAATTCTGACAATTCTGTTGGCTCAAAAATGCAGATTTTGGTCTAGGGGGACCATTGGTTTGGGTTTGAGGGCTTTCAATTTGGTTTTGTGTGTTTTCAAGTCAGTTTGGATGGTAGGGTTGACTTTGGTCAACATTCGGAGAAGATATCCTTGGATGGAAATTCCGTCAGTGACGATAGCTCTGGAATGTCAACTTTAGGATAGGGAGACCTTTGGTTTGGGTCTCGAGGCTTCCAGACTTGTTTTTGGGTTTTGAGTTTTGAGTTAGTTTTGGGTGTAGGGCCCACTTTTCATTAAAACTATCTCTGTTGAGAGTTTCATCAATTCTATTGAGTCTAGAATGCCATTTTGGGTATGGTAGCATGGTTGATTTATGTTCACGAGGTTCCGGATGAATCCCGAGGGTCCATCGAAAGACTTTTGGACTTGGGGAAAATGTTGGATGCTGCATTAAGTTGCAGACCCCTTTGCTCTTTGCAATCAAGAGGATCCCATCGCGTTCACGGTGGTCTAGTTTCTTGACATCGCGTTCGCGAAGGGTGTCCTTCGCATTCGTGATGAAGCTGGCTGGGACCCGGCCTGACTTCCTCTTTGCGAATACAGACTGGACCATCGCGATCGCGATGGTTGGGCCAGCTGTTCCTCGTGAATATGGGGGTCCTGTCACGATCGCGATGAAGGACCCCTGGCAGTTATATAAAATTTCAACTTTGTTTTCTCTTTCTAAATTCTGAGAAACACTATTGTCAAAGCTCCAAAGCTCTTAATCCAGCTTCCTTGCTCAGTGTCCTTCATCCGGTAAGTTCCCTCGTCACCCCTCTCCTCCTTCCATGTTTATTCTCGTAATTCTCTCGCTAAAACTCCATTGTTGTGAACTCTTAAGGTTGGGGTGATCCTTGTGGGAAATCTGATTCATTAGGCTGCATGCTCAATAATTCATGTAACTCACCTCCGTGACATATTCCTCTTGTCGAGGTAGGTTACCGCCTTTAATTTCGAGTTTTTTTAATTTTAATTCCGTGAATAAGTAGCACTTCGGGGCTGTTTGGGGCCTCGAATCGAGCTCCGTTCGCGCCCAAACATTGAGCATGGGTTCCTTAACCCAACGCGAGCATAGTTGTGATTTTTGTTATCCATTTCGTTGCGTCGGCCTCGGGGGTCATTTTTTTGACTTGATTTTTGGCCCGATTTTCCGTATAGCAATATGGATGCATTCTTCTTGTCTTGACACCTAGTTTATGTTCTTTATAGTGTGGCAGCTTTCTGAGGGTGTTCAGAAAGGGAAGGCACACGAGTGATGGTTCGTGTTTGCAGTTCGGCCCCGAGGTAGGTTACGATTTACCTTTTAGACTGAGTTAGTTAGATATTATATATCTGTATGTTACTGGAATGCTAGGTTTGATTTTAGATAGAGTTTAGGCTTGAATCCTATTTATCATGTTAATTGTCCATTTCGGGTTTTTAGCCTAGAACTGTATGTTATCCTTAGCCTAGGAGCATGCTTCCTCTGTGTGACTAGTATAGAATCCTTAGCAGGTTTTTAGGAGGCTTTAGAGGTAGAATAGAGTTTCCCCATTGATTTTCGCTTTTATTTTCGCTTTATCGCTTATTTCAATCATTATATGTAACTGTGGGCCCGAGGCCATCACTAGGATTTGGATAGAGTTTCAGGTTAGTTCTCTTGGTTTGGAGGGTATTCTTGCCCTGTTTGATCTGATGTCATCGTTTTTCCTCTTTTTGAGAACATTCATAGATCTGATGGCATCGTTTTTCCTCTTTTTGAGAACATTCATACTCATATTGCATGGCATATCATTGGTACAACATGGATGTGTTTTTCAAAGGTTTTGGTTTGAAATGAGGCTTTAGTACGATTGTGGAGATTTCTGGACTTAAATAAAAATTACTTTGAGTATTACTATGGGATTTTGGAAGGAAAAGGAGAAACTACTATTTTATGCATATATATCTAGTCCGATATGGTATTCCAAACCACCAATGAGTTATTCCAGGTATTTTACTCTCATATATATATATATTTATAGTCCGATGCGGTATTTCAAACCCCCAATGCATTATTCTGGGTATTTTACTCTTTCACAAATATATATGCATAGTCGGATGCAGTATTCCGGGCGCCCGATATGGTATTTCGAGTTTATATTATATTGCATTCACACATGCATCATCGTGCACCGCATTGCATTTGCTTTGTCACGTGGATTGACTCTGGTTGACTTGATGTTATTTTCCTTTCGTTTTCTTTTGTTGGTTTATTGGCATGTCTCTGGCTTTATAACTAGATTTAGGTGGATCCCTGTATAGTTAGTTGCTTTGCTGTAATCTATTTATATATATATTATCTTTCTGTGCTCGGTCAGCCTATAATGCCTACTGAGTACCCATTTTCTTGGTACTCATATTACACTTTGCATCTTTTTTTTTGATGCAGCACCTAGTACGAGCCACCCTTGCTATTCAGATCACGGTGAGCTCCCAGCGCTTTTGGAGACTTTACATGCATTTCATCTTGTACATTCTATCTATATTTTGTATTTTGTATAGACAACATCTGTTGTATATCTATTCCTTACTTTAGTCGCTCTTGTACTAGTGACACCAGGTCTGGGTTGGTTATCTAGTCTATTTTGTCTCGTTGGTCACTTTAGGGCCTTCTTATGTATATTTCTTACGATCGTATGTATATATGCTATTGGCCCTGTCTTTTCATTTATGTCTTCCACTTTTCTTTAGTTTAATCGGGCTAGGCTTGTCTACTGAGGGGTTATGTAGATGCCATCATGGCCCAGTTTCGGGTCCTGACAGAGTGATATAAGATATCTAGGTTCACCAGTCTCGCCAGTACAAGATCATAGTGTCTAGTAGAGTCTCGTGGATTGGTATGATAAATACGTATCCAATCTACGAGAGGCTATAGGACATTCAATAGGAAAGACTTCATTTGTTCGATTCGTTATCGTGCTTACTGGATTTGGTCAACTTCTGAGTATCTTTGTTTCACTCATTTTCAGATGGTTCGGACGAGATCTGCAACGTGTGAAGACGAGGGCCCTGAGCCTGCAGTTAGAAACCTTGCTAGGGGATGGGGTAGAGGTCGACCCAGATGTCGAGGTAGGGCATGGGCTGCGGCGAAAGCTCAGGCTCGGGCTAGACTACCATCACCAGAGCCTGAGGTTAGAGTGGATAAGGTTCAATATGAGCCAAAACATATAGGGCCATCCTAGCATCCGACAGTTTTATGGCTACACCGGTATTACAGGACACCCTAGTTCAATTGTTGGGCTTTTTTAGAGTATGACTCTACCAGTAGCTTCGCCGAGCAACCCGATTGGTTCTCAGGTTCGAGGTGAGGCTCAGATTTCAGCTCAGGCGGCAACACAGGGTTCAGGAGCACAACCTGCTGCTGTGGCTCCTAGATTTGAGGTACTACCAGTCCCTACAGTTGCTCCCCCTCTTCCAGCCTTGCCTGTTATTTCTTATGAAGAGCAGAAGATGGTTGGTAGGTTCTTGAGATTGGGTCCTCCGAGGTTTTTAGGTTCTTCAAGGGAGGATGCACATGAGTTTCTGACTAGCTTCCCGGAGAGGTTACATAATTTGAGGTTAGTTGAGTCTCATGTAGCCGATCACTCCGCATTTCAGCTGGATGGTCCAGCAAAATAGTGGTAGAAGTCATATGTTGCTTGTAGACCAGCCAGGTCACCTCCGCTTACTTGGGATAAGTTCTCCGCAGCTTTTATGGAGAAGTATATGCCGCGTAGCATGAGGGAGCGTTTGATAGATCAGTTTGCTGGGTTGGAGCAGGGCTCCATGACTGTGTCTGAGTACGAGGTTCGGTTCCATCATTTGTCTAGACACGCCACTATGATTCTGCCTACCGAGCACGAGAGAGTACACCAGTTTGTTCGAGGCTTGACCTTTTATCTCTGCTTGGCCACAGAAGGTATGGTAGCATTGGGTCAGTATTTTCTGGAGGTAGTTGATCATGCCCGTACTATTGCGAGTGTACTTTGCAAGGCCCAAGGGGGCAGCGATAAGACGCCCCGCCACTAGGGCAGTTTTAGCGATTCACAGGGCCGTGGTAGGGGCTCCTATGGTAGAGGTCAGCACTAGCAATGTATCCAGCCAAGCCAGCCTGTTGTGGCGGTATTATAGACTATTGAGGGTCAGAGTATCCAGAGTATCATTTTTGCTCCACGAGGTGGTCATTTAGGGTCTACAGGACGTGGTGGTCATTCTGATTTGGTCAGGTCTTCACAGCGGAGTACATGGAGTCGGGTTTTTTATGACTAAGGCAAGATGGGCCACTTTGCTCGGGCACACCACCCTAGGCGACAAGATCAGTTGGTTCAGGCCCCAGGGCTCCAGCACCTCCAGCTAGAGGCGGTTCACAAGGTAGTAGAGTTGGTCCCTAGAGTACTAGAGGTGGTCCTCAGTCCGGTAGGTCAGGTGGTTATTGAGGTCGGGGCCACATGTATGCTGTTCTGGGCCAGACAGAGGCTCAGGCTTCAGATGCTGTGATCACAGATACGATCTCGGTTTGTCATTAGTCTGCTTCTGCTTTGTTTGATATAGGGTCTACATTCTCATCTGCATCTTCTTATTATGCTACTGGTCTGGAGTCTGCTTGTGAGTCTTTGCATGCGCCCCTGCATATATCTACCCCAGTAGGTGATTTTTGTATGGTGACTATCTTGGGGTATGACATGTGGGTAGACTTGGTTATCCTTGATATGGTAAATTTTGATGTGATCTTGGGCATGAATTGGTTGTCTCCTTATCATGCGGTCTTGGACTGTTTCGCCAAGAATGTTACTCTTTGGATGCTTCATATCCCTTCTATCAAAAGGAAGGGAGCTGATAGCCATATGTCGAGGGTATTTATATCCTTTCTGAGCGCCCAACGACCGATTGGGAAAGGTTGCTTATCTTATCTTGCCTACATCTGTGATACTAGTGCCACCACACCTCCTCTTGAGTCTGTTCCTGTGGTTTGCGAGTATTCAAATGTATTTCCTTCTGATCTTCCGGGTCTTCCTCCTGATCGTGACATTGATTTTTTTATCGATGTGGAGCCGAGCACCAAGCCCATTTCTATCCCGCCATATCGTATGACATCTGTTGAGTTGAGGGAGCTTAAGGGTCAGCTCTAGAATCTGTTGAGTAGAGGGTTCATCCGGCAATTATGAGTTCCTAGTCATGTCTTTTGGGTTGACTAATGCCCCATCAACATTTATAGAGTTGATGAACCGTTTATTCAGTTCCTACCTGGAATCATTTGTGATTGTGCTCATCGATGACATTCTGATTTATTCGAGGAGTAGAGAGGAGCTTGAGAAGCATCTTAGAGTTGTACTTCGGGCATTGTGTGACCTCCAGTTGTATGCCAAATTCACTAAGTGTGAGTTTTGTCTTGAGTCTATGGCATTCTTTGTAGATTATGGTAGATCCGGCAAAGATAGCAGTAGTTCATAATTGGGCTAGGCCTACTTCTCCTACCGAGGTTTGCAGTTTCATCGGGTTAGCAGGTTATTACATATGGTTTATGGAGGGATTTTCTTCGATAGCAGCTTCGTTGACTAGATTAACTCAGAAGAATGTTCCCTTCCAGTGGTCATATGAGTGTGAAATGATCTTTCTGAAGCTCAAGGCCTTGTTGACTTCAGCTCCGATTCTTACTCTTTCGGTTGAGGGTTAGGGTTTCACCATATATTTTGATGCGTCGGGCATTGGTTTGGGTTGTGTGTTAATACAACAGGGTTGGGTTATTGCTTATTCTTCCAGAAAGTTGAAGGTTCATGAGAGGAACTACCCCACACATGACTTGGAGTTAGCAGTGGTAGTCTTCGCGTTGAAGATGTGAAGGCATTATTTTTATGGCATTGCATTGTGAGATCTTTACTAACCATCGTAGTCTTTAGTACATCTTCAGCCAGAAGGATCTAAATTTGAGGCAACGTAGGTGGTTGGAGTTACTGAAGGACTATGACATCTAAGATATGGGCACCCTGGGCTAGGAGTAAGAAAAGACTATTCTCACCTTAATCACTACGGTTGACAACTCTTAAGCTTAGAAACACCTTTCGACTACACTAACTCCTCTGAATACTAAGTTGCTAGGACAAGACCCTAGCTAACTCGGAGTATAGAAGCAAAGATAACATAAGGAAAAACATAACTAGTCCTCGAACCATGAAGACTCACCACAGCTGACTAAGGAAGTGGCCTGAGACTCTAGCCACGAATCTGAGAAGGGGTAACTGAATCTACATCATCAAAGGATGCAGCGCAATATGCTTCTGAACTATAGAATGTACCGAGTATGAGGGATATGCATAGGTCATGATAAAAATATACTTGAAAGCCTGTTTAAAACTGAGATCATGCATAATTTGTGATAAAACATGCTTAAATCATCCTTGAAGCTTAAATTGTATGGTAATAGTAAAATCTGTAATGTAATGACTCAATGCAATATCGTAAGCTAAAAACATAATCATAAGTAGTAAGTTTGAAATCTGAAAGGAAAGAGTCAATACATTTTTATACCATAAACTGTTTCTGTGGGAGGTTCTCTAACCGACATAGACCATGTGAGCTACATGGAATTTGATGTATCCGCCCCATCGAAAGGACCCAATATACCTTGCCAGGGTATAAAGGCATTACTGTGGCGTGATCACTAAAACTGATGCCCAACAGAGGGGACTTAAGACCTACGGGGGAACGTAGTTCTGGGACATTCTTGGGTACTCTCACACTGTCCAACTCGGTGCTAATACTACTCCCAAAACATACATATAGCTCATATAATACTAGGCATATCTGATGCCCAATCTGTTTGAAAAGCTTAAGGGTATATCTGATACCATGCAGTTCACTTAGCTTAGGTAGACATGTCTAGATGCCAAACCTTTCATAAAATATAGGGACATATCTGATGTTCAAAACTTTCATAAAACATAGGGACATATCTGATGTCCAAAACTGTTGGAAAAGCGGAAGGACATATCTGATGTCATGCAATTCACAAGTCATGAATCTTAAAGCTTTGCAAGACCATAATTCAAAATATATTTTTCTTGCTAAATTCATACTTAAAGAATTAGTCATGCAATTTCATAAATACATAGAGGCCATGATATCTAATCATGCCAACTTTTTCTTGAAAACATGTAAATTCATAGATTTATGCTAGAAATCAACATTCATGCTTAACATATGGGCTTTTGAGAAAACTTACAAAACATCAATTAAAGCATGGGTAATTGATGAGAAATCATGAATTGAAGCTTTAAAACAAAACCCATAAGTTTTTCCCAATTTGGGTAAGAACCCAAGTTTCATAAATTGGACAAGGATTTGCCTTAAAAGCATGAATAAGAAACCACTCATAAAAACTCATGCAAAATCATGCAATTAAGAGTTAGAATCCATAGAAGAATCATGAGGAAATAATTTTAGAAGGACCCATAAGGATTGAGCAAGAACCCTAGTTTAGAAATCCATAAATTCAATTCAGAAGATTGGGGTTTTGGACATAAAGGTGAATGAATCCCTTATTGAATACCCACATACCTTGGTTGGAGCTAACCCACTTGAATTGAAAAGACTTAGGAAACTTGAAGTGAATCCCTTGTTATGGAGCTTGAAATCCTAAATTGAAGCTTGAGAGGATGAAACTCTTTTTTTTCTTTTGAAACTTGATTGAGAGAATGGAAGAGAACCTAGGCTAAGTGGGAATAAAACCCCTTCTAATTTTCCCAAAGTAACTTAACTTAGGAGTTAAAAAAGTGGGAAATTACCAAAATACCCCTGGGAAAAGAATTTAAAAACTTCAGAAAATTTTGTCAAAGGCATCCACGGACACAAATCACGGCCTGTGGAATGAATCACGGTCCGTGGAATGTAAGTCGTGGTTCCAAGGGACTTTTCAGGGCTCTGGACTGATTTCCACAAGTTGATTTCACAACCCATGGAAACTTTCATGACCCGTGGAACTTTTTCATGATTTCCAGGAAAAAAAACTGATTTCCACGAGTTGGTTTCACGACTCGTGGAAACTTCCACGATTCGTGGAACCTTCTCGTGGTTGCTGTCTGTCATTTTGACAGACAGATACCGTGTAGTAAAACACCTATATCTTTTTACTCCGGACTCATATTAAGGTACGGTCGGTGGCGTTGGAAATAAGATTCAAAGACCTTTAATTTTGTGGGTAGTAGGCCACCTATCACTTTATATAACAGTAGTTATGTTTGTTTTAATCTGACCCTTGTAAAATCTAACACTAAAACTCAATCGGTAAGGAAGCTTTCAACTCAACTTTGAGCTAGAGGTTCTTTATGACACTAATTCATATCTAATACACCTTCAAAACTTCAGAATAAGTCTTAATAATTAGATACATAGAAAATTTATCTAGTTCGGGTCTAGCAACACATGAAGAACGGTTCAGATTTGGCTTATAATTTCTTGGGTGTTACCATATCTCCCCCTTGGGATCATTCGTCCTCGAATGAAGACTTCTAAGTTGAGATCTTAGCTACGAAGGAGTGACCTTTAGCTTGGGACATCCAGTCCTTGGCTAATATGTTTGTTTGACTTGACATTACGGAGTCGGGATGTAGTCTTGCTTGTGTTGAGGCTAGGTCTTCCTTGTTGGAGCAGATCCGGGCATAAGAGTTTGATGATGTGAGATAATGCTTGGAAAAAGGGAGATATATATTGAGATTAAAGTATAAATTTTCAAGGGTACAAAACTAAGAGAAATAGTTAAAGAGAATAAGATTTGAAAGTAATATGAACATGAGACAAAGTAAGTCACCTATGGCTTTACCTACTAGAGTTAATGTCCAACTTGTTTGAAAATTCTACGGGGATAAGTTATTTATTTTAACATCCTACTTACGTGATATACTATTATATGTTCATATAATAAATAAAGGGATAAAGGATGAAAAGGTAGGACAAGTAGGTGACATACCTACTTAAGAAAACAATGCAAAAAATGATCTAAATTAGACTAGTAGGTGGATCACCTACTTGAAGATTGAGGCCCAATATTTAGCAGCCCAATGGATATGGGTAGGTGGATCTTATTCCATCCTAGGGTTGTATTTATGAGGTTTTTTCTGACTATTCTTATCTTGAGGGTGTGTTTGTAGCATGATTTCGTTAGTTATCTTCCTTCTAGGCCGCCATTCTTCTTAAACTTTCTCTTTATATATATTGTTGTTTCAAGGAGCCAGGTACGTTCTTCTTTCCTTCACCTATGTTTTGCGTTATATATATATATATATATATATATATATATATATATATATCTTCTGTGGCTAGCATAACATGCTTGTATTCTCATTGACTTCTATCCATGCTAGTTTTTGTGTGCTTTCCTCTATTTATTTCTGTGATTATTTTCTTCTTTTTCTGCTATTTACAACTTTTATATCTTATATGCGCTCAGTCAGCCGATGGTGCCTACTAAGTACCCGTTGCTTTGCAATTGGTGCTCATACTACACTTTTGCTTCTTTCTGGTGCTGATCCTAGTGTGAGCTTTCATCATTGATCATGTGGATATTCGTGCAACTTAGAGATATTCGAGAATAGGTAAAGCTCTTGATGTCCGGGGCTTGACCATATCTCATCTTTTGGCACTGCTACTCTTTATTTATTCGGAGACTATTGTATATTCCATTGTTATATCTAGCACTTTGTATTCTATTAGAGGCTCTTGTACTATTAATACTAGGTCGTGGGTTGGTGTAGTTTCTTTATATGTATATTTAGGTTGTTTTCCTTTCCGCATTGTTCTATTTTATCTGCTTCCACTTATTTATGCTTAATTTACGTGTTTGCTTAGGTAGTAGCCCATTACTACACGTTTTGGGCTACATGGACTAGTTCACTTACTGGGGGGGTTGTATGTGTCATCATGACTTGAGAAATCAGGTCGTGACATTAGATAAATGTATACACTGTGTAGAATTAATAGGAGAATTCATGATTAGGCCTTCAGGCATGCAGTCTAGATAGAATTTAGTTAGAATAGATTGAAAAGACTATAATCTTTACAATTAAAAAGTTTACGTTATGTTTAACTTGATGTGTATGTGAATTGGTATTTAAGCCATATGATTTATGAGGAATAGATATATATTCATTGTGGTAGTGGAAGACAAAACTAAATATGAGAGATGAAAATAATTGTGACAAAATCAAACGTCTAAACATGTATTCATGATTATTGTGTTTCTACTTGGTAACTTATGTGAAGTTGTGTTAGACCTTATATGACTGACTTAAGGTTCTTGATTTACAAAATTAATTATTGTAACCGCTGAGTGTGGAGTAGAATAGTGTTTTGAATGAGAATTATCTAAAAGAAGAATGTATGACTAAGGTGAGAACTTGATCAGTAAATAAGAGAAGAGACATTCTACTATAAAAGTTTGAGAAAGACTTGGCTAGATACTTTAACATAACCTATTATAAGGTGAATAATCTAAGGTTACTAACATATGTGAAATATTACTGGGCTATCTAATCGTATAAAGATGATTAGGTGTGGAAAGTTTGAGGAGTTAATGGTGCTATAGCTAGGGATGAATGGTAGACGTATGGAAGTACACATTTATGTATATAATTATATAATTAGTGTGTAGACTTCATTTTAGTGGAATGTGCACTCCTAAAATGGGTACTCAATGTATTGATCTTCGTACATACTTGAAATCAATGATTATGGTTTGATAAGGTCTGTATTATAAGTTGTTGATTGGCCATTGGGCATATTTGTGATTGTGTGTGTTTGTGGATATTGGTTGTTAGCATGAAATTATGAATGTGGAAATTGACTGAGTGTCTAGATAAAGTTTGTACTTGCATATTGGTGTACTGTGTTGATCCTGAATTGATAATTGATTTGAATAATAAGTGTTTTTATATTGTGCTTGAATGAATAATCTAGGTAAGAATGAACTGAATGAATAAGTACATGTAATTTAGTACATTATGTATATCTTGAGAGATAGGTCTAAGAACTAGGGGTTCATTGATACTGTTACTTATTCTAGAATCAGGTACCATATAAGTACATATAGATACTGTTACTTATTCTAGGATTAGGTATCACGCTGGTACAGGTTGATATTGTTACTTATTATGGGATTGGGTATCACGAGCTGATACATATTCTTACTGCATCAATGGGAAATATTTTTGGCAGATACATGGACCCTAGTGTATTCCCTTTAGGTCATGGCTAGTTGAGGAGAAATAAGACCCTTATATATGTACACATTTATATTCATGTTATTGATACTATGAAATAAGACTGAGGTTACTTGAGCGGTGCACAAGTGAGCTGGGTGATCCTTGATGTGATCATGAGATGGGTAGGTTATAGAGAATATAGGTTGGAGAGATTGAGTGGATATGAGATCCACATTGTTTGTTGATTGCATTTGCTTTGAGTATTTCATGTTACTTGATGCATATTGTTGTCTGATTTTTCTTGGTTGGTTTATTTGATGATTGATGGTGATTACTTTGTACTTGACTGTGATATCGTATGTCTATAGGTTACTGTTAGACCCTTGGTGCCTATACTTGATATGCATACGTGAATAATTGTTGATGTCCTAAATGGCAAGGCTGAAATGGGTGAAACTTATCCTTTTAACTTTATAAAAGGGGTTTGAGATAACTGCTAAGGTTAATTAAAACTTAGAAGGTTAATTCAATTGTTGTGAATCGAATTGGAGTAATGAACAAGGTATGAACTTAGCAGAAAGAGGGTGAAAGTGGTGTAAATTTAATTGTTTGTTGTCATGTTTATCTTGTGGACTTTATGTGGTGTTGCATTATCTAATCCTAGTAAGCTGATGTGTCAGGATCTAAAATAGGGCCGTGATGGCGCCTACATAACCCCCCGTTAGACAAGCCAACCAATAGATGCAAAAGTATAACAAAACATATAATACAACGAATAGCGAAAGAGAAACATACAGGAAGAGGAGGATCAACGAGTATTGTCTATCAAACATACAAAATATAGACAAAAAGGTAGATGAAAACCAATAAAATTCTCCAAATTGCCAGGAGCTCACCATGATTCAAACAACAGTTGACCATGAATGATAGGAGGATCAACGATAGTGACTCGTACTAGGTGTTGCATCAGAAAAAGATACAGAGTATAGTATAAGTACCAAAATAATAGATACCTAGTAGGGATCATAGGCCGACCGAGCTCAGAAAGATAATATATAATATAGATTATAGGGAATTAAGCTAGCTACTGGGATCCACCTAAATCTACTTATCACCAGAAAATAGAACTAACTAAGCTGATGGTGAAGATAATAATAATAATCAAGGCAATAGATAATCCAAGTACACTCAAGCCAATGCAATGTAACAGGAGATGATGTGATGCGGAAATATAAAATCCCAGTATCTGGTACCTCAGGCACATAGAACATAATATCAGGCTCATCAACATATGCATAAAAAGTAAGACCCAAATATATGCTCCTCAGATCGCTCAGAATTGAACATTGGACTTATCAACATAAAGTAAACGGGGAAAAGGTTTGGAAACATACCGCAGACTGACATAAAAGTTGTACTTTTCTTTCCTTTCCAAAACCAGTGACAGAATATAAGATAAATCCTTTAAAAATCCCAAAATTATGATAAAAGTGGAACCTTTCCAAAACCAGTGACAGAATATAAGATAAATCCTTTAAAAATCCCAAAATTATGATAAAAGTGGATAATCTCAAGTTAAACCAAAAATCTCGTATTTTCTTTCCTTTTTGTACCACTAGCCATGTAAATGCAGTATGAGCATATAAATTCCCAAAATAAGAGAATATACCACATGAACAAGGAAAACAGGGCAAAACACTCTCCAAACAAGAGAACTGACCTGCAAGTAAGTACAATTTGTGTTATGGCCTTGGGTCCACAGTTACACATCAATGGTAAATAAGAGCGCCAGGAATGAATAATAACCACGAAAATAAATATAATAACCTACTCTACCTCAAAAACCTCCTTAAAGAATTCTAAGGATCTAGGCTAGCCACAACGATTCTTTAAGCTCTTAAACTAAGGATACATGGTATAAATCTAATCTACAGTCCCAAAATGGCCAATTTATATGAGAACAGGATTTAAGCCTATTTCTACCCTATGAATTAACCGAAATTTCCAATAATTTATAGAATATAAAATCTAACTAAGCCAAGTCTAAGGAAAATAAATCATAACCTACCTCGGGGCCGAACTACAAGCATGAACCGTCACTCATGTTCCTTCTCCTTCTGAATAGCCTCAGAATGCTGCCACGCTATCAAGAACATAATTTAGGGGTCAAGACAAGAAGAATAACACCCATGTTGCTATACAGAAATTTGGGCCAAAAATTGGGTTGGAGAATAACTCTAGGGGCTCACGTAAAAAAATTGAAAACAAAATTCACAATTATGTTCACAATGGGCTTATAAACCCATGCCCAAAATTTTAGCGTCAACGGGACTCATTTTAGGGCCCAAACAACACCGAAAGTCCAGTTTGATCAAGAACTTAAAACAAGGAATTAACAGAAATTTAACGAAAAATAACATGAAGTAAATGATGGAAAAGGGGTAGGGAATATGGATGGACTTACCAGAATTGTTAGGAGGGTGTGGAAGCTTCAAACCAGATTTCAAGCTCTTTAAAAATGGAGAAAATTTCAAAATAAGGGAGGAGAAAGCAAAGTTGAAATGTTTTATAAGAACTCAGATACCCCCGCATAACCGGAGGTTTTTCCGCAAAACGGACGTCGCAAAAGCTATATACCCTCCCTAAAAGCAAAGGTCACTATCCATCGCGCCTCTGCAAAAGCGGAGGATCTTCACAAAAGTGGTGTCCGTAAAAGTGGAAATTTGTTGCAAATGTAGTATCCACAAAAGTGGCAAAAGGTCGCAAAAGAGGACACACCAGCAACAACAAAGACAACAGAACTTTTAAGGCTAAAAATTCACCAGATGGACACTTGGGATTCATCCAAGATCCTGCAAACATAAACAAACAATGCTACTCAACCAAAAAGAGCATTTCAGACTCAAACAAATTGATAGAAATCTCAACGGAGATCATTTTAATAAAAGTGGGCCCCATTCCCGAAACCAACTTTTACCAAAATAGAACCTAATAGCCCAACATGAAAGAATTTCCATCCGAGGTCAACATTTGGAGCTAACAACGCTGAAAGAATTTCCATCTGAGGTCATCTTCTCCAATAGTTGACCAAAGCCAACTCTACCAGCTTTAAGAGTTTCAAAATCGGGAAATGGGCTTAAAACACAAATAAGCTGCCCGGGAACTAAACTGTCAGTCCCGGCATATTATAAATGACCTATAACTGCTGTGGAAAATCTCAAAATACAGAAAAAGTATGAAAATCAAGAAAATGACCTAGAGGGTCATGACAGCATCCACTACTGGAAGGACTTTCATCCTCGAAAGTTGATGAAAGAAAAGTACTTGAAGTCTCAATTAGGTGAGGATAGCGGGTCCACATGTCAGTCTCGATCTCCTAAGTAGCCTCCTTGACAGGATGATGCCTTCATTGAACCTAAACTAATGGAATCTCCTTGGACCTCAACTTCCTAACCTGCCGGCCTAAAATAGCAACAGACTCCTCCTCAAAATCCAGAGACTCATCCAACTAATATGAATCCCACTGAAGCACGTGAGACTCATTCAGAAAATATCGCTGCAGCATAGAAACATGAAAAATAGAATGAACACCTAAAAGAACAGGAGGCAGGGCAAACTCATAGGCAACGTCCCCAATGTGCCGAAGGATGAAAAATGGCCCTATAAACCTAGGAATGAGCTTGCCGTTCCTCCTGAACCTCATCATGCCATTCATGGGCCATACTTGAAGTAACACACGGTCACTAACCATAAACTCTAAGTCTTGAACCCTCCGGTCAGCATAACTCTTCTGCCTACTCTGGGAAGTGCAAAGTCTCTCTTGAATGACCTGAACTCTATCCATTGAATCACAAAGAAAATCAGTACCGCACGGCCTAACCTCAAAGGCATCAAACCAACCCACCAGAGATATGCACCGCCTACCATACAAAGCCTCAAACAGATCCATCTTAATACTGGAATGGTAACTATTATTATAAGTGAACTTTGCCAAGGATAAGAACTGGTCCGACTGACCATCAAAATCAATAGCAAAGGCTCGCAACATATCTTCCAGAACCTGAATAATACGCACCAACTGACCATCAGTCTGCGGATGAAACGCCATGCTAAGATCAACTCTGGTACCTAACACTCTTTGAATAGACCTCCAAAAGTACAAAGTGAACTGAGTACCATGGTCAGAAATGATAGAAAATGGTACCCTATGCAAATGGACAATCTCCCGAATATAGATCTGGGCCAACCTCTCAGAACTGTAGGAAAGCTGAATGGGAAGAAAGTAAGAAGACTTTGTCAACCTATCTATGATGACCTATGTGGAAAGCCTACCACGAAGTCCATAGCTATCCTCTCCATTTACACTCCAGAATGAGTAGTCTCTTAGTCAAACCACTTGTCCTCAAGTGCTCAAACTTCACCTGCCGACAGTTCAAACACCTAGACATAAAATTTGAGATATCCCTCTTCATCCCATACCACTAGTAGTGCTGCCTTAAGTCACAATACATCTTAGCTTCCCCGGGATAAATTGAATACCTAGAACAATGAGCCTCTTCCAAGATCAACCTGATTAGGTCACCAACTCTAGAAACACATATACAATCTCAATCCTTAGAAAACCCTCCAATTATATGGTTGCCTCCCTAGCCTCACAGCTAAACACCTTATCACGAATAATCCTCAACCCTGCATCATCAAACTATTTTGCTGAATCTGCTTTAACAAGGAAGATCTACCCTCAACACAAGCAAGAATATGTCCCAGCTCAGAAATATCAAGTCTAACCAACCTGTTAGCTAAGGACTGGATGTCCAAATCTAAAGGTCGCTCCCCTGCTGCTAAGAATGCCAAACTACCCATACACACTTCCTTTCTGGATTAAGGCATCTGCTACTATGTTTGCCGTGCTTATATGAAAAAAAATAGAGATATCATAATCCTTAAGTAACTCCAACCACCTGCACTGCCTAAAATTTAGATCCTTTTGGCTAAAAATATACTGAAGACTATGATGGTCAGTGAAGATCTCACAATGCACACCATCTAGATAATGCCTCCAAATCTCCAATGCAAAGACTACCGCTGCTAACTCCAAGTCATGAGTGGGATAGTTCCTCTCGAGTAACTTTAGTTGTCTGGAAGAATAAGAAATAACTCAACTGTGCTGCATCAACACACAATCCAAACAAACAATAGATGCATCACAATATACTGTAAACCCCTATCCCTCAATCAAAAGAGTTAGAATTGGAGTTGAAGTCAATAACGCCTTGAGCTTTATAAAGCTCGCCTCACACTCATCTGACCACTAGAAAGGGATATTCTTCTGAGTTAATCTAGTCAATGGAGCTGCTATAAAAGAAAACCCCTCCACAAACTGTCTGTAGTAACTTGCTAACCCAATGTAACTACAAATCTCACTAGGAGAAGTAGGCCTAACCTAATAAAGAACTTCCGCAATCTTTGCTAGATCCACCATAATCCCATCCTTGGACACCACGTTACCCAAGAATGCCACAGACTCAAGCAAAAATCACACTTAGTGAATTTAGCAGACAACTGATGGTTTTGCAAGGTCCGAAATACAACTCTCAGATGCTACTTATTCTCCTCTACTACTTGAACATACCAAGATGTCATTAATGAACATAATAACAAAAGAATCCAAGTAGGATCTGAACACTTGGTTCATCAACTCCGTAAATGCTGCTGGGGTATTTGTTAATCCAAAAGACATGACTAGGAACTCATAATGGCCATATCGAGTCCTAAATATAGTATTTGGGATGTTTGTAGCCCTAATCCTCAACTGGTGATAACCAAGCCTCAAGTCTATCTTAGAAAACACTGCTGCACCCTATAACTTGACAAACAGATCATTGATACGCGGTATCAGATACCTATTCTTAATGGTCACCTTATTAAATTGCTTATAATTCATACATATACGCATGGAACCGTCCTTCTTCTTTAAAAATAGAACATGGCCACACCTCGGAGATACACTAGGCCTGATGAACCCCCTACTCAATAAATTCTGGAGATGTTCCTTAAGCTCTCTCAACTAAACTGGTGCCATCCGCTATGGTGGAATAGAAATGTGTCGAGTTCCCGACTCGACATCAATACCAAAGTCGATATCACAATCATGAAGGATATACAATAGATCAGAGGGAAATATATGCAAATACTCGCAAACCACAGGAACTGACCAAGTAAAGGTATGGTGGCCCTAGTATCACAGATGTAAGCAAGATAGGCTAAGCACCCATTCCTAACCAACCATTATGCACTCATGAAAGATATAACTCCCATTGGCATGTGGGTATTGACACCCTTCCATACTATAGGAGGGATACTAGACATTCATAGTGTGTCATGCCCCGAGGCTAACCCCTAGGCATAACACGGTATATAGGACACAAGTGCCCCAGATTAACCCTTGGTCATAGCATAACTCAGGTATACCAATTAAACATAGCGGAAGCATAATACGAATTAGATAACTTAATCCATAAGATAAAGTCAAAGAACCTGATTTGAAGAAGACCCGAATATCATCTATGTCTAAAAAGCCTCTATACAGGACATAAAGAGTTGCTAGGACAAGACCCTAGCTAACTCAAAGAACGAAAAAGTGTAACTTACACAGACTAAGAACATAACTAGTCCTCGACCCAAGAGGACTCACCAACATCTAATAGAGAGTGGCCTGGAAGATCTAGCCATGGGTCTGAGAAGGGACACCTGAATCTGCATCATCAAAGGAGGCAGTGCAAGATATGCGTCAGTACTATAGAATGTACCGTATATGTGAGAGATGGGTGATCATGATGAAAACATACTTAAAACATGGATAATAACTTAGTTCATGCATAAATGAAGTTTTAAAGGTAGATGTAAATATTTTTATGGTAAATCATGAAATAAGAGTCAAAACTCAAAGTAAGTATCATAGGTTTAAACAATTCAAAACTTTCATACGAGAGTTTCTTATAACCGACAATAGACTATGTGAGCTACATGAAATATAACTATGTAACCCTAGTTAGCAAAGCTGGCCCGAACCTTGCCAAAGCATGGGTCACCCTACCCAACTATATAACTCTAGTTGACAAAGTTATCTTGTGCCCCATTAAGGCAAGGACACCACTAATCAAGATGTGGATCCACTCTCATAAGCTCATAGGGAAAATCATAACCTACACTGGAAATGTAGTGTTTGGACTTGGGTAATCAAACCCTCATCACTCGGTGCTAAGTACTACTCCCAAAACATACATATAGCTCATACGTTCATGAAGGTATAATCGAATACCAAATCTCTTTTGAAGAAACATCGGGTACCATGCATTTCTCATATTATAAGTCCTTGATGTAAAGCATAGCCATAATTCAAATTACATTTTTCTTTCTAAATTCATAACACCATGCAAATGAACTAACTCCCAGATGTAGAGTCTGGCATAATCGTCTGCTGAATCCGTAGTCTTAACATCCAAGAAATGGGATGATTTAGTAATTCGATCGATAATAACACCACCTTTTGTCGAGTGCATAAGGCGAAGTCCCAACTGAGTTAGCCTATGAACCTACTTAACTATTTCCTTTTTCTTTTCTTCGACTGAAGACACACTACCCATCGAGATTCTACTAAGTGCATCCGCCACAACATTAGCCTTACCTGGATGTTAAACCACACTCATGTCATAATTCTTAAGGAGCTCAAGCCATCTCCTTAATCACAAATTCAATTCCTTCTGAGTGAACATGTAACACCCCAGAAACGTATCCAGCCTTTAAACTCAGACTTGCAGAAAATTTTGGACTTCCAAGGAACACAGGTCAAGTCCATGAGTCGTGGAAGTGACTCGTTATCCCCGTCCTGTAGACTGACCTCAGCACTGACAACCACGAGTCTCTTTCACGACTCATAAAAGTTTCTATGGTTCGTATTGTTGACTCGTTGGACTTCATCAGAGGCCAGCCAAGTTCCCTGAGTTCCACGACTAGGTCCCACGATTTGTAGAAGTTTCTATGGGTCATCTTGTTAACTCGTGGAATCTCATCAGAGTCCAACCTTGTTCCCTGGCATCCATGACTTAGTTCTATGACTCATTAAATCTTCCATGAGTTGTCCTGTGGAGTCATAGGATGTCTTCATCAACCTTTAATTTTGGCTCAGGAACCACTACTCTATTCCATGAGTCGTGACTGGTTCTACGATTTGTGGGAGGGACCTGTGGAACCTTAAGCCGGGTTTTTAAGACAGTTTCAAAATTAGGCATGCAATTTTGTAAATTCATAAAGTCATGATATCTAATCCTGCCCAATTTCACTTGAAAATATACAATTCAAGGGAATCATGCTAGAAATCAACTTTAATGCTTGGGATTTTAAATCCAATAAAAGAATCATGATCAAATCATAAATAAACAATAAGAAGCCATGAACTTAAGCATAGATGTTGATTTCATAATTTTTCCCCAATTTAGATCAAAACCCTAATTTCACAAGTTCATAAATCAGACACTCCAGATCAAGCAATCTGGAAGCTGAATTCTGATGGAAACTTGACCTGTACTTCGGCATGGCACCTTGTGAGACATCATAGAACGAGGACATTATCCGATCATTTCACTTGGCATAAAAATATTCCCTTTAAGGTTTCCTTTCTTCTTTGGAGAGCTTTTCGGGGTAAGTTGCCGACTAATGAGAAGATCACCTCTTTTGGCTATGATCCTTCATATTGCTTTTGTTGCTACAGCCCGGGTCTGGATACTATTGATCACATCTTCAGTAGCGGCCATTTTGCTAGAAACATATGGAATTATTTCTCGGCTTCTCTTGGGATTAGTCATGAAACAATTCCGCTCAAGACTCTTATTATGGGATGGTGGCTACGCAAACATAAAAATGATGTTCAGAAGCTCATTCTACACTCCACCCCCATTTTCATTTGTTGGAACTTGTGGAAAAATAGGTGTGCGGCTAAATATGAGGGGAAAAATTCGAATCTTGCGAGAGTGAAGTTTGCAATTTTCAAAGACATCTCCAACCTTCTTAGAGTTGTTTTTCCCTATATCCAGTGGCCTTCTAACTGGATCCAAACTATTGCCTGCATTGATGCATGCACTCAGGAGATGAAAATTATGAAAATTTCCTGGATAAAACCCAAGCTTGGTCTGCTCAAGCTTAATACTGACGGTAGTGCCTTGGGTAATCCGGGAATCATTGGAGCTGGTGGCATCCTTCGCAATCACTGAGGTAACCTCATCTTTGCTTATGCTGTACCATTAGGAGAAGGAACCAACAACCAAGCGGAATTAGAGGCGGCTGTATATGGACTTCGATGGTGCATACAACAGGGCTTCCAACATGTCATTCTGGAAGTTGACTCTGAATTGCTTACTAAGTGGATAAGTCATCGGATTAAACCTCCATGGAATCTCCATCACCTTACTCAGTGGCTTGCGGACATCTCTACAGTGTTTCAGTACTTTATTTGTACTCATGCATACCGTGAAGCCAATTTTACTGCAAATGCTCTATCTAAGCATAGTCACACTCTCACTACTCCGGGTCACTATATTACTACCGAGCAGCTACCGCACAGTGTTCGAGGTTTTTACCAGCTAGACAAGGTTGGTCTAGCTAGTCTTAGACGACGGAAGACCAAAAGGATTAAAAAACTGCCATGACTTTATCCCTTGTGCTGCATCTACGGATTAAGCACCTAGCTGCAGTTTTGTTTTTTGGTGGCACTTGACGTTCTTCATCTAGGCTGTTTTCTAGTTAGTTTATAGCTTCTATGAAGAATTTCTTTCTTTTCTAGGCTTTTCCTTTTATTTTGTAAAGGGGAGAGTCTCCCTTATTTATTGCTTTCCTAGATGCTTTGTATTGAGAGGAGTCCTCTCGTTGGTGCATAGTTTCTAGGTTTCCATTCTAGTATCGGGGATGAGTTAGCCGGCCTTAGTAGGCTGGCCGACTTATGAACCACCATAGGATTGGAGGTAAGGTCTATGTCCCCCTCCTTGTATATTTTTTTGCTTGTTTTATTTATGCTAAGGCCTGGGGGTGTTGCTCAACCCCTGACCCACCCAAGGGTCATTAAAAAAAATCAATTTGAGAATTGGGGGTTTTGGGTATAGGAGGGAAAGGAACTCATTGTTGAATACTCACATACCTTGATTGGAGTTAACCTACTTGAAATTTAAAATATTAGGAGACTTGGATTGGAGCTTCAGACCTTGAGCTTGAGAGAGTTCTTTTCCATTTTGGGAGATGAATGAGGTTATGAGAAGGAACTTAGGCTAATAGGTTTATAATTCATGCTAAAAATGGTCAAAACGACCTCACTTAAGAGTTGAAAGGTTGGATAATGACTAAAATACCCCTGGGACTTAAATAAGAAAAAGATGATTTAAAACTCGACTTCAGGTTCCACGGGTCACTTCTAAGAACCGTAGAACTGATCACGGCTCATGGATAGGAGTCGTGATTCTTGAGCCAAAGTTTTAGGCTGTAGATGAGTTCCTACGAATCCACAGGATGACCCATAGAAACTTGTACGAGTCGTGAAACTAATTCGTGGTTTCAGGGAAAATGACTACTCTCTGTCTGAGTCCCACGACCCATGGAAGCTTGCACAAACTGTGAGAGTGACCCGTGGTTCTCATACCTGAGGGGGGTATGCAGGGATGGTATCACAAGTCCTTTCCATGACTCGTGGAACTTTCCACGGCTCATGGACTTGACTAGTGTTCCCTGGGAGTTCAAAATTTCAGCAAGTTTTCTGAGTTTAAAAATTGGATTGATTTCTGGGGTATTACAATATCTCCCCCTTGGGATCATTCGTCCTCGAATGAAGACTAAGCCAGAAAAACGGAAGATAAATATCCCAACCATAAACAAAACATGGATATCAAGGAATAAACATGAAAACTGAACTTTTCAACTTAAAACATGATTAAATCAACTTCGAAAACATGAATGCATGCTAGGATCATGAGAGGAACCGATGGAATAGGATCGGAGGATCATACTAAGGATGAAACTATTACCTCAAGTTGGAATGGGATTGGAAGGAAATAGATGAGGGTACTTGGCTTTCATGGCTTATTTTGCTTCCCAAGTAGCTCCTTCAAAAAGCTGATTTCTCTAAAAAACTTTTACCGAAGCGACTTCTTTGTTTCTCAACCTATGAATCTGACGGTTAAGGATTTCTACGAGGACCTCCTCATAGGTAAGGCTATTCTTTACACCTACATCCTCCAAAGGAACAATCAAGGTCGGATTTCCAACACACTTCTTCATTAAGGAGACATGGAAAACTGGATGAACTGCTTCCAAATCTGATGGCAAATCCAACTCATAAGTAAACTTACCAACCTTCCTCAAAATTCGATAAGGACCTACAAAACGGGGACTAAGCTTCCCTTTCTTGCTAAATCTCATCACACCCTTCATGGGTGACAGCTTTAGAAAAACTCAATCATCAACATCAAATTCCAATTCCCTTCTCCTCACATCCGCATATGATTTCTGTCAACTCTGAGCGGTCTTCAACCTCTCTCTAGTAAGCTGAACCTTCCTCATGGTTTGATGCACAGAATTTGGGCCGATAAAAGCTGCCTCACCTACTTCAAACCAAGCAATAGGAGATCTACACCTCTGACCATAAAGTGCCTCATACGGAGCCATTTTGATGCTAGAGTGAAAGCTGTTATTGTAGGCAAACTCGATAAGAGGTAAGTGATCATCCCAATTATCATTGAAATCAATCACACAAGCTCTCAACATATCCTCCAAAGTCAAAATAGTGTTCTCTTCATGGTCGTCTGTCTGAGGGTGAAAAGTTGTGCTAAGCTTCACCTCAGTACCATGACCTCTCTGAAACTATATCCAAAACTAGAAAGTAAACTGAGTACCCCTATCTTAAATGATGGACAAAGGAACACCATGCAAATGAACTAACTCCCAGATGTAGAGTCTGGCATAATCGTCTGCTGAATCCGTAGTCTTAACATCCAAGAAATGGGATGATTTAGTCATTCGATCGATTTAGTCCATATTGATTGCTTCCCATTTCCTAGTGGGAAGGTCAATATCCTGAATCATGCCACCCGGTCGATGGTCCTCTACCTTCACTTGCTGACAGTTGGGGCACTTAGCATAAAATCGGTTATGTCCCTCTTCATACCATTCCACCAATAGACTTCCCGTAGATCACAGTACATCTTGGTGGCACCGGGGTGGATCGATAATCTGGAACTATGAGCCTCAGTCAAAATCTACTGGCACAACCGATCTACATCTGGCACACATAGTCGACCCTGATAAATGAAGCACACCATCTCCCCCTTGGGAGAAAACATAAACCCTTTGCTGATGGACTGCACCCTTAAGCTGAAGTAAAATGGGATCATTGTCTTGCTTTGCATTCATTTATGATACGAAGGATGATTCGGAACCATTCTGAACAATAACACCACCTTTTGTCGAGGTCATAAGGCAAAGTCCCAACTGAGTTAGCCTATGAACCTACTTAACTAGTTCCTTCTACTTTTGTGCGACTGAAGACACACTACCTATCGAGAATCTACTAAGTGCATCCGCCACAACATTAGCCTTACCTGGATGGTAAACTACACTCATGTCATAATCCTTAAGGAGCTCAAGCCATCTCCTTAATCACAAATTCAATTCCTTTTGAGTGAACATGTTACACCCCGGAAACGTATCCAGCTTTTAAACTCAGACTTGCAGAAAATTTTGGACTTCCAAGGACCACAGGTCAAGTCCATGAGTCGTGGGAGTGACTCGTGATCCCCGTCCTGTAGACTAACCTCAGTACTGACAACCACGAGTCTCTTTCACGACTCATAAAAGTTTCTATGGTTCGTATTATTGACTCGTGGGACTTCATCAGAGGCCAGCCAAGTTTCCTGAGTTCCACGACTAGGTCCCACGACTCGTAGAAGTTTCTATGGGTCATCTTGTTAACTCGTGGAATCTCATCAGAGTCCATCCTTGTTCCCTTGCATCCATGACTTAGTTGACTCATGAAATCTTCCATGAGTTGTCCTGTGGAGTCATAGGATGTCTTCATCAACCTAAACTTTTGGCTCAGGAACCACTACTCCATTCCATGAGTCGTGACTGGTTCTACGATTTGTGGGAGGGACCCATGGAACCTTAAGCCGGGTTTTTAAGACAGTTTCAAAATTAAATCTTGGGGATATTTTAGTCTTTTACCCCCCTTTTGAACTAGTAAGTGAAGTTGGTTTGACTACTTTTAGAAGGATTTTCACCCATATTATCCTAATTCTATCTTAAGCTTCTCATTCCTCACTCAAAGGAGAAAGTTTCTCTCCAGCTCAAGTCTCCAAGGTCCAAGTCAAGCCTCCTAATATTTTCCATTAATGTGGGTAATCTTCATCTAAGCTATGTGGGTCTTTAACAAAGGATTCCTTTCACTCTTGTGCCCAAAAATCCCCAAATCTTTATGTTGAATTATGAACTTATGAAATTAGGGTTTTGAAATAAAATTAGGGAAAGTTTATGAAATCAGTTTCTATGTTTAAATTCATGGTTTCCTATTGATTATTCATGATTTGATTATGATTCTCTTATTGGTTTTAAAAGCCCAAGCATGAAAGTTGATTTCTAGCATCAAACTATGAATTTACATATTTTAAAGAGAAAATTGGCATGATTAAATATCATGGCCTCTATGTATTAATGAAATTGCATGCCTAATTCTTTAAGTATAAATTTAGCAAGAAAAGTATGTTTTGAATTATGGCTATAATAAGTTTATGTATGTATGAATTTTAATTGCATGGCATCAGATATGTCTTATTTCTTTTCAACCAGTTTTGGCATTAGATATGTCACCAGTTATGATGAGTTTTGACATCAGATATGTCATCAGTATTGAACAGTTTAACTTCAGATATGCCCAGTATTATATGAGCTATATGTATGTTTTGGGAGTAGTATTAGCACCGAGTTGGGCAGGGTGAGAGTACCTAAGAAGTTCCCCGAATTACGTGCCCCCATAGGTATTAAGTCCCCTCTGTTGGGCATCAGTTTTAGTGATAATGCCACAGTAATTCCTTTATACCCTGGCAAGGTATATTGGCTCCTCTCGATGGGGCAGATATATCGAATTCCATATAGCTCACATGGTCTATGTCAGTTAGAGAACCTCCCACAGAAAACAATATATGCTTTTAAAACTTGCATTTGACTCTTATTTAGATTTCAGACTTATTACTTATGACTATGTTTTAGCTTACAAAATGTATTAGAGTCATTTCATTCAGTTTATCTTTAAAAGCATGATTTTAGTTATTTAAGTATAATTAGCATATTTTCATCATGTTCATGCCTTGCTCATATACTTAGTACATTCCATAATACTAACGCATATTGTGCTGCATCCTTTGATGATGCAGATTCAGGTGTCCCTTCATAGCTTCATGGCTAGAGTTCTCGTCCACTCACGCTCAGCTTTGGTGAGTCCAGGTTGTTGAGTTAGTTGGGGTATTGTCCCATCAACTCCTTATGCTAGTAGTAGAGGCTTCTCAGATATAGATGTTATCGAATGATCTTTTATTCCCTATTTAGTACTCTATGTATGATATGTCTTCCCATTTTGGATTTCCTTATGATGCTTCCGCTATGTTTTCCCTATGTATGCTTTAGAATGCTATTATCAAGGGTTAACTTGGGATCATTGTGGTTTGGAGTCCTGTGTTACATCCAGGGGGTAACCTCTGGGCGTGACAAAACTTGGTATCAGAGCCTTAGTTTCAAGAGCCCTAAGATATCTGAAAGCCACATTGAGTAGAGTCTTTTTCATGTATATGAAGTGAGCCATACATATGAAAGGGAAGCTATGAGATGTTTTTAAGAAAGCTTCACTTCTTTCATGATAACGTCTTGCGATAAAGCTTAACTTTAATGTTCCTCTAATCCTTATCATATGCATTTCAGACTATGCCTCCTTGATGTGCTATGCCTTCCCGAGCCGCTCGGAATGCTGCTCCTCAAGTAACGGTTCCCGATGTTATGAATAATAAGTTTAGGAATGCTATTCACTTGCTAGCCTAGACTTTGGCTACTCAGGCCAATCAGTTGGCTCCTGCCCCTGTCAATCCTCAAGAAGGGGTAGCGGCCCAAGTTTGTGACTTTATCCGTATGAACCCATCAGAGTTTTGGGGTTCGAAAGTGAGTGAGGACTCGCCCAACTTTATTAATGAAGTAAAAAAGATCTTTGAGGTTATGCAAGTGGTTGGGGTTGATTGTGTTGATCTTGTATCCTATCAACTCAAGGATATGGCTCACATTTGGTTCACGCAATGGAAGGAGGTTAGCGTGAGGGATGTGATCCACACTGCTTGAGAGTGTTTTGAGAGGGTCTTCCTTGATAGGTTCTTTCCCCGTGAGTTGAGGCAAGTGAAGGTGGAGGAATTTGTGAACTTGAGGAACGGTGTGATGTCTGTGCAAGAGAAAAGTTTGAAGTTCACTCAGTTCTCTAGATATGCTCCCTCTATGGTAGCGAACCTGCATGATCAAATGGGCAAGTTCATAGATGCGATTTCTGATGTGGTGAAGAAGGAGTGTAGGTCTGCTTTGTTGTTGAGTGGTATGAACATATCCCGACTCATGACTCGTGCTCATCAGATTGAGGGTGATAAGCTTAGGGAGATTGCTAGGGAGAATAAGAGGGTTAGATCCGAGGGATTAGGTTTTGGTCATCATGATACGGAGGTGGACATCGCTCTTCTTTCCAGAAGAAGTCATCAGGATCCATTCATTCTTCTGCTAGTGCTCCTACTCAGGCTTAGAAGCCTCGTTATGATTAGGGTTGTAGAGGATCTGGTTCCTATTCTCAGTCTCAAGGTAGTGTTTGTAAGGGATCTTCCTACCCAACTTGTATTAAGTGTGAGAAGACTCACCCCGGTGAGTGTTTGGCTGGTAGAGAGGGTTATTTTAGGTGTGGTCAGACTGGGCACCGTGTTGGAGATTGCCCTTCAGTTAAGAAGGGGCAAAGAGGTGGTAGGACTCAGTTTACCATACCAGCTTCAAGTGGTAGACCAGCCTCGCAGGGCGCAACTTCTAGTTCTAGTGGTTAGCGCCAGAACCGTCTTTATGCTATGTCCACCCGCCAGGATCAGGAAAGTTCTCCAGATGTGGTTATTGGTATGTTAAATGTCTTTTCTCATGATGTTTATGCTTTGTTAGACCCCGGTGCCTCCTTGTCTTTTGTAACTCCTTATGTGGCTTGTGAGTTCGAGGTACATCCTGAATTGCTTTTAGAACCCTTTCATGTTTCTACTCCTATTGGTGAGTCAGTCCTAGATGAAAGAGTCTATAGAAATTGCCCTATCTCATTACTTCATAGAGTCACTTTACCAGATCTAGTAGAGTTTGAGATGACTGATTTTGATATTATTCTTTGTATGGACTGGTTGTATGCATATTATGCCTCAGTTGATTGCCGCACTCTTGTGGTTAGTTTCAAGTTTCCTAATGAATCTGACATAGAATGGCAAGGTAGTTCCTCTTCTTCAAAAGGTCATTTCATATCTTATCTTAAGGCTAGGAAGATGATTTCTAAAGGTTATGTCTGTCCTATAGTTTGGGTTGTGGACACGGAGTCCGAGACCCCCACTATTCACTCTATTAAAGTTGTGAACAAATTCCCACAAGTGTTTCCTGATGATTTGCCCAGAGTCCCTCCCGAGCGGGAGATCAACTTTGGGATAGATCTCCTTTCGGATACGAATCCTATCTCTATTCCTTCCTATAGAATGGCCCCCGTGGAACTCAAGGAGTTGAAAGATCAATTGAAGGATTTGCTTGATAAGGGTTTCATCAGGCCTAGTATCTCTTCTTGGGGTGCCCAAGTTTTGTTTGTTCGGAATAAGGATGGATCTCTTAGAATGTGTATTAATTACCACCAGTTGAACAAGGTCACAATCAAGAATAAGTATCCCATTCCTAGGATTGATGACTTGTTCAACCAGCTTCAGGGTGCTAGTTTCTTCTCCAAAATTGACCTTAGATCTGGTTATCACCAGCTTAAATTTCGGGAATGTGATATCCCGAAGACAACCTTCAGGACTTGGTATGGTCATTATGAGTTTGTTGTTATATCTTTTGGTCTAACGAATGCTCCTGCAGCTTTTATGGATTTGATGAACCATGTGTTCAAATAGTATTTGGATATCTTTGTGATTTTTTTCATTGATGATATCTTCATCTACTCTTGGAGTGAGGAGGAGCATGCGGATCACTTGAGGATTGTGTTGCAAACTCTCAAGGATAGGCAGTTGTTTGCAAAGTTTAGCAAGTGTGAATTTTGGATGCAGTCTGTTGCTTTTTTGGGTCATGTTGTGACTAAAGATGGTATTCAGGTGGATTCTCAAAAGATAGAGGCAGTAAAGAACTAGCCTAGACCTACTTCTCCATCGGATATTAGGAGCTTTTTGGGTTTAACTGGTTACTACAAGAGGTTTGTGGATGATTATTCTTTCATTGCTTCCCTTTGACCCGATTTACTCAGAAAAAGGTGAAATTTTAATGGTCCGACTTGTGTGAGGAGAACTTTCAGGAATTGAAGGCTAGATTGACCATCGCTCCAGTGTTAGCTCTACCCGAGAGCTTAGATGATTTTGTTGTGTATTGTGATGCTTCTAGGATCGGTTTGGGTTATGTTTTGATCCAACGTGGTAAGGTGATGGCTTATTCTTCTAGACAGCTTAAGACTTAGGAGAAGAACTATCCTACTCATGATCTTGAGTTAGCAGCCGTGGGCTTTGCTTTGGAGATTTGGAGACATTACTTGTATGGTGTGCATATGGATGTTTTCACCAATCATAAGGGTCTTCAATATATGTTAACTCAAAAGGAATTGAATTTGTGACAAAAGAGATGGCTTGAGCTCCTTAAGGATTATGATATGAGTGTGCTTTACCATCCGGGTAAGGCCAATGTTGTGGCAGATGCCATGAGTAGGTTTTCCATGGGAAATGTAGCTTCTATTGAAGGTGGAAAGAAGGAATTGGTTAAAGAAGTTCATAGGCTTGCTCAGTTGGGAGTTCGCCTTATGGACTCAATCGAAGGTGGTGTGATTATGACTAATGGTGCCGAATCATCCTTGGTGACTGAGGTGAAAGCCAAGCAAGACCAAGATACCATTTTACTTCAGCTTAAGGGTGCAGTTTGTCAGCAAAGGGTTGAGGGTTTCTCCCAAGAGGGAGATGGTGTGATTCGTTATCAGGGTCGCTTGTGTATGCCAAATGTTGATGGGTTGAGATAACAGATTTTGGCTGAGGCTCACAGTTATAGATACTCCATTCATCCGGGTACTACAAAGATGTACCGTGACCTACGGGAAGTCTTTTGGTTGAGTGGTATGAAGAAGGACATACCCGGATTTGTGGCCAAATGTCCCAACTGTCAGCAGGTAAAGGTGGAACATCAAAGGCCAGGTGGCATGCTTCAAGACATTGACCTTCCTTCTTGGAAATGGGAAGCAATCAATATGGACTTTATTATGGGTTTGCCTCGTACTCGAAGGAAACACGATTCGATTTGGGTGATTATTGACCGGATGACTAAGTCATCAAATTTCTTGGTTGTTAAGACTATGGATTCAACGGATGATTATGCCAGACTCTACATTCGGGAGATAGGCCAATTGCATGGTGTCCCTTTGTCTATCATTTCTGATAGAGGTCCTCAATTTACATCTCAGTTTTGGAAGTCATTTCAGAAAAGTCTTGGTACTAAGGTGAACCTTAGCACAACTTTTCATCCTCAGATAGACGACAAGGCAGAGCATACTATTTAGACATTGGAGGATATGTTGAGAGCGTGTGTGATTGATTTCAAAGGTAATTGGGATGATCACTTACCTCTTATCGAGTTTGCCTACAACAATAACTTTCACTTTAGCATCCAGATAGCTCCGTATGAGGCACTTTATGGCTGAAGGTGTAGATCTACTATTGGTTGGTTTGAGGTTGGTGAAGTAGCCTTGATTGGTCTAGATTCTATGCATGAGACCATGGAGAACGTTCAACTTATTCAGGAGAGGTTGAGGACAGCTCAGAGTCAACAAAAATTGTATGCGGATGTGAGGAGGAGGTAGTTGGAATTTGAAGTTGATGATTGGGTTTTCCTTAAGGTTTCACCCATGAAAGGTGTGATGAGGTTTGGAAAGAAAGGAAAGCTTAATCCCCATTTTGTATGTCCTTATCGAATTTCGAGGAGAGTTGGTAGTGTTGCTTATGAGTTAGAGTTGCCAACGGAGTTGGAAGAGGACCATCCAGTTTTCCATGTTTCCTTGTTGAAAAAGTGTGTTGGTGATCCGACATTGATTGTTCCTTTGGAAGATGTGGGTGTGAAGGATAGTCTCACTTACGAGGAGGTCCCCGTGGAGATCCTTGATCATCAAATTCGGAGGTTGAGAAACAAAAAATCGCTTCAGTAAAAGTCCTTTGGAGGAATCAGCTTGTTGAGGGTGCTACTTGGGAAGCAGAACAGTCCATGAAGGTCAAATATCCTCATCTCTTTCTTTCTGACTCAGTTCTAACTTGAGGTAATAGTTTCCTTCTTCGTATGCCCCTCCAATTCTATTCCACCGATTTCTCTTGTGATCCTAGCATGCACCCATGTCTCACGAAGTTAGTTTATCATGTTTTCAAGTTGAGAAGTTCAGTTTTCATGATGTTCCCTTGATTTCTATGTTTTGATGTTTGATTGGGCTTTTTTCTCCTCAGTTTTCCTTGTTTAGTCTTCATTCGAGGAAGAATGATCCCAAAGGGGAGATATTGTAACACCCCGAAAACGTATCTAGCTTTTAAACTCAGACTTGCAAAAAAATTTGGACTTCAGGGACCACCGTTCAAGTACACGAGTTGTGGAAGGTTCCATGAGTCGTGGGAGTGACTCGTGATCCTAGTACTGTAGACTAACCTCAGTATTGACAACCACGAATAACTTCCATGACTCGTAGAATTTTATACGGGTCATACTGTTGACTCATGGCACTTCATCAGAGGCCAGCCAAGTTCCCTGAGTTCCACGACCAGGTCCCACAACTCATTGAAGTTCCTACGGGTCATCTTGTTGACTCGTGGAATCTCATCAGAGGCCAACCAAGTTCCCTAACTTTCAGGACTGAGTTCCATAACTCATGGAAGCTTCCACGAGTCATCATGTGGAGTCGTAGGATGTCTTTAGAAACTTGAAATTTTGGCTCAGGAACCACGACTCCATTCCATGAGTCGTGACTGGTTCTACGATTCGTGGGAGGGACCTGTGGAACCTGAAGCCGGGTTTTTAAGAGATTTTCTAAATTAAATCCCTGGGACATTTTAGTCCTTTCCTACCCTTTTTTACTAGTAAGTGAAGTCATTTTGACTACTTTTATAAGGGTTTTCACCCATATTATCCTAAGTCTATCTTAATCTTCTCATTCCTTACTCAAAGGAGAAAGTTTTTCTCAAGCTCAAGTATCCAAGCTCCAAGTCAAGTCTCCTAATCTTTTCCATTGTAGTGGGTAATCTTCATCTAAGGTATGTGGGTCTTTTAAGCCCAAAAATCCCCAAATCTTTATGTTGAATTATGAACTTATGAAATTAGGGTTTTGAACCAAAATTGGGGAAAGTTTAGAAATCAGTTTCTATGTTTAAATTCATGGTTTCCAATTGATTATTCATGATTTGATTATGATTCTCTTATTGGTTTTAAAAGCCCAAGCATGAAAGTTGATTTCTAGCATGAAACAATGGATTTGCATGTTTTCAAGAGAAAATTGGCATGATTAGATATCATGGCCTCTATGTATTAATGAAATTGCATGGCTAATTCTTTAAGTATGAATTTATCAAGAAAAGTATGTTTTGAATTATGGCTATGCTAAGGCTATGTATGTATGAATTTGAATTGCATGGCATCAAATATGTCTTATTGCTTTTCAACCAGTTTTGGAATCAGATATGTCACCAGTTATGAACAGTTTTGACATCAGATATGTCATCAGTATGAACAGTTTGGCATTAGATATGCCCAGTGTTATATGAGCTATATGTATATTTTTGGAGTAGTATTAGCACCGAGTTGGACAGGGTAAGAGCACCCAAAAAGGTCCCTAGAACTATGTGCCCCCGTAGGTCTTAAGTCCCCTCTGTTGGGCATCAATTTTAGTGATCACGTCATAGTAATGCCTTTATACCCTGGCAAGGTATATTGGGTCTTCTCGATGGGGAGGATACAATGAATTCCATGTAGCTAACATGGTCTATGTCGGTTAGAGAACCGCCCATAGAAAAAATTATGCTTTTAAAACTTGCACTTGACTCTTATTTAGATTTCAAACTTATTACTTATGACTATGTTTCAGCTTACAAAAAGTATTAGAGTCATTGCACTCAGTTTATCTTTAAAAGCATGATTTCAGTTATTTAAGTATAATTAACATGTTTTCATCATGTCCATGCCTTGCTCATATACTTAGTACATTCCATAGTATTAACGCATATGGCGTTGCATCCTTTAATGATGCAGATTCAGGTGTCCCTTCCCAGCTTCGTGGCTAGAGTTCCCAGCCACTCACTCTCAACTTTGGTGAGTCCTCATAGTCCGAGGACTACACTTTATTCTAGCTCTTCTATGTTTCCTTTCCTTCCAGGTTGTTGAGTTAGTTGGCGTATTGTCCCATCAAATCCTTATGCTATTAGTAGAGGCTTTTAAGACATAGGTGTTATCGGATGATCTTTTGGGTTGTATTCCTTATTTAGTACTCTATCTATGATATGTCTTCCCGTTTTGGATTTCCTTATGATGCTTCCACTATGTTTTCCCTATGTATGCTTGAGAATGCTATGATCAAGGGTTAACTTGGGATACTTGTAGTTCCGAGTCTCATGTTACGTCCAGGGGGTAACCTCGGGGCGTGACAAAACACATACTGAATGCTCTTATGATCGGTGAATACATCGACATGCACACCATACAAATAATGTCTCCAAATCTTAAAAGCAAAGACCACAGCTGCCAACTCAAGATCATGAGTATGATAGTTCTTCTCATGAGTCTTAAGCTGTCTTGAAGCATAAGCAATCACTTTACCATGTTGCATTAAAACACTACTCAAACCAATCCTAGAAGCATCGCAATACACAACAAAATCATTTAGGCCCTCGGGTAGAGCTAACACTTGGGCTGTGTCAATCTAGTCTACAATTCCTGAAAGTTCTTCTAACACTAATAAGACCACTAAAACTTTACCTTCTTCTGAGTCAATCGAGTCAAAGGGGAAGCAATGGAAGAAAATCCTTCCATAAACCTCCTATAGTAACCAGCCAAACCCAGAAAACTTCTAATATCAGATCGGGAAGTGGGTTTAGGCCAGTTCTTTATTGCCTCTATCTTTTGAGAATTTACCTGAATACCATCTTTAGTCATAATATGACCCAAAAAAGCAACAGACTACGCAAATAACTACTGGTCTTTGAGAGTTTGCAACACAACTCTCAAGTGGTCCGCATACTCCTCTTCACTCCGAGAATAGATAAGGATATCATCAATGAAAATAATCACAAAGATATCCAGATACTGCTTGAACACGCGGTTCATCAAATCCATAAAAGCTGCTGGAGCATTCGTTAGACCAAAAGACATCACAACAAATTCATAATGACCATACCAAGTCCTGAAGGTTGTCTTCAGAGTATCACACTATCTAACACGAAGCTGATGATAACTGGATCTAAGGTCGGTCTTGGAGAAAAAAGTAGCACCCTGAAGCTGATCGAACAAGTCATCAATCCTAGGAATGGGATACTTATTCTTGATTGTGACCTTGTTCAATTGGTGGTAGTTAATACACATTTTGAGGGAACCATCTTTCTTTCGCACGAATAAGAATGGAGCACCCCAACGAGACATACTAGGGCTGATGAAACCCTTATCAAGAAGATCCTTCAACTCATTAAGTTTAGCGGGAGACATCCTATAGGGAGGAATAGAGATAGGATTTGTATCTGGAAGAAGATCTATCCCAAAGTCAATTTCCCGCTTGGGAGGGACTCCAGGTAAATCCTCGAGAAATAGTTCTGGTTATTTATTCACAACAGGAACAGACTGAAGGGATGGGGTCTCAAACTCGGTGTCCATAACTCGAATGATACGATAAACATACCATTTTGAAATCATCTTCCTAGCCTTAAGATAAGATATGAAACTTCCTTTCGAGGATGGGTGACTACCTTGCCATCTAAGATACGTTCATTTAGAAACTTGAAACTGACAACCCGAGTACGACAATCAACAGAAGCATAACAAGCATGTAGCCAATCCATACCAAGAATAACATCAAAATTTGTCATCTCCAACTCTACTAAATCCGCTGAAATGACTCTATGAAGGAAAAAGATAGGGCAATTTCAGTAGAATCCTTTGCCTTAGACTGACTCCCCAACAGGAGTAGAAACATAAAAGGGTTCTGAAGGCAATTCAGGACATACTTCGAATTTGCATGCTATATAAGGGGTCACTAAAGATAAGGAGGCACCGGGGTCCAAAAAAGCATACATATCTATAGAAAAGACTACCAACATACCAGTAACCACATCGGGTGAGTTCTCCTGGTCCTGACAAGAGGACGTGTCATAAAGGCGGTTCTGGCGCTGACCACCAGAACTAGAAGCTATACCCTTCTGGGCTGGTCGACCTCCTGAAACTGCTGGGTTGGAATGATTCCTACCTCTATGTCCCTTTCAAGACGAACGACACTCCCTAATACGATGTCTATTCAGACCACAACCAAAATGCCTTGCCTGAACAGGCTAGATACTCACCGAGGTTACTCATTCCACACTTGGCACAAGAAGGGTAAGGGGCACCCTTTGCAACACTCCCATGCGACTGAGAATCAACTCTCCTACCAGTATGATCATGATGAGGCCCGGAGGCCTGGGCAGGAGTACTAGCTGAAGATTGAAAGGGGCCTGATGATTTCTTCTAAAACGAAGAGCGATGTCCACCTCCGAACCTCTGATGACTGAAACCTTAACCCTTGGATCTTTCCCTCTTGTTATCCCTAGCCATCTCCCTAAGCATGTCTCCCTTGATCTGGTCAGCATGGTTCATGAGTCTGGAAATGTTCATATCACTCAACAACATAGCAGACCTACACTCCTTTTTCACCAAACCTGAAACCCCATAGATAAAATTGCCCATCTGATCATGCGGGTCCGCTACCATAGAAGGGGCATACCTAGACAACTGAGTGAACTTCAAACTGTACTCCTGAGTAGTCATAGATCCCTGTCTCAAGTTCACAAAATCCTCAGTCGTTTTCCTCCACTCTCAGGGAAAGAACCGGTCAAGAAAAGCTCTATCGAAACACTCCCAAGTCATAGGGACCTCGTCCATCACTGTAGTTTCCTTCTATTGTGTGAACCATATATGAGCCACGTCTTTGAGTTGAGAGGATGCCAACTCAACAAAACCAACCCCAACTACTTGCATCACCTCAAAGATTTTCTTTACTTCATCAATAAAATTTAGCGGATCCTCATTCACCTTTGAACCCTAAAACTCCAGCGGGTTCATACGGACAAAATCACGAACTCGGGCTGCTACCCCACCTTGAGGGTGGACTAGCGCAGGAGCCTGCTGATTTTTCTGAGCGGCAAAGGTCTAGGCTAGAAAATGGATAGCATTCATAAACTCCTCATTAATGACCTCGGGGGCCAGAACTTGAGGAGCGGCATTTCAATCGGCTCGGTGAGGCATAGCACATCGAGGGATGATCTAAAACGTACAAGGTAAGGGTTAGAGGAACATTATAATTATGCTCTACCGCACAACATGATCATGAAAGAAGTGAAGTGTTCTAGGACATCTTATAGCTTCCCTCTCATATGTGTGGCGCACATCACACACATGAAGGAGACTCTACTCGATGCGGCTTTCAATCCTAGGACTCTTGAATCTGAGGCTTTGATACCAAGTTTGTCATGCCCCGAGGTTACCCCCTAGGTGTAACACGGGATTCGGGACACAAGTGCCCCAGATTAACCCTTGGTCATAGCATAACATAAGTGTAACAATTAAACATAGAGGAAGCATAATACGAATTAGATAACTCAATCCATAAGATAAAGTCAATGAACATGATTCGAAGAAGACCCGAATATCGTCTATGTCTGAAAAGCCTCTATATATGACATAAGGAGTTGCTAGGACAAGATACTAGCTAACTCAAAGTACGAAAATAAGTAACTAACATAGACTAAGAACATAACTAGTCCTCGACCTAAAAGAACTCACCAATAGCTGACAGAGAGTGGCCTGGAAACTCTAGTCACGGGACTGAGAAGGGACACCTGAATCTGCATCATCAAAGGATGCAGCACAAGATATGTGTCAGTACTATGGAATGTACCGAATACGTGAGAGATGCGTGATAATGATTAAAACATACTTAAAACATGGATAAGAACTTAGTTCATGCATAAATGAAGTTTCAAAGGTAGATGTCAATAATTGAATAGCAAATCATGAAATAAGAGTCAAAACTCAAAGTAAGTATCATAGGTTTAAACAATTCAAAACATTCATACGGAAGTTTCTTATAACCGATAATAGACCATGTGAGCTACATGGAATCTAACTATGTAACCCTAGTAAGCAAAGCTGGCCCAAACCTTGCCAAAGCACGGGCCACCATACCCAACTATATAACCCTAGTTGGAAAAAAGTGTCTTATGCCCCCTTAAGGCAAGGACACCATTAATCAAGATGTGGATCCACTCTCATAATCCCATTGGTCAAATCATAACCTACGCTGGCAACGTAGATTTTGGACTTGGGTAATCGAACCCTCATCACTTGGTGCTAAGTACTACTCCCAAAACATACATATAGCTCATAAATTCATGAAGGTATAATCGAATACCAAATCTCTTTTAAAGAAACATCGGGTACCATGCATTTCTCATATTATAAGTCCTTGATGTAAAGCATAGCCATAATTCAAATCACATTTTTCTTTCTAAATTCATAATTGAAGAATTAGGCATGCAATTTTGTAAATTCATAAGGTCATGATATCTAATCCTGCCCAATTTCACTTGAAAATATACAATTCAATGGAATCATGCTAGAAATCAACTTTAATGGTTGGGATTTTAAATCCAATAAAATAATCATGATCAAATCACAAATAAACAATAAGAAGCCATGAACTTAAGCATAGAAGTTGATTTCATAAGTTTTTCCCCAATTTAGATCAAAACCCTAATTTCACAAGTTCATAAATCAAATTGAGAATTGGGGGTTTTGGGCATAAGGGTTAAAGGAACTCATTGTTGAATACCCACATACCTTGATTGGAGTTAACTCACTTGAAATTGAAAAGATTAGGAGACTTGGACTTGGAGCTTGAGACCTTGATCTCGAGAGAGTTCTTTTCCTTTTTGGGAGATGAATGAGGTAATGAGAAGGGACTTAGGCTAATAGGTTTAGAATTCATGCTAAAATTTTTCAAAAAGTCCTCACTTAGGAGTTAAAAATATGGGTAATGACTAAAATACCTCTGGGACTTAATTAAGAAAAAACTGATTTAAAACGGCTACAGGTTCCACGGGTTCACTTCCACGAACCGTAGAACTGATCACGGCTAGTAGACTAGAGTCATGATTCCTGAGCCAAAATTTTAGGCAGCAGATGAGTTCCTACGACTCAACAGGATGACTCGTAGAAACTTCTATGAGTCGTGGAACCAATTTGTGGTTTCAGGGAAAATGACTACTCTTTGTATGAGTCCCACGAGTTGGGTCCATGACCCGTGGAAGCTTAGGGTGGTCTGCATGGTTGGTATCACGAGTCCTTTTCACAAATCGTGGAACATTCCACAGCTTGTGGACTTGACTCATGATCCCTGGGAGTTCAAAATTTCAGCAAGTTTTCTGAGTTTAAAAGCTGGATCGATTTTCGGGGTGTTACATAGTTTAACGGTCTTGGAAAAGCAATTCAAGACTGCATGGTAGGGAGATAGCCAATCCATGCCTAAAATCACATCAAAAAATTAACCATATTCAGCACAACTAGGTCTGCCCACGTGTCATACCCTAGAATAGTCACCACACAAGCCCTATAATCATAAACCACTACTAAGGAATCTCCTACTATGGTAGCTACACACAAAGGCACATGCAATAACTCATTAGAAGACTCCATACGAGTAGCATAATAAGTAGACACACACAAAAATATAGACCCATATCAAAAAATATAAAAGTTGACTGATGGCGAATAGAGATCGTACCTGTGATAATAACATCTTAATCCTCAGCATCTGGATAGCCTCGAAAAGCATACATGTGGATCCGAACACCATGATCACCTGATCTACCAAACTGAGGACCACCTCTAGTACCCCTGAGGCCACCCCTACTACCCTGTGCACCACCTCTGGCCAGTGATGTTGGATCCCTCGGGCTTGAACTGGCAGATCATGTCGAATACAGTGCTGCACTGATGGACATTCCCTAGCAAAGTGGCCTAACTTACCACACTCTTAACAACCCCAGCCAACCATACACTACTTTGAAGACACGACTAAATCAAAATGACTACCATCGCCTATGGACCCAGAACAAGTACCTCGTGAAGCCTGAACCATACTCTGGCTACCCTGACCCTTGGTAATTTTCAATGCTACATGAATAGGCTAGCTCAACTATAAGCATTGTTGATGGTGACCCCTACTAAAGAAGTCTCTACCTCGGGATGGTGGACCGGTGAAACTACCCGATAGTAGGGTCTCTTATTGCTGCCTCCTTAGGCCTCAAAAAGTACCCCCTTAATAGTGCGAGCATGATCCACCACCTCCAGGAAAGACTAGCTTGACGCCACCATACCCTCAATAGCAAAATGAAGCTGTAAAGTCAAACCTCGAATAAAGCAATGCAACCTCTCATGCTTAGAGGGAAAAATCATGGTGGCATGCCTAACCAACTCATGGAAATGGACCTCGTACTCTAAGACAGACATGGAGCCCTGGTCTAAGCTGGAGAGCTTATCTATCAACCACTCTCTCATGCTACGTGGTATATACTTCTCAAAGAAAACTGCAGAGAATTGTGCCAAAGTAAGCGGAGGTCACCCGACTTGTATTCATGCTATATAGGATCTCCAACACTTTTTCACTGGACCATCCAGTTGAAACATAGTGTAATTTGCCTCGTGCCACTCAACCAACCCAAGATTATGCAATCTCTCTTAGAAACTAGTCAGAAACTCATGTTCATCCTCCCTAGGAGCACGTGAAAACATCATGGGACCTAACCACATAAACCGACCAAGCATATTCTGCTCCTAAGAAGACATAATAGGCCATTGTGGAATAGGCAGGATAATAGTAAAAACTGGCAATACCTCGAATCGAGGAGCCGCAGTCACAGGCTGTGCTCTTGAACCTTGTGCCACTGCCTTGGCTGAAGTTTAAGCCTCGTCCCTAATTTGAGAACTAATCGGAGAACCGGGTGAAGATGCTGGCTATAACACCCTCAATAAACCCAAGTAAGCAAACCAATGTGTCATGTAGTACCGGAGTAGTCACAAAACTTTTTGGATGTTGGGATGGCCCCATAACCTCCAACTCATAATGTACCTCCTCAACCCTAATATCTGGCTCTTGCAATGGTAACCTAGTTTGGGCCTGAAGTGGCTTCGGATCCTGTCACCTACCTTAACCTCTAGGTCGACCTCTACCCCATCCCCTAGTTGTGGCTCTAATATTAGGTGCAAGGGTCTCGTCCTCCCCTGCTTCTAATCTCATCTGAACCATCGGAGAAAGAGTGAAACAAAAAATATACTTAGAAGTTGATAAGGTCAAGGACGCACGATAAGGAATCCAACAAGATGAAATATTTCCTAGGAATACCTTATAGCCTCTCACAGATAGGATAGGGACGTGATCGTACCAATCCATGAAACTCTACATAGACATTTTGCTCTTGTACAGGCAAGACCGGTGAACCTAGAGCTCTGATACCACCCTGTCATGACTGAAACTGGGCCGCGATATTTGCTATATAACCCCCCGCTAGGATAGCCAACCTAAATATGCATAAGTATAATAAAACATATAATACAATGAATAGCGAAAGGGAAACATACAGGAAGAGAGCCAATAGTATAGATACATATCAACCGTAATAAATATACAAAAATAGTCCTAAAGTGACCGAGAAGACAATATATATAGTGACCAACCCCAAACTTTGTGTCACTGATACAAGAGCATCTAAAAGTACAGAATAGCTATACAACAAGTATTTTCTATCCAAAATACAAAATATAGACAAAAAGGTATATGGAAAGTTGTAAAAGTCTCCAAAACGTTGGGATCTCACCACGATCTGAACAACAGCTGGCCATGAATGATTAGAGGATCAACGAGGGTGGCTCGTACTAGGTGCTATATCAGAAAAATATGCATAGTGTAGTATGACTAACGAAACAACGGGTACCCAATAGGCATCATAGGCCAATCCAGCTCAGAAAGATAATGTATTATATAAAATACAACGAATTAAGCTAGCTACTTGGATCCACCTAAATCTTATCAACAAAAAATGGAACTAACTAAGCCGACAGTGAAGATAATACTAATTATCAAGGCAATCAACAATCCAAGTAAACTCAAGACAATGTAATGCAACGAGAGATGATATGATGCAAAAATATAAAAACCCAGTATCTGGTACGTCGGGTCCCCAGAGTTTAACCTCAGACTCATCAACACATGCCTAAAAAGTAAAACCCAGATATGTGCTCCTTAGGTCGCCCGTAATTGAATATCGAACTTATCAACAAAAAGTGAATGGGGAAAAGGTCCGCAAACATCCCTATACTGGCATAAAATTGCACTTTTCTTTGCTTACTAAACCCAGTGATGAAATATAAGATAGTTCCTTCAAAAATCTGAAAATCATGATAAAACTGGAAAATGTCAAGTTAAATCGAAAATCTTGTATTTTCTTTCCTTTACGTACCACTAACATGTAAATGTAGTATGAGCATGTAAATTCCCAAAATCACAGAATATACCACACAAACAAGGAAAAAAGGGAAAACACCCTCCAAATAAGAGAACTGGCTTGGAACTACGTCTAATCAAAATAAAAGCAGAAGGAACAAAAAATAACCACAAAAACAAATAAGAGAACCTACTCTACCTCAAATACCTCCTTAAAGCAGTCTAAGGATTCTAGGCTAGCCACAACGATTCTCAAGCTCCTAAAATAAGGATAAATTGTATAATTCTAATTTATGGTCCTCAAATGGCCAATTTATACAAGAACAAGATTTAAGCCTATTTCTACCATAAGACTTTACCTAACATTCCAATAATTTATAAAATAAAAAATTTAATAAAGCCAAGTCTAAATTAAATAAATCGTAACCTATCTCGAGGTCGAACGCAGGCATGAACTGTCACTCGCGTGCCTTTGTCATGACTCGATTTCTCTGGTCATGATGGCCCCTATAATTCCCCTATAGGCAAATCGATCCTCGCAGCTCAAAATGGATAGTAATGGGCCACAAACTAGGTGAAGAACGCATAATAAGGATAATAAGCAAAAAAAGGTATATAAGGCATAGAAAAGGAAAGCAACCTAAATATATACAGAAAACTACATCATCCCACGACCGGGTATCATAAGTACATGAGCCACTACTATAAAGGCAGAGTACAATAGAGTACAAAAGTAAAATATACAACTTTCTCTAAATGTACAAAAGAGTCAACTTTGAAGAGATACAGCTAAGCCCCGGTCTCCAAGAGCTCACCCTATGTCTTGGATGTTCAAAACCTACACGAAGTCCCCATATCAAAGTCAATGGCCCATACTAGGATCTGCGCTAGAAAGACGCAGAAGTGTTGTATGAGCACCAATTGCATAGGTTGACTGGGATCATATAAAATTTAAAAGAAGTAGATAGCAAATAAGGGAAGAAAAGGGGTCATAGAAGCAAATAGAGTGAAGTACATGGAAGCTAGCAACATATAAAAGGCATAAAAGTATATAAGTGTACTAAGCTAGGTGCAAAAGATGTATCACAGAACATAGGTGAAAGAGTAAAGAACGCACCTAGTTCCTTGCCATAACAGTAAATAAAAAAACTTAAGGAATAGGGTTGTGTACTGATAACCTCAAATAAAGGGAGAGAAAGAAAGGCAACTAAACATAGACATACTAACAATACAGCTCATAAGGTAAGGATGATCGAAAAGTAAACTAGTAAGTAACTACAATAGGAGCAAGTAAAACTAATCTACCTACTATCCCAACGAGCGCCCATACACGCGAGGAATACATACAAGTGAATCCAAACCCTACTATCATCCTACACTATCAAAGAGTACACTCAAACAAAAGCAATCAAGGGATGGAACCATACAGAAATGAATGATATGAAATGGTATTCTAGTTGTACTGTATGCACCTCCTTCAGTGCCCATATGCCCAGTAGGTAGTACCTATGGAAGGGCTTCCCTCGTATACCTCTACTCCCTTATATACCCATCCTCCGACACTCTCGGCCCGTACCACCTAGTCTATATCGGCAAGGTTCATGGAGGTCTCTGTAACCACATACCAACTCTCAAGATCTCATCATGCGTGCTTAGAGTCTATCTGGGTATAAATTAGTAATAAATCCATATCTAGAAAATAGCCTGGCTGAGTCTAGTATCATCTCAGGTATCGAAGTGAAAAACTAACATTTAATCCCTTTTATTTCAAGAAGATCCATTAAACCAGTTTTAAGTCCATTTATAACCATTAGTAACTGAAAATACGACCGCGGGGCCATGTAAGGTTAGAATAAGTGATAGTCAGGCCTGCAGTATTGTAGTAGTAATAAACCAACGTAAAAAAGCTCTTTTCATGATGATGTTATGCTCAAATACAACCAACAACTCAATATCAACCTACTGGCCCTGCAAAGGCTCAATCCGCTCTATAGCATAGATAACCATCTACAAATTATGAATCAATGTTCCATACTCATGGACACCTCAAAAATATCTCACCATCTATGAAGGCATATGCACATGCCACTCAGGGTCGTAAGGGGGTAATACTACCGTACTAGCTCAAATACTAAAGCAGAAGAAATAAGAACGGACAAAAAAGAAGTGGACAAGGTCTGGGGTGCTAACCTAGTAATCCTAACCCAAGGATGAGCTAAATAGTACAATTACATTCTACATAAGCCAAGTCTAAGATCGATAAGCAATAGCCTACCTGGCATTCGATGAAAAGCAGCTGGAAAGACGTCGTCTAAGCCTAACCTGCTCTGAGATGCCCCGAATAGCAAAATCAAACTACCAAAAACATAATCTACTCGTCAATACAAATCTAACAATACCAATAATGCTAATAATTAGCTTGGTCAAAATCCAGGTAAAAAATGGGCCAATGGGCCCTGCAACTTAAAACTGAGAATAGAAATTACCAAGACATTTGCAACATTGCCAGGAACTCGTGCTAAAAAGTTGAGCATAATTTATGTAAGGAAAAGGCCTAAAATAGCCCTTAAAACCCCAAGAACAAATTAAGAATCAACGAAAGAGTTTGATGGAAATTAAAGGATGGAAAAGTTACAATTGATGACGGGAATTGACCACAAACCAGAAAATGGTCACCCAACCAGCCTAATGTGAACCTAACAACAATTTTGAGCTTAGAGATTAATTGGAAATGGAGGAAAACAGTTTTGAGAGTTGGAAAATGAAGGAAGAGGCTATATATACTGCAAAGGGTCCTTCATCACGACCATGAAGGACCCCAAGAAGTCGTGATGACAATGCTGGCTAGACCATCACAATCACGATAGTCCAGCCATGTGGTTACAAAAATCAATAGGTGCCGGTTCCACAAGCCCTTCATCACAATCGCATGAACGAGACCTCACAGTCGTGATGCCCAAAGAGGCAGACTATCACGATCATGTGGACTTCTTTGCGGTCACGATTAAGGTCTAAGACCTTCACTTACACCTGCAACAACAACTAGTAATTTTCTTATGAATAGTTACTAGATAGGCCCATATAGTTCATTCGAGACCCCACGTGCACAAACAAACTCTGCTACCCTACAAGAAATGGTATTCCAAACTCAACACAATTGACAAAACTTCCATACAAGATTTGATGCTCTGATCATCGAAAGTTGACCAAAGTCAAACTTCTAACTCCAACTGGCCTGAAATCTCAGAAAGTGAGACAAAACTATACTGAAAGCTCCTAGTCCTTGACCAAGGGTCTAACTAGAAAAAAATCCATGCTCTGGAGCTAACAGAACTGACAGAATTTTATTCCAAGTTCGTTTGCTGAGAATGTCAACTAAAGTGAATGATTTTCTAAGTTAAAGCTCTAAAATAAGGAAATGGTCATAAAGACTAAATGAATGACCCAATAACAAAAATACCAGTCCTAGCAAGTCATAAATAACTTTGGGCCACAACAGGTAAGATTTATCAGTGCAAAGAAACCAAAAATGCAAAAATAATTGAAAGGGTCATTACATCATCCACTACAAAAATAACCAGAAGGGTCATTAACCGGAAGGACTTTCGTTAGGAAAAAGGAGTACTTGAAGGATCAAACAATTGCGGATACTAAGCCTGCATCTCACTCTTGGTATCCTAGGTAGCCTCCTTGATTGGATGGTGTCTCCACTGAACCTTAACCACAAGAATCTCTCTGGACCTCAATCTCCTGACATCTCTTGCTAGAATGGCTACTGTCTCCTCAACAAAAGCCAAACTTTCATCTAAATGCAGTGAATCCCACAATAGCATATTTGACTCATCCACAACATAACGCTGCAACATGGATACATGGAAAACTAGGTGAATAGTTGAGAACATAGGTGGTAAAGCTAGTTGATAAGCAACATCAAAAACACTTTGAAGAATCTCAAATGGCTCGATATTCTTGGGATTGAGCTTGCCCCGCCTACCAAATCTCATCATGCCCTTCATGGGTGAAACTTGAAGAAATACGCAATCACCAACACTGAACCCTAAGGCACAAAGTCTATCTTGAATCACCCAAACTCTATCTAAGGAATCACGAAGTAGGTCTATACTCTGCGATTGGGATTCAAAATAATTAACCCAACCCACTAGCGATATATAATGTGTACCATACAATGCCTCAAAAGGCATCATGCAAATACTCGAGTGATAACTGTTATTACAAGCAAACTCTGCCAAAGGTATATAATGATCCCATGAACCCCTAAAATCAAGAACATAGGCCCATAACATGTCCTCCAGGACCTGGATAGTCCTCTCGGACTGGCCATCTGTTTGAGGATGGAATGGAGTGCTGAGTTGAACCTCTATACCCATATCTCACTGAATAGTCCTACAGAAATGAGATGTAAACTGAGTACCGTGGTCTGAAATAATAGAAGCTGGAACTCCATGCAATTGGTAAACCTCACGGAGATAGATCTGAGCCAACCTCTCTGCACTACAAGAAGAATGAACTGGCAAAAAGTGTGCAGACTTAGTCAGCCTATAAACAATAACCAAAATAGTGTTAAACCCTCGAGAAATGCATGCAAAACTTGTTTTGAAGTCCATAGTTATCTCTTCCAACTTCCACTCAGGAATAGAAAGTCGTTGCATCAATCACCAGGTCTCATGTGCTCAAACTTAACCTACTGGCAGTTCAAGCACCCAGATAAAAACTATGCAATTTACCTCTTCATACAACTTTACTAGTAAAGCTGCCTCAAGTCTCGATACATTTTAGCAGCACCCGGATGGATGGAATATCTGGAATAATAAGCCTCACAGAGAATCAACTATATCAAGTCCCCAACTCTTGAAATACCAAGGCATCCCTCAAATCTCAAGATACCATTAGAATCTAAAGTAGCCATGCTATCATCACCTTGCAAAACCTGATCACAAATATCACACAAATGTTCATCCTCAAACTGACACCACTGATCTAATCAACCAGAGTAGAACAAATCTCAACACTTGCAAGAACTTTACTGGGATTTGAGAAATCAAGCATAACATAATAGTTAGCCAAGGATGGGATATCCAAGGCCAATGACTACTCTGGAAGTAAAAGAGATGCCAAGTTGCCTATAATCACTACCTTCTGGCTCAAGGTATCTGCTACCATATGGTCCTTGCATGGATGGTACAAAATAGTGATATCATAGTCCTTCGATAACTCAATCCATCTCCACTGCCCAGAGTTCAACTCACAGTGACTCATAATGTACTTAAGACTATGGTGGTCAGTGTGAATCTCACATTGAACTCTATATAGATAGTGCCTCAAGATCTTGAGCGTGAAGACTACCACCATAAATTCTATGTCATGAGTTGGGTAGTTACGCCCGTGATCCTTCAGATGCCTCGATGCATATGCTACCACCTAACCTTGCTGCATTAACACACAACTAAGACCAATTGATGAAGCATCACAAAACACGGAGAAGCTCTGACCCTCAACTAGAATTGTCAACATCGGAGCTGAAGTCAATAAGGCCTTAAGCCTCTAGAAGCTATCCTCACACTGATTAGACCACTGAAATGGGACATCCTTCCTAGTTAGCCTACTCAAAGGTGTTGTTATGAAAGAAAAGCCATTAATGATATGTCTGTAGTATCCTGCCAGCCCAACAAAACTATAAACCTCAGTAGGAGTAGTAGGCCTCGGCACATCACAAAAGGCTGCAATCTTTGCTGGGTCCACCCTTATACCATCCTTAGACATTACATGTCCTAGAAATTCTACTGACTCAAGATAAAACTCACACTTTAAGAACTTGGCATAAGCTGATGATCTCTCAAGGTCTGGAGCATGATCCTCAAATATTGCTCATGCTCCTCCCTACCCTGTGAGTATACTAATATATCATCAATGAATACTATCACAAATGAATCAGGGTACAACTTGAGCATCCTGTGCATCAAGTCCATAAAAGTTGATGGGGCATTGGTCAACCCAAAAGATATCACTAGGAACTCAAAATGGCCATAATGAATCCTTAATGTTATCTTAGGGATGTCCTATGCCCTAATCCTCAAATGGTGGTAGCTTAACCTCAAATCAATCCTAGAGAACACTTTTTCACCTTGGAGCTAATCAAACAAGTCATCTATACGTGGCATCAAATACTTGTTCTTTATAGTCACCTTATTCAGCTATCGATAATCAATACACATCTGTATCGAGCTATTTTTCTTCTTCACAAATAGAACTGGAGCACCCCAAGGCGACACACTTGGCTAGATAAAACCCTTAGCTAACAAGTCTTAAAGCTGAACCTTAAGCTCTCTCAACTCAGCTGGATCCACATAATACAGAGTAATGGAAATGGGCCTGGTACCCGATTTAACATAATGGCAAAATATAGAACACTCAGGTGAAAGGCTTGGCAGGTTAGTCGGGAATATGTATAAAAAATCTCTAACCATAGGAACTAACTCAAGAGAAGAAGTGTCGGTGCTAGTATCCCAGGCATATGCTAGATAAGCCAAACACCCGCATGAAATCAACTTTCTAGCTTGAAGACTAGAAATGATCCTAGATGGTGCATGATAATAGAACCCTACCACACAACTGGGGATACACTGGGTATGGCTAAGGTAACGATCTTGGCATAACAATCCCAAGGGGATAAACAGTGCATGCCCAGAATTACATTAAAGTGTAGCATATCTAATATCATCAAATTAGCCTAAGTCTCAAGACAACCAAAAGCTACCAAGCATGATCTAACAATCTAATCCACTACTAAAGAATCATCTACCAGGGTAGCAACAGATATGGGAATAGATAATGGCTCACTAGCAAACCCCAAGCAAGAAGCAAAGTAGGCAGAAACATACAAACATGAAGAACCAGGATAAAATAAAGTTGAAGCTAACTGACGTCAAAATAAGATCATAATTGTGATCACCGCATCTGAGGCCTCTACCTTGAGTCTACTATGTACCATATAGAGCTGACACCTACCTCCATCAGAACAACCGTCATCTCGACCACTTGACCTTCCATGCTGGGCACCACCTTCATTGACCGGTGGCTGCACTTCTCTCATAGGCTGAGCTAGCTGAGAAGCTAGCTAAACTGTACCCCGCTGAGGGCAATTTCTGGCAGAGTGACCAATAATACCATACTTGTATCAAGTCCCTGACTGCATAACCTAGCATGATAAACTGGCTGAACCTGTATGGCTACCACAGATGGATACCCTAGATGATGTACCCCTCAATGAGTGACTTGAACTTGGCCCATTGAACCCATAATGACTATTGTAACCATGTTGACTACAATAACTATGATCAAATTGAGGCCTCCCCGAAGCATGAAGTGATGTCTGAACTAGCCGACTAGATTGGACCGAATACTGTTATAGCTGATATCCTCTGCCCGATTAACCCGAACCTCTACCACTAGAGAGGGAACCACTATAACCGCCCTAATAGCATGGTCTCTTATCTCTAGACCCAGGGTCCTCACGATGAAAATCCTCTACAGTGCGGGCATGGTCTGCTATCACCTAAAATGGTCATCCACTACCAACTAGTATTTCTACAGTCTCATACAGCTCCATCCTCATCCCGCAAACAAATCGACAAATCCAGTCTGGCTCTGTAGGAATAATCGTATCCCTAAATATAGATAACTAGTGAATGCAGGTCTCGTACTAAGACACTATCACAGAACCCTGCATCAACAGGGTAAACTACTCCTTATGGCGCTCACGGTCACACTGCGGCAAGAATTTAGCCATAAAGGCCTCGTGGAACTCCCTCCATGTCAACTGAGGAAACTTATAGTGCCTGCAAACTGCCTGTTCTCTCCACTAAAGTTTAGCTGGCCTTTCCAGCTGATAGGTGGTATAATCTACTCTATGGGCATCCAACTGACCAAGGTGATGAAGCATCTCCTCATAGGTAGAAATAAAATCACAAGCATCCTTTCGAAGAGCACCGGAGAACCTCAGTGGGGATAGTCTCAAAAACTAATCTAAAGCCTTCTGCTCTAGCTCAGACATAACTAGACGGAGAGCGAGAGGCTGAGAGATTGTAGGAACTTAAAAGACTTGTGCAGAAGGAGCTGCAATAGTAGGTTGTGCTTCTGAACTCTGAACACACGGTTGCCCCCTGAATGAATGTTTGGGCCATATTAGAAGGCCGACCCCCAACCATGCTTAATAACTGAAGAAGAACATTTAGAATATCTAGTGTAAGAGCTAGGGCTAGTGTTGATGCTATTACTGATGCTGCTACTGGCCCTGGTGGAACCTGGGCTGCTCCCTGGTCTATGGGCTTCTAGTTCAAAACTGGCTCAGGCTCATACTTGACCTAAGGAGCTCTAACTGGTGCCACCAATCGAGAATGTCTTCGACCTCTACCTCTACATCTACCCCGGCCCCTGGCTTGAGCCAAGGTGCTGGTGCTAAAGGCTTGCCCTCATCCACTGCTAAAGATCTCATCTGAACCATATGTTGAAGCATGAATGGAACAAATAAGATTCTAGGAAGCCATCTAGGATAAGACATACGTATTGAAGCAAAAGAAGACACATGTTTCCTAAAATGTCACTGTAGCCTCCCTAAGATAGGGTACGTACATCTCTGCTCTAATTCGCAAGACTCAACTAGACATTAGCTCCTGTACCGATGACACTGGTGAACCTAGGCTCTGATACAAAGCTGTTATGACCCAATTTCTCAAGTTATGATGGCATCTAAAATCGCCCTATAGGCAAACCAATCCCCGTAGCTCAGAATGATTAGTAATGGGCCATAACCTAGGTGAAGCACGCATTATAAGGATAATAAACAGAAGAAGGTAAATAAGGCATAGCAAAAGGAAAGTAGTTTAAATACATACAGAAAACTACACCATCCCACAACCTGGTATCATAGTACATGAGACACATCTAAAAAGGTAGAGTACAAGAGAGTGCAAAAGTAAAATATACAACTGTCTCTGAATGTACAAAAGAGTCAGCTATGCCAAAAGAAGAGGTACAACGAAGTCCCAATCACCAGGAGCTCACCTTATGTCTCAAATGTTCAAAAGCTGCACGAAGTAACTACATCAATGTCGTTAGCCCACACTAGGATCAACACTAAAAATATGCAAAAGTGTAGTATGAGCACAAATTGTATAAGCAATGAGTACCCAGGAGACATCATAGGCCGACTGGGCACATATAAAATGTAAAAGCAGTAGATAGTAGATAAGGAAGGAAAAAGGATCACAGAAGCAAATAGAGTGAAGTAAATGGAGGCTAGCAACATATAGAAGGCATAAAATAATACAAGTGTACTAAGCTACTCACAAAAGATATATCACAGAACATATGCGAAAGAGTAGAGAACGCACTTGGGTCCTTGAAATTACAGTAAATCAATAAAGCTTAACAAACAGGGCGGTGTACAGGTAACCTCAAATAAAGGGAGATAAAGAAAGGCAACTAAACATAGACATGCTAACAATACATCTCACAAGGTAAGGATGATAAAAATGTAAACTAGCAGATAACTACAAAAGGAGCAAGTAAAACTAATCTACCTACAATCCCAATAAGCACAAATACACCCGAGGAACACATACATATGAAGCCAAACCCTACTGGTATCCTATACTACCAGCGAGTACCCTCAACAAACAACAAACAACAAACAACAAACAAGGAGTAGTACCATGAAGAAATGAATAATATGATATGTATGCTAGTGGTACCATATAATACTCCCTTGGTTCCTGTAGGGCCAGCAGGTAGGACCCATGGAAGGGCTTTCCCCATATACCCCTACTCCCCCATATACCCCTCCTCTAACACTCTCAGCCCGTAGCCCCTAGTCTGGACCGACAAGGTTCATGGAGGTCTCTGTGACCATATACCAACTCTCAAGATCTTATCATGCGTGCCTAGAGTCTATCTAGGTCTAAAACAGTAATAAAACCATGACCAATGCTCGTCCCGGCCGAGTCTAGTATTATCTCAAGTATCGATGTGAAAAAACAACATTTAATCCCTTTTATTTAAAAAAAATCCATTAAACCAGTGTTAAGTCAATTTATAGCTATTAATAACTGAAAATAGGCCCTTGGGGCCATACAAGGTTAGAAAATCAATGATAGTTAGGCCTGCATCCCTGTAGTAGTAATAAACCAATGAAAAAAGCTCTTTTCATGATGATGCTATGCTTAAATACAACCAAAAACTCAATATCAACCTACTGGCCCTACACAGGCTCAATCCACTCTACAACACAGATAACGAGCTAGAAATTGTGAATCAATGTTCTGAACTCAGGGACACTTCCTAAATATCACACCATCTATGGTCCAAAGGCATATGCAAAGGCCACTCAGGGCCATAAGGGGGTAATACTACCGTACTAGCTCAAATACTAAAGTAGAAGAAATAAGAACCGATTAAAAGGAAGCAGACAATGTCTGGAGTGGCAACCTAGTAATCCCAACCCAAGGATGAGCTAAATCATACAATTACATTCTATATAGGCCATGTATAAGATTGCTAAGCCATAGCCTACTTGGCATCCGATGAAAAGCTACTCAAAAGACATCAGCTGAGCCCAAACTACTCCATGAATCCCCAAACAGTAATCAAACTACTAAAAAGATAATCTACTCATCAATATGAAGCTAATGATACCCATAATTCTAATAATTAGATGGATCACAAACTGAGTCAAAAATAGGCCCGTGGTCTATTCAACTCGAAATTGACAATAGAAATTACCACGAGGTTCCCAATGCTACCAGGAACTCATGCTAAAAAATCAGCATAATTTGGGTAAGGAAAGGGCCTAAAATAGCCCCTAAACCCCAATAAAAAATTAAGAATCAACCAAAGAATTTAATGGAAATTAAAGATGGAAAACTAATAATTGATTATGGGAATCAACCACGGATGAGAAAATTGTCATCCAACCAGACTAAAGTGATCCTACACAACAATTTAGAGCTTAGATCTCAATGGAAATAGAGGAAAATGGTTTAGAGAATTGGAAAACGAAGGAGAAGGCTATATATACTGCCAGAGGTCCTTTATCGTGATCGCGAAGGACCCCATGCAGTCATGATACCACACTAGCTAGACCATCATGATCGCGATGGTCCATCCACACGGTCGCAAAAAGCAATGGGTGTCAGGTAAATATGCCCTTCATTGTGATTGCGTGAAGGAGGCCTCAATATTACAATGCCCAAAAAGGCAGACCATCGCGATCATGTGGCCTTCTTTTCAGTCATTATTAAGGTCTGAGACCTTTACCAGCAACAACAACTAGAAATTTTCTTAAGTTTAAAAGTCACTAGATGGGCTCCTGAGGTTCATACAGGACCCCACACATGCAAACATTCTATGCAAGTTGATTCTTGCCATAGAGACTCACCGTAGCAAGACATGACCCATCGTGATGAGAGACAGGTAAGATTCCCTGAACTTAAGTCAAGTAAAGTCCAATATAAGTGACTTTGAAAGTTAATTTCCTTTTAGTTCCTACCTCATGCCTCTCTTCTTCAACCAATGTCTGTTTAGGGATGAACGGATGGTAAATTATGTATCTAATGTAACAACCCATTCCATTGTTACTGAAAATATTTCGGTAAATACAAAAGGATCATAATTGCCATAGGTGTTAGGGTCAATGCCTTAGTGTGGTAGTGCATTAGACATGAAATAGGGTCTTACAAAACACCTATCCCTCAGTGAGTGGAAAGTAACCTTGTTGATTTAGTTCCAGTATAAGTTTTTACTAGGGTTATCTTCAAACGATCACCTCCCTAGAATATGATGAGTTACGAGGCCCAAGAAATACCAAATTAAATATCATTGAGTATTCTTTACAATGACACTGACCGTTTGTTACTTTATTTCTTTAGTAGAAAGTTATGGTCATTTTACCGAAGGGTGTCTATGATGTAAATTGGGGCTCATCACGACAATACGATGTCAGTCGTAGCGGGTCGTCATGATGAGAAATGGACTGCTATGATGAGTGACGCAAGAAAGATATAACACCCTTGAGCATTGGATTAACTTGTACATTTGGGGTGTGACAAAGAGTTCTTAATATGTTAGAGAGGATGTTAAATAAGGTATTTTAATTGTACAATGGCTGTATGTTAAGTTTTGAAGTCAAGCAAGTTGCAAAATAAAAATCGGGGAAAGTTATTGTAAATTCCGTTAAGAAATTCTCTGGAATTTTGGACAAGTGTCTCGAAGCGTTTCTCCCAATATAAAAATATTTATAAGGACCCCAACCTACCATATCGAAGGTCTATGAGTCTAGTTTCTAACCCACTAAACCATTTATCCATACAACTTCATAATAATGAGATATTTGTGTTTTCGTAAAACTATACAAGCAGGCACGTTAAGGTGGGCTCCAAGCCCCTATGTCGGTTTAGGTTTATAAAGGGTGATTTAATTTAGTTTTAACTCATAAATTTCACCCAAAAATAACTAAAAATCAGAGGGAAAGCCCCCAAATACTCCATGGACCTTGATGCTTTCAATTCGGAAGCTTAACGGAAGTTTCTCTACGTAGAAAGCTCGTCATTTTGGTATAGTTTACCCTGTAGATTCCATGGCGTATCTCCATGGGTTCTGTGGCAGCGATCTATCAGGTGTTTTATGAGTATTTGGAAGTATCTATGGAGATATATTGTCAAGGTAAGGATCCGATACACTTATCTATTTAATGAATCGAGATTCTAAGCTTCTAGTTATGAAAAGTTGTAGTTGCCGATGAGTTGTAGTAGTTTCTTGTTGTTTTTGGCTTCAGCTGTTGTTACTTCAAGGAGTCCGATTGTTTAGATTTGTATTTCAAAGGTTTTTGTCAAGTAAATCGCCCCCCTATGATCCTCCTTTGTAATTACATGTTCTAGTGTCATTTTTACAGCTTTCCGAGCCACAAAGTGGTGTTTCGGATATCGTGGCTTTGGACAGCCCCATTATCTTAATACGCTTGATTATTATTGTTGTGTGCTGATGTTTTTAATGTTCTGGAGGGATTGATGAGTTTGTGGGATTCTTATTGGAGTCGCATATGATAGATGTTGGATTGAACAACGTGAAGTATGCCTTGAAATAATGCCTCGGGAGCTTATCGCTCCTTCGAGATGTGGTTAGCATGTTGTTGTTGGATTTACCTGCTATTTATTATTGTTAATAGTCTAATTTTATGATTTGGACTTGGTTGGTCGCAAATGTGACATTGATGCCTTATCAATTGGTTATGTCTCGTCTTGCAGTCTTGTTGATTCTCACATTTGTTGCAATACATTTGGTTTTCCAAGATTTATAGCAACACCTTTGGGGCTTTGGTTAAAAGGTATGTTAAGGCTTCCTTTTCACTTTTTGGCATGACCTTTAGGTCAAAAACTTTTATATCCTTTATAACATCGTTATTTAACTTGTGGCCTTATAATATTGAGCTTTGCTCAACAACATGATATAGCGACTATCAACAACACTCTATTCCTCACCTAGCAGCCTAGAAAAGCATGTTATAATTGTATTGAAGTCACTTGTGATTACATGATATTATTGTGTTGTTTTTACCATCTTGGTTCCTCCTATGAGCTTGTTTTAGCCTCATCAGACACTGACAATGCAAGGTTTTGGAGCCTATATTCTAGTTACTATTACTGTGCCTTCGGGCCAAGCAGATGTACCTATATAACGGGAAGGTTGTACCTATGAGGAATCAGTTACATTATATTACTGATCCTTTGGGTCAGGCAGATCGTACCTACGGGACGGGAAGGCTGTACCTTTGGGGCTGCAGTTATATTATATTACCACACCTTCAATCTAGGCAGACCATGCTTATTGGCTGAGCAGACCATACCTATGGGACGGGCAGGCTGTACCTACAGGGAAGCACTTATATGGTACCACAGAGCTTACGAGTTGCACTAATTTATGACACATGTACAGTCAGACAGTTAAGATCAAATTATCAATGGGGTCCAGGTAAGGGGGTCAGTATGGGTATTTAGTAAATGTTTGTGCCTTTAGGACTTATGGAAATTGTATGTTGTTTGTACCTACCGGGTGTATAGGGGCCAGATAAGGTTATTGTTTGCTATGTGCTTTAAATGGTATCATATTACAAGATGGTAAGCTATTGTATTTCTGTTTTACTCCTTCCCTTTTCAGTCCTTACATTTCAATTTTTGTTTTTAATTTGCCTTACATGCTCGGTACATTATTTTGTACTGATTCCCCATTACCTTGGGGCGCTGCATTCATGCTTGCAGGTTCTAAGTGATGACCAGATAGACCTGCCAGGTAGCATAGCCAATCTTTCAACGAGTTGGTTGACTCATTTTCCTCCCAGGGGTCACCTGAGTATTAGAGGTCTTCCCTTTTTGCTGTTTTTAGTTTTTGGGTAGGTTGGGTCCCTTTCCCACCAATTATTTTCTTAATAGAGGCTTGCAGACTAGTCTGTTGGGTTACATAGCTATGATAGTGTCCATTTTGGCCTTGTGTGTTTATTAGTTGTAGCTTGTTAGCTAATTGTGCCTTTTTGTTATTTTTATTGGTATTTTAGCAGTTCATTGGCCTAGTTTACACTGTATATACATATTTTCAATTTTTATATAGAGATCATGGTGGCCTTGAAAACCCGCATAGCGTTTATTCTTTCCTAGTTATCATGGCGGCCTTGACGTCCCAAATAGGACTTATGTGCTACATGCTTATTGCTTTACATGAACTATTGGGAGTAGTTGTTTTCCTTCTAGAGTAGTTGACAACGATCATGTCGGCCGAGGGCTGATTTTTAAGCCGATATATACTTGTTTGTTTTCTTGATTGTGCGTGGCTTCTATGCGCCATTGGCAAATAATTTAGTGAGGTCATCTTTGGCCTATGTTTTGGACTTAGGTGCTAGTTGCACCCCTCGAGTTTGGGGCATGATAGAAGATTCCTGTTAAGTATGTTTTTCAGAGGTTTATTTCCCATAACTCCAAAATCTTCATTCTAAGGCCCTCGAGGGGCAATTTTCCCAAGGTTAGGGTGAAAAATCTTTGTTGACGTAAGATAAGTCCCTTTTTACATCATTTAATCTATTCTTTTTCTAGAGTCATTAGAATGGGAAATTGTGGTGAAATTCTTTGGGGTTAGAACCCTAGGTTCATAAAATTATTTGGAAAACCTATGAGTATGTGTATTATCGCCTAAGATTACTTCTAGATTGTTAACTAACACTTCCTAGCATGAATTCATTATTCTAAAATATGATTTTTTGGTGGTTGGGAACCTTGAGTTCAATAAATATGGGACCTTAAGCATTAAAACTCTATAAATGGAGATAACGTGAGTATGATATAACTAGTTAATGGTTAATTAACTCTTGGGTAATGATATAGACCATGAATAAGGGTAGAATTAATGGGTTTGTATTCCCAAAGTGTCAATTTGATGAGTAATTGATGAATCACTCTAAAATTTGTTTGCTTATTAGATGATTTTACATTCTGAGGCATGAAGGAAGAGAAGGAGCCTCTGTTGTGTGGCCTACTTGTCCCAAGATCATCGATTGAAGTAGGTTATGGTTTATGTGTAGTAGTCTCAGATTAGATAAATCTATACACTGTGTAGAATTGACGGGAGAATGCATGATTAGGCCTTTGAGCACGCAGTGTTCATGGAATTTGGTTAGAATAAATTGATAAGACTGTAATCTTTGAAGATAGACATATTTACATTATGTGTAACTTTATGTGAATGTGAATTGGAATTTAAGCCATGTCATTTATAAAGACATATATTCATTATGGTAGTGGAATCATGAACTAAATATGAGAGATAATAAAGAAGTGCGACAAAATCAAACTTCTAAACATATATTCTTCATTGTTGTGTTACTACTTGGTAACTTATGTGAAATTGTGTTAGACCTCATACGATTGGCTTAAGGTTCTTGATTTACTAAACTAGTTAATGTAATCATTGAGTGTGCAGTAAATTTGGTGTTTTAAATGAGAACCATCTAAAAGAAGAATGTATGGCTAAGGTGAGAACTTGATCGGTAAATAAGGGAAGTGATGTTCTACCATAAAGATTTGAGAAAGACTTGACTAAATAGCATAGCATAACCCATTGTAAGATGAATAAACTAAGGTTACTATCATATATGGAATATTGATGGGCGGTCTAATCACAATAGAGGATTAGGTGTGGAATGTTTGAGGAGTTAATGGTGTTGTCTCTAGGGATGAATGGTAGATGTATGGAAGTATGCATATATATATAATTATATAATTAGAGTGTAGACAAGATTTCAGTGGAAGGTGCACTATTAAAATGGATACTCTATTTATTTTTCTTCGGAAATACTTGAATTTGATGAATATGGTTTGATAACATTTGTATTATAAGCTATTGATCGATTTTTGAGCATACTTGTGATTTTGTGTGTTGGTGTATCTCTGTTGTTTACATGAAATGGTGAACATTGAGATTGACCGAGTGTCTAGATAAAGTGTGTACTTGAATATTGGTGTACTATTTTGATCCTGAACTGTTAATTGATTTTAATAATGAATGTTTCCATATTGTGCTTGAATGAATAAGCTAGGTATACATGAACTGGTTAATGAACTGAATGAATAATTGTACGTGTGATTTAGTGCACTGCATATATATTGAGAGATAGGGCTGAGAACCATAGGTTCATTGATACTATTACTTATTATGGGATTGGGTACCAAGTTGTTACAGGTTGATACTGTTACTTGTTCTGGAATGGGGTACCACATTGGTACAGATTAATATTGTTGCTTATTTTGGGATCGGGTTGTTACTTATTTTGTAATCAAGTTCTATGATCTAGAATGGATTGATATTACTATCATGACCCAAAATTGGGCCATGATGGCACCTAAATAACCCCCTAGTAGGCAAGGAAAATCCAACAATGCAGAAGACAACAAAAGCAGTTTATGTAAAGAAAGCGGAAGACATGAATATAAGGGATCTAGGGCCAATAACATATATACATACCAACAGTACTAAATATATAAAAATGGCCCTAAAGTGACCAAGAAGACAAAATATACAAGAACCAACCCGGACCTGGTGTCACCGGTATAAGAGCATCGAAAGTACAGAAAAGCTATACAACAGACTCTGTATATCCAAAATACAAAATATAGATAGATATGATAGATGGAAAGCATGTAAAGTCTCCAAGGTTCCAGGAGATCACCACGATCCAGACTGCAACATGCCTCGAACGAAGGGAGGATCATATTAGGTGCTGCATAAGAAAAAAAAGATGCAGAATGTAGTATGAGTACCAAGACAATGGGTACCTAGTAGGCATCATAGGCGGAACGAGCGCAGAAAGATAATATATAACATAAGTTACAAAAAAGTAATAAAACTACAGTGATCCACCTAAATCTAGTTAAGAAACCAAAAATAGAATTAACCGAACAAACAAGAAGGAAAATAACAACAGAATCAATCCAGGCAACCGACAACCCATGTATACTCAAGATAATGCAATGCGATGGGAGATGATGTGATGCATATATGTATAAAAGTAAAACCCAGAATTACACATTGGGCGCTCAGAATTTAACATCGGACTCATCAATATGCGCATAGAAAGTAAAAACCTGGAATAACACATCGGGGAGCCCATAATCGATCATCAAACTCATCAACAGGAAGTAAATGGAGAAAAGGCCCGAAAATGTACCTTAGACCGGCATAAAAATAGTATTTTCTTTTCCTTTCCAAGCCAATAGTAAAACCACAATAATTCCTTTAAGATCCAAAAATCATAGTAACTGTAGTGAATCTCAAGTTGGGACCAAAAATCTCGAAAATCATTCGTTCCTATACAGATGGCATGAGAATGCAGAATGAACATGTAAATTTCCACATTCAGAATGTAGCACACAAGAGGGCAAAATAGGGCAAAAATACCTTCCAATCAAGAGAACTGACCTGGAAACTTTGCCCAAATCCAAGCTATGGCCTTGGACCCACAGTTATGCACAACGGTAAAATAAAATGGGAAGAATGGGAAAATAACTCTGAAAGCTATTAAAAGCAACCACTCTACCTCTAAAACCTCCTGGAAGCATACTAAGGATTCTATGATAGGCACAATAATTCTATGGGCTCCTAGACTAATGATAACATAAATAATTATAATCTATGATCCGTAATGGCCAAAATAATACAAGTAGCATGATTTAAGCATAATTCTACCTAGGGTCCAACCTAACATCCCAGTAACATATATAATATAATATCTAACTAAACTCAGTCTAGGAAAGAAAACTGTAACCTACCTTGGGGCCGAACTGCAGGCATGAATCATCACTCATGTGCCTTCCCTTTTCGAATGGCCTCATAAAGCTACCAAGCTATCACAACATAACCCAGGTGTCAAGACGAGAAGAATGACACCCATATTGCTATACAAAAATTTGGGCTGAAAATTGGGTCAGAAAATGACCCTCGGGGCCCGCGCGATGAAATAGAAAGTAAAATTCACAATTATGTTTGAACGGGTTAGAGAACCCATACCCAAAATTTGGGCGCAAATGGGACTCGTTTTGGGGCCTAAAATAGCCCTGAAGTCCAACTACTCCAAGTTAATTCACAAGGGGAAAACCAACAAAATTTTTCAAGATTAAGGAGAATTAAATAAATCGAGAAGAGAAGAGGGATAGAGGGGACTTACCAAATGAAAAAGACTGAGCAATGTAGTTGAAATCAGAGCTTGAGAGCTTATCAATGAAGAAATTTCATAATTGTGGAGGAGAAAATGAAGTTGGCAACTTAAATAGCTGTCAGGTGTCCTTCATCGCGGCCGCGAGGGACCCCACATGATCGCGAGGAAGTACTGGCCTGTCATGACCCAATTTCTCATTCAATATGGCTCCTACAACCCCCCAGTAGGCGAACCAATCCCCGTAGCCCAGAATGGTTAATAATGGGCTACTTTCTAACAGTTTAAGCAGAAGAACAAATAAATAAGCAGAAGAAAGGGAACAAGTTGAATAAATAGGATAACCAGAGTAATATAAATGCAAATGGAAGTTAAATCATCCCAAAATCTGGTATCATAACGTATATGAGCCGAACTACAACAGGAGTACAAAAGGTGCAAAAGTAATATATACATGATGTCTCCAAAACTACGAGAGTACAAAATACATCGATGATGAACTAAAGTCAATCTCTGAACGCTAAAAGCTCACCCTCAGCCTGGATGATCCAAAAACAGCTGCCTGTATGAGTCTCCGATGCTCTAACGGCGATGGCCTACACCAGGATCTGCACCAGAAGATGCAGGGGGGTAGGGTGAGCACCAAATGCGAAGCATAAGGTACCCAGTACGTATCATAGGCCGACTGGGCACATATAAAGTAAAGGAACAATAGCAGGCAGAGTAGAAAAAAATAGTCACAGAAATCAACGATAAAATACATAGGAACTAGCCCAGAGGGAAGACAACCAAAAGCAACAAGCAATGCTAGTAAATAGAATATATACATGGAAAACACAGGTGAAAAAGAGAACGATGCACCTGGGATCCTCGCAAAAATACTATATATATAGATAAGTTCTAGCAAGGGACGGTATACCGATAACCTCAGGTATATAGAATGGGAGAGAAGGCTAAAGTAGACATGCTCGTTAAATAGAATGAATAAACACCAAAAACCATGCCAATTCTCAAATCCATAGGTAACAGTCTAGCAAGTCCAATTCCACACGTATAACCTTAGTAGAGAACAAATCTGTTATTAAGTAAAGAGAGTCTACCTACAGTCCCTCGGCCACCCATACAACCGAGGAACACAATCAAGTAAAAACAAACCCTCCGACATCCCATACTACCGGAGCATACAATCAGCAAACAAAAAACAAGGGTGGTACCTCAAACAATGGATGATATGATGCATTATGACCTCAGGGTGGTATAGAATCTCTGTATATACCTTCTCCGGTGCCGATCGGGCCCAGCAGGCAGGTTGCATGAAAGGACTCAGGCTATATACCTCTACTCCGCCGTATACTCTTCCCCCGGGCACACCCGGCTCGAAGCCCCTAGCTTGGAGAGGCAAGGTCCATGGAGGTCCTGGACCCCATACTAAATCTCGGAATCAAAATGTGCCCTTCGAAATCGAGTCCAGGTTAAAGCCAGTGACTAAGTCTCAAATATGCATGCCTAGACCCTGTCTAGGACTAAAACAGTAAGAAAGATGTCTCAAAAATCCTTCCAAGGGTGCCCGGGCAAAACCAGGTCTAAAACAGTAGCAAAATATCTTAGATGCTCGACCTAGCTGAGCCTAAAGCTATTTCAAATCAGTGAGAAAACTCAGCTAGCACTCCAACCCGGTCGAGTCTAGAAATAGTAGTAAATAATGATAAAATAATATTTTTAACCTTCTTATACCCCAATAAGATCCACCTATCAAGTAAAATCATTTCCAAATTTAATTTCATAAAAAATGGGCCGCCGGGGCCTTGCAAGGTTTTGAAAATCAGCTTTTGCAGGCCTGAAGCCAAAAACCATACTAATATATGGAAAACCTCTTTATATGCATGGAAATGATATGATCATCACAAATAGATGCCCGGCAGCTCACAATCAACCTGAAGGCCCTGCACGGGCTCCGAAGCTACTCAGTAAGCATAACTAGCCTAGAAGAATATTTCTATGTCTAGGACTCACGGACATTCCCAATAATCCCACCTTCTATGTTCCAGAGTCAACAAGACCTCATGGGGTCACAAGGGTAATAAATACACCGACTAATAGGAATACTACACATAATAAAGGAAAGAAATAGGGCGAATCATGGGAAAGTGGTCAAGGTCTGTGGTACCAACCTAATAACCCAACCCAAGGATGCCAACTAGTAAAATTTTACCTTATATATGCGAAGTCTAGGGAGTTAAGCCGTAACCTACCTGTCGTCCGAGGATAAGCTGCCCGAACAACCAGGTCCAAGACCAAAATAATCTGAGAACTCCCGAATGACAATCAAACTATCACTACCATAAATATAACCGGGATGATATCCAGGTCAAAAGCGGGCCCGCAAGTCCCACAACCTGAAACCAAAAATGAAAAGAGCCACGACGACCCTAATGGTGCAAAAAAGCTATGCTCCAAATTTGAGCAATAATGGCCAACGAAGAAGGCATCAAAACTGCCCACAAAGGTTAAAGAATGGAATTCCAGAAAATAAGACGGAAATTGGGCAAGAAATACTTACCACAAAGGGGAAAATTCGAGTCAAGAAGGATAATTTTCTACTCCTATGAGCATGCACCAACTGGATGGCTAGAATTCACAAGGAAAAACTCAAGCTTTAGAGAAGAGCATCAGTAGAGGTTTTAGGAAAATTCAAGAGAGGAGGGAGCTTACCAAACGATGAAAAAGCGCGGAGAATGCACAAACAATCCACTCCCCAAGTCTTAGAATCAATATGGAGCAATTTGGGAGAGAGGAAATTGAGTTTAGAGTGAGAAACGATAAGCTAAAATGGCTGGAAAAATGTACTTCCAGCTATTTATAGCTGCAGGAAAATAGCCAGTGCCATCAGTGCTAGGCCAGCGCCAACAACATTGAAAGGGGTGGCAGACGCATTGACGCTATCGCGCTGGGAGGGCGTGATCGCGCTGAAGGCTGGCAGGCGATGAGGCGTGATCACGCTGGCCGTGATGCGATTGCATTGAAGGCTGTCTTGCAACAATTTTTCTACAACATTTTGAGAACTTCACGGGGTGTTTTGGGCATAATCAGAAACCGATATTCAAAAGCAATTAATGCCAAAAGAGTGGAAACAACGTTCCAGACTCAACGAAATCTATGGAACTCCCATACGAGGTTATTTTGAAGAAATGTTGACCCAAGTCAACACTAATGAAAAGGAACTCAAAGGCTCGAAATGAGTCTGGCTCACTAGGAACCCGAACCGACCACCTTCCTAGCCCAAACTAAACATTCTGGAGCTGATGGAATCGTCGAATTTTGAATCTGACACTCCGATCATCAAAATTCACACGAAGTTGCACTTTCAACTCCAAATGGCCTGAAAACTGAGAAATCCACACAAAACCTACACCGGAAGTTCTCATGCCTCAACTAAAGGTCCAACTTGACCAAACTCATCATTCCGAAACTAACGAAACTGTCAGAATTCAATTCCGAGCACGTTAGCTAAGAATATTGACCAAAGTCAATGATATTCTATGTTTAAGCTCTAAAACAAGCAAACGGTCAAAACGACAAAACAAACGACTAGTGCACCGAGCCATCAATCCCAGCAAGCCATAAATGACTTGGGGCCGCTATCGGAAGGTTCTAATAGTGCAATAAATTTGAAAATTTAAAGATGACTGGAAGGGTCATCACAACATCCACTACTAAAAAGACTTTCTTCCTCAAAAGTCAGGAAGAAGGGAGTACCTGAAGTCTTGAACAACTGCGGATACTGAGCATGGAACTCACTCTCGGCCTCCCAATTAGCCTCCTCGACCAGACGGTGCTTCCACTAAACTTTCACAATCGGAATCTCCCTAGATCTTAACCTTCTGATATCTCTGGCCAATATATCTATCGGCTTCTCAACAAAGGATAACCTCTCATCCAACTGGACCAAAGCCCAATGCAACATATGAGACTCATTTGGTACATACCGGTGCAACATGGAGATATAAAACACTGGGTGAATAGATGAAAACATCGGAGGCAAGGCTAACATGTAGGCAAAACTACCAACCATATGTAATCTCAAATGGCCCAATGAACCTGGGGATAAGCTTGACCCTCCGACCAAATCTCATCACGCCCTTCATGGGCGATACACGAATAAAAACCAGGTCACCAACACTGAACTCCAAGGCACGAAGTCTATCGTCAGTGTAGCTCTACTTCCTACTCTGTACGACTCTAAGTCTATCCTGGATCAAATGAACTCGGTCCAAGGAATCTCTAACAAATCCGTACTCTGTGGTCTAGACTGTAACCCATCAAACCAACCAATGGGGATCTGCAATGCCTACCATACAAAGCCTCTAAAGATGCCATGCCAATGCTCGAATTGAAGCTATTATTATACGCAAACTCAGCCTATGGCATGAACTGAACCCATGAACCTCCAAAGTCAAGTACATAGGCCCGAAGCATGTACTCCAGGACCTGAATGCTCCTCTCATACTGGCCATCTATCTGAGGGTGGAAAGCAGTACTAAGATTGACCTCCGTACCTAAATCCTTCTGTATACCTCTCCAAAACATAGATGTGAACTTAGTGTCGCGGTCTGAAATGATAGAATTTGGGACCCCATGCAACCGTACAATCTCACGAATATAGATCTGAGTTAACCTCTCTGCCCTGTAGGAAGTCTGAACTGGCAAGAAATACGCTGACTTAGTTATTCCATCCACGATCACCCAAATGGAATCAAACATCCAAGTAGTACGAGGCAAACCAATGTTGAAGTCCATAGTAATACCTTCCTACTTCCACTCAGGAATGGGAAGTCGCTGCATCAAGCCACCCGGTCTCATGTGCTCGAACTTCACCTGCTGACAGTTTAAGCACTGAGATACAAACTCTGCCATGTTCCACTTCATACCACCCCACCAGAAAAGCTTCCTCAGATCTCTGCACATCTTCGCTGCACTAGGATGAATGGAGTATCTAGAACAATGTGCCTCATAGAGTATTAATTGTATCAAATCACCAACTCTCAAAACACAAAGTCGACCCTCAAACCTCAGAACCCAGAGTGGCCCAGCTAGCCTCACGCTGAACCACCTGATCACGAAGGTCACACAAACTCTGATCCTCAAACTGCCGGCTCAGAATCTGATCAACTAGAGTAGAGCGAACCTCAACACTGGCAAGAACTCTGCTGGGATCCGATATGTCAAGCCTAACAAAATGGTAAGCCAAGGATTGGATGTCCAAGACTAATGATCGCTTAGACACTTAAAATGAAGCTAGGTTTCCATACTCACTGCCTTCCGACTCAAGGCATCCGCTACCACGCTTGCCTTGCCTGGATTGTATAGAATAGTGAAACCGTAGTCCTTCAGTAACTCAATCCATCTCCTCTGCCTCGAGTTCAGCTCACCCTGACTCATAATGTACTGAAGACTATGGTGGTCAGTGAATATCTCACAATGAACTCCATATATATAGTGCCTCTAGATCTTGAGAGCGAAAACTACCGCCTGATAAATGCTCAAATCGTGCTCTCCAATTAAGTAGGTCATGACGATCGTGTAGTCAAAACAAAATTTATATCCCAACGGATGTCGGGGTCAAACCCTAGGGACCTGATTTAGCTAGTTCGAGATTGTACGAAGCGATCTCAAAATGAGAGTAGTTGTTCAACAAAACCAAAGCAATAAAATGGGTGAATTGGGAAATTTGTCACTACTAACTCAATTCAAATAAAAGCTGTAAAATCGAGATGGGTGTCCCAAATAGGACTAGATGACTAGAGGTGCATTTTTGATGGGGTGTTTTCTATAGGATAAGGTGATCACTACTTCACTCAGATTCTCACCTAGTGACATGGGTAGCGTTAGTCATAAGTGTTGAATGCTATCTCTCAATAAAAATCCACATATCCGATGATTTTTGTTAGAACATCATTTGGTCTGCCAAATAACCAGCCAATATTTTCTTGGGGAGGTCATCGTATTTCTAGCTCAGACCCTTAAATGGGAGATTTCGCGATTGGAGATATGTCTAGCCTCTAATCAAAGTATATTCCCAAGTACCTACTAGAAATTTCACATCCACAACTATAAAATTCTCTCTCGAGAAACTAAGTAGCCAAGTAAGGTAAATTCATGTTTGCAACCACATATTATTAGATTAAAATATGGTGAAATCACTAGACCCACATCAGATAAGCAATTATTAAAGTGATTTAGCAACACCCACACCTATTAGCTACACACCCATCATCAATACACCCCTAGACAAGAGAAATTAGCCACTCATAGAAGGGGGAGAAGATATACCAGCTGGGTAAATCAAATTCCCATCCATTGTAGTTGATTCTAATGATCTATAGTCAAATTAGCACATAATTTGTTAACCAAAATATTGGATTGAAAACCCTCTCTCAATGGAGATGGAGAAAAGTGTTTACAAGCCAAAAATATGTCAAAGTTCTCTACTGAAAATCTCTACTCTGAATTGTATCTACAAAACAAGCGTAAAATTGCCTTTTATATGGTCCCAAAAATCTTCACATAAATTTAGGACAAAATTACCCTCTGGGTAGTGTGCGACGTTGTGTGCGGTTTGCACATCATAGTGTGTGCGTCACACACCAGCTTCAGGTTGACCAGTGACTCAGTCGCTTAGGTAGGCCTTGTGCGGAGGGTGATGCATTTTGCACCATTAGATGTGCGCGTCGCATGGTGACCACATTCTGTAGCAGAAACTTCAGTCATCTTTGCATCTTTATAAGGAGGAGGTGCAAACCGCACCTCTACTTTTGCGTGTCGCACAACCACCATATCTCTTGGTAGATTCTCTACTTTTCCACAACTCTTCACACTTAGCTCCTTTTTTGCTCTTTTTGGGTTCATATCCTTGTTTCTCCTTTTCTATCCAAAGTACCCTGCATAGACATCAATAAGGGCTATAAGAACCTCTAAATAAATTCAAAACATAGCAATAGTTCATGGATATAGGCTCAATAATTTAATAGATTACCGAATTATCAAACCTCCAAACTTGAACTATTGCTTGTCCCCAAGCAAGATACTCACATGGCAAGGAATGAATTATGCTAAGGCTCAATTGAGGCACAAAAACTATTCTAAACTAAAAATTTAAGAGAAATAAACAAACAAAATACTCAACTACTATGCTTATCTCAATTTGGACCCCCACATGCTCAAGGCAATTGCTCTTTTGAAAACTTTTTTCAAAAAGGACATCATATCTCTTTTAAAACTCAAGGGATTTTGCCATTCAAAACAAGACATTTTAGCCTCTCAAGTCATTGGCTTGGACCATCAAGGTTTGCCTCGAGATTCACCACACAACTTGCCTCATTCTTTCCCCTCAATTGAAATAGAGACTCTATGATTCAATTCGAGTGCATGATGCCACTCACCACAAGAGAGAATCCCACTCACAATCATTCAATTCAAAAAACACGGGGTTATAAGAGAACCAAAAGGACTCTCACTCTCTCGAGGAAGTTCAAGTGCATACGTGACGAACCATAGTTTTGCCCTTCATGTAAATCGCCACTAATGTAGGGTAGCCAAGCTCGGAATCACCAAGGACTTGCGGGTTATAATGTTGGCTAGGGCTAAGGTGAGGATATCATTTTGTTCAAGTAACCACACCTCCCTAATACTCTTTGTTTTGTCATTTCAAACGCCGCTCACATTTTTCAATTTCCAACTTCACATTGTTTCTCCCTCACACAACCCAAGATTTCTCCTTTTAACCTCATGATTATTCACACCTTATATCACCTTTACTTGGTAGCACCTATTTTTTCTTTTCAATTTGCTCATTTGGATTGATATTTTGGAGCAATTTTCAATTCTCTATTCAAGGTGCTACCTTGCACTTGAAGTGAATTCTTTTTCTTCTCCTCATTTCATCACATGCAACCCCCAAACTTAGGCATTTGACTATGTTATTTCTTGCCCCCCCCCTCAAACTTAGGCTTTTAGCCTAAATTTCATTTTTCAAGCAATTAGAGAGGACGGGTGCCAAGATAGAGGTTCCAAAAAGGTCAAGGTGTTACAAAAGAGTCAAAGAATAGTCACAAGCTCAAAGGGGTTCACTAGGATTTGATGTCATTGGGAGGTCATTTGAGTGAAGTGGCTATCAAAAAGGGCCTAAGGTCATTTTCCAAGCTTCGTTACACCTAGAATTTTGCCTTGAATCACATTCAGGGAAGGTTCTAGACGACACTTATGCACAAGAATCAAGGTAAAGCCTCACCGCACAAGGCATCATTCCACAAAACTTCATCCATTAGTCCCACAATTAATTGGGGCAAATGACTTTTGACAAGCTATTCCGAGTTCATTACACACTCGTTTGTGAGTCAATCAAGCCAAAGCGAGAGTGTGCAAGTCATGACAACAATACACTTTTCCTCAAAAATTCATTTCCCTTCCTCCTTTCCTTTTTTCAAAAATAATTTACCAAGAATTTTTTTTGGTGGACCCATTTCGAGACAAGCATTTACGGACTCAATTCTTAACTAAACTTGGCATTTTTCCTTAAGAAAGTTGTCTCTCAATCTATCATAGGGAAACACCAACCCCGGTTCGACACACAAAAACAAAAGAAAATAATAATAAAATATTGCTCCTTGGGAAAGAACTGTGGTATTAAGAAATCAGTCGGAGTTTATTTCTACACTACTATTAACAAGGCGATACAAAAAAAAATTTGCGCTTATGAATCAATTAAGAACAAGCCTCGACGTAGGCATTTAGTGCATTTGCAAGGCATGGATAGTGAAATAATTAGGTATGTAAGACCAACCCGGCACAACATCAATTCAAACATCAAGCCCGGCGAGGGCATGATTAAGCTCAATGTAAAAAGTAAAATAGAAAAAGTAAAGCAAAACATAGGATAAAGGCCCGGTGAGGGCAATTTTAATCACAACATAACCAAACCAAAGTTAATTCTTACATACTCCCCCCAAACATAAAATAAGAATAGCCCACGATGCACAAAAAGACAATAAAATAGGAATGAGTGCCAAAAACTCCCTGAGTAGGCTAATGATGATGCTGTAGTCTCCTTCATGAATAGACTTGATGAGGTGGTCAAGATGACAGTGGAGATGGTGGTGTCGGTGGTGGTATGCAAGCATATGCTGGATCTAGATGAAAATCTTCCAACAGAGGGTTCGACAGATCCCACCAAACCTCAAGGAGGCTCGAGGGCTCCATAAATCACCTACTTTCACACATCATCAATTCATGATATGAGAACCATTTTTGCTGAAGTCCCCATCTCCTCACATATGGTGTTGGTGGTGCTGGTTGATGGTGGATGACCGACTCTATGTTTTCTGGGATTATCTCGATTGGTGTCCTATTTTCTTGTATCTCAGAGTTGTCCTCTTGATTAGGATCCCAACTTGTGCACCAAGTATCTGGAGGGCTAGTACATCTTATAGGGAAGTTCGAACCTGGAGCCAGTAGGTTAAGGTCCCAATTTGCCTCAACAGGTGAAACCATTTGCTTGAACCTCCCAACCTCTGTCTCCATAGTGTCCACCCTAGCACAAAGCTTGCTCACACTTGACACCATCGGTTTGAGGGCTGACTTGATGGAAGATTCAATCAAAGATGGGATTTCTCTAGCCAATTTATGCAACCATTCCTCATTTGGGTTGGCAATTTGAGAAAGCTTACCTAGAGGGTTTGTTCCTGATACTCCATGGACGGTGCTTGATGCTCCTTGAGATGCGGGTGAATTTCTCTCTTTATCATGCCTTATGTTTCCCTAAGTACAGAGTCTGGTGGCCTTAGAAATCTATTCAAGTTGCCTTTTCTTGACGTGTGGAGAATCTTTATCCCTTTTTGTGTCTAGGAAAACCATACTTGTAGCTTGCCTAGCCTTGTTGAATCCTCGAAACAAGCGGAAACCATCTTGAATGCATAAAAGGGTGATGAGCACAGGGAATGGCGTGGATGTGGCATCATGTCGTGCTTTTCTCTTGAGATGTTCATCTATGATCTCGCCCTCATTCACACTGAGGCCTCTCATGATGTATGCAAGGAGAATGTCCATCTCAATAGACACTTTAGTGGTGTGGCCAGCCGTGATGAATCTGGTGCTCACAAAGTCGAGCCACATGCGTGCTTTGAATTTGAGATTCGATCGATAAATATGTCCCCTAGAGGTGGCCCAAGGGGTTCTCCTTCCACAATCACACTCACAACCCAATTGTATTCCTCGTCCTTTTTTGCCACACATTCCATGTACCTTGATTTAGGGATTGTTTCGTTGTCCCATATGATATAATGAATGGCTTCCATGGTGATATTCACTTCTTTACCCAAGACCAAAATTGAGCTGAATCATGGTGACCTGCTTAGGGGACTTTTAAGATTAAGCATGTCAAAGCTGGCCCTGTATGAAACATAGAATTCCCATACCAACTCAGGAAAGTAGAGGCCCGATGTTTTGGCAAAATTCTCCCAAGCCTTTATACAAAATTGCTTTGGAATGTTTGGGAACTCTTCTTGGAAATCATCTATATTGAATCCATTTTCCTCCAAGAATAGGCGCTTTTGGAACTCAAGATAATAGGCTTGCATTCCCTTAAGCCCAAACCAAACCCTTGAGTCATAATGTCCTGCCTCATATGTGGAATCCCCCAGAGTCGGAGTGGGAAAACTCGACTGATTGTGCTTGTTGGAAGACATAGTCCTGCGACTCAGTGTTAGGAGCATACAATAGAAATATATACTACTCAAAGAATTTTGGGGTTCAGTGAACTGAAAAAGTAGAGGAGGGAGTTGTTGGATCGTGCGATTCACCTGCGAACCACACCAGCACAAGTGTGCATCACAGATGCCATCGCATGAGCTGACAGATTATTCTAGTGATTTTCTCTTTGTGGTGTGAGTTAGGTGCGAACTGCACCAGTTGAAGTGTGCGTTGCACTGAACTTCGCCTCTCAAGAAAGTGTGTTTAACTTTCTTTTCAACTTGGGGAGACGCCTTGGATCACCCGCATATCAAGATCTATGGATCATATGCAAAACGCACAAACACACAATTGGAATTTTTGGTTCTTTGTGTTCTTTGAGTTATGCATATGGTTCATAGAGCAAGATGTGCTTCATCACTTAGCACCACACTCAAGTAATTCATAATAATAGGGGGGAAAGGGGATTCATGACCCTAACTTTCGATTAACATATAACCAACAAGAAAGGACTCAACGACTTCCCTTAATATGGACGTTACCCCGTCTATCATCAGGAACATCAAGCCCATCTTGTAACAACGGGCACATATAGCATATCAACGATTAACCCCCTTCTCGCACAAGATCATATAACCCAACTAGAATTTCAATCAGAATCATGGGCCTACAATCGACAACATTAAACCTCATTTATCAATTATGAATCAAAACCTCATGACTAATACAATTTTCCCTTAAGAACGACGTCACCCAATCCATCATCGGGCCAAATCAAGCACTAGTCACAAGTGGGTTACTCAGACTTCACCCCATCACAGATATTAAGGCTAAACATTACTACCAATTAACCTGCATGGTTAAGATTTACCATCTACCAAGTTGACGTTAAAAGATTTCACCATTACAATCCAAAATTGGCGACCCAAAATTTTCGGGTCTCACCCATCATCAACATGGTCAATCTACTAAGCATGTTTCACAATATGAGTTAACAAAAATCATAAAAATAACTCTTTAATGTCGACAAACTTACCACAAGTGAAGATTGCGAAGGGAAGAATGAAAATTGAAGCTTTTTAGGTTCCAAAAATGGTGACCCACAAGACCTCCCAGAGAATGATGGTGACGACGTGGAGAAGTGGTGAAGACGATGGGGTTAGAGGGGGAGAAGGATTTGTTGGAGTTTGAAGGTTTTGGAGAGAATTATGGTGGAGGATTGTGAGTGTTTTGGAGAAAAATGGTGGACAAATAAGAGAGAGATGCAGATTTAAAAGAGAAAGAAGAAGAAGAGTCGGACGGGTCATCTTCGGGTCGGGTCGGTCAACGGGTTAAGTCAATTAAAATTCAAATTTACCTCTTATACATTGTGACATGAGATTCGCACCAGAAAATTACATTCTCATGCTCCACCTCTTCATCTCTTAGTTTCTTGTATGTTTCAACTGTCAGCTCTTTTGGTTGTGCGACCGGTTACATAACGGGTTCCCTTATCTCACCAGTTGCTTGACCACTCCAAGTAACAACAGCCGTGATGTTCCTGTCGGGTTTAGGATTTGGATTGGTCTCATTAAGAAGTGGCGTCCTTACCCTCAAAGTCATTTGAATAGTAAGATGATCCATTTGGGCCGCAAGTTGCGTGATTGAGGTTTAATGAGAACTCACGGTTCTGTGAAGTGTGGAGAATTTTCTCTTGAGCTCATGTACCCCGGTGTGTGTTGTATCCACCTTTTTTTAGAGCCAAGGACAACATTTCCTCTAACTTGGAATGCTCAGGATTGTTTGTGGTTGGTTGGTAGAGGGAATTCGATTTGTTTTGGGTGGCATAAACACTTCTATGATTATACCGCTCACTGTACCTAACCCGATCATCTCGCTTCCAACCTTGGTTCTCTTTCCTTGGGCGATAGTACCTGGGGTGAGAACACTCCGACACAAAACACAACATCCCATCAACCACCATCATAAGATCCTCATCACTGGCTCTTATTTTTGGGGTGTCTACTACACTCGCCCCCTTTGTACTAATCACATGCTTTTCCAAGAGGTTGATTTAGGCCATCATTTTGGCCATAGTTTCACCTTGAATTCTGCCTCTCTTTCGAATTTCATTGGCCATAATAGAGGGAGTTACTCCTGAGGTAGGTACATTTGCCTCCCGGGTATACCAGGCTTGATGAGTTTTCGTCATCTGTTCTAAGAAGGCCGAGGCAACAGGGTATGTCATGTCCATGACAATGCCACACCCGAGGCTATTAGCCATTATTTTGTTCATAGAATTCAATGACCGTTAGAAGTTTTGAAGCAAAACATTGCCTGATAGCTCATGGTTCAGGCATAAAATAAGCTTCTTCTTGAAGTGCAACCAAGCCTTATGTAAGATCTCATCCAGAAATTGCTTGAAGTTGGTGATCTCATCTCTTAATTTCATCATTTGGGATGGAGGAAAGAATCTCGAGTTAAATGCCTCAACCAACTCGGCCCAAGATGTGATGGATCCATCTGACAATTCTTCTAACCATGCCGTGGCTTCCCCCGTTAAAGAGAAAGGGAATAGGCACAATCCGATGGATTCCTGGGAGATATTGTGGATAATCTCCACAAAGTTCCGGATATACCAGTTGGTGTCCTCATGGGCAGCTCCACTAAATAGCCTCTTCATTTGAATCAAATGGAGCACGGTGCTTGTAACAAGGAAGACAATGTTTCCAAACGTTAAGGTTAAGCGAATTGCACCTACACCTCCATGCATCATTGGCGTTGTCAAAGCCGCCAATGTTATCATTGTCCTCGGCTTCTTCCATAGCCGACCTGCTCAATCAACACTCAACCACAACAAAAAATAAAAGAAAATAAACACTCTCAAGTTGACTTCACAACAACAATCAAAAACTAGCTAACACTCAAGTCCCCGGCAACAGCGCCAGTTTTTGATAAACGGTCAAATCGTGCTCTCCAATTAAGGAGGTCACGACGATCGCTCAAAACAAATTTATAACCCAATGGATGTCGGGGTTGAACCCAAGGTACCTGATTTAGCTTGTTAGAGATTGTGCAAATAGATCTCAAAATGAGAGTTGTTGTTCAACAAAACCAAAGCAATAAATGGGGGAATTAGGAAAGTTGTCACTATTAACTCAATTCAAATAAAAGCTATAAAATCGAGATGGGTGTACCAAATAGGACTAGATGACTAGGGGTGCATTTCTGATGGGGCATTTGCTATAGGATAGGGTGATCACTACTTCACTTGAATTCTAATCTAGTGACGCGGGTAGCGTCGGTCATAAGTGTGGAATGCTATATCTCGATCAACATCTACATATCTGATGATTTCGGTTAGAACATCATTTGGTTTGCTAAATAACCAGCCAACATTTGCTTGGGGATATTGTCTTATTTCTATCTCGGACCCTTAAATAGGAGATTTCGCAATTGGATCTATGTCTAGCCTCCAATCTAAGTGGATTCCCAAGTATCCACAAGCAATTTCACATCCACAACTACAAAATTCTCTCTCGAGCAACTAAGTAGCCAAGTAAGGTAAATTCATGTTTGCAACCACAAATTAATAGATTAAAACATGGTGAAATCAGTAGACCCACATCAAATAAGCAATTACAAGATTGATTTAGCAACACCCACACCCATTAGCTACACACCCATCATAAATACACTCCTAGACAAGAGAAATTAGCCACTCATAGAAGGGGGAGAAGATATATCAGCTGGGTAAATCAAATTCCCATACTTTGTTGTTGATTCTCAAGTTCTAGAGTCAAATTAGCACACAATTTGTTAACCAAAAGATTGGATTTAAAACCCTCTCTCAATGGAGATGGAGAAAAGTGTTTACGAGCAAAAAATATCTCAAATTTCTCTACTGAAAATCTCTACTTGGAATTGTATCTACAAAACAAGCCTAAAATTGCCTTTTATATGTTTCCAAAAATCGCCACATAAATTTAGGACAAAATTGCCTCCGGGTGCTGTGCGATGTGGCATATAGTTCGCATATCGCACTGTGCGCGTCGCACACCGGCTTCAGGTTGACCAGTGACTTCCGTCGCTTACGTAGGCTTTGTGCGGAGGGTGATGCATTTCGCACCATGAGATGTGCACATCGCATGGCGACCGCATGCTATAGTAGAAACTTCAGTAATCTTTGCATCTTTATGCGGAGGAGGTGCAATCCACACCTCGGCTTGTGCGTGTCACACGACCACCACATCTCTCGGCAAATTCTCCAGCTTTCCTCAACTCTCCACACTTAGCTCCTTTGTGGCTCTTTTTGGGTTAATATCCTTGTTTCTCCTCTTCTATCCAAAGTACCTGCATAGACATCAATAAGGTCCATAAGAACCTCTAAATAAATTCAAAACATAGCAATAATTCATGGATATAGACTCAATAAGTTGGTAGATTACGACTTATCACCGCCACCAACATTAAGTCGTGAGTGGGGTAGTTGCTCTCGTGAACCTTCAGCTGCCTTGACACATATGCTATCACTCGACCCTGCTGCATCAACACATAACCAAGACCAACCCCTGAAGCATCACAATACATGGAGAAACCCTAGCCCTCAACCGGTAAAGTCAGAACTTAAGTTGAAGTCAATGAGGCCTTAAGCCTCTGGAAGCTATCCTCGCACTGATCAGACCACTGGAATGGAAGAAAATCCCTCAACAAACCATCTGTAATAACTGGCTAACACAACAAAGATGCAAACCTCGGTAGGAGTGGTAGGTCTAGGTCAATCACGAACCGCAGAAATCTTACCCGGATCCACTCTAATCCCATCCTTATACACCACGTGTCGTAGGAATGCAAGTGACTCAAGCCAAAATTCACACTTTGAGAACTTGGATAATTCTAATGATCTCTTAAAGTCTGAAGTACGGTCGTGAAATGCTGCTCATGCTCTTCCTTACTCCTCGAGTATATAAGAATGTCATCAATAAAGATTATCACAAACATATCTAGGTACGGGCTAAACACCCTATGCATCAAGCCCATATAGGCTGCGGGGGAATTAGTCAACCCAAAAGACATCACCAGGAACTCATAATGGCCATAACGTATCTTGAATGTTGTATTAGGGATGTCCTCCGCCCTAATCCTCAACTGATGGTAGGCGAACCTCAAATCAATCGTAGAAAACACGGCGGCACCCTGAAGCTGATCAAATAAGTCATCAATCCTGGGCATCGAATACCTATTCTTCACTGTCACATTATTCAATTGCCAGTAATCAATACACATCCACATCGACCCATCCTTCTTCTTCACGAAGAGAACAAAGGCACCCCAAGGAGATACGCTTGGTAAATACACATGCTCGGTGTTACAAAAGAGTCAAAGAATTGTCACAAGCTCAAAGGGGTTCACTGGGATTTGATGTCATTGGGAGGTCATTTTAGTGAAGTGACTATCAAAAAGGGCATAAGGTCATTTTCCAAGCTTGGTTACACCTAGAATTTTGCCTTCAATCACATTCAGGGCAAGTTCTAGATGACACTTATACACAAGAATCAAGGTAACGCCTCACCGCACAAGGCATCATGCCACAAGACTTCATCCACTAGTCCCACAATCAATTGGGGAAAATGACTTTTGACAAGCTATTCCGAGTTCATTACACACTCGTTTGTGTCAATCAATCCAAAGCGAGAGTGTGCAAGTCATGACAACAGAATGCTTTTCCTCAAAAATTCATTTCCCTTCCTCCTTTCCTTTTTTCAAAAATAATTTACCAAGAATTTTTTTGGGTGGGCCCATTTTGAGACAATCATTTACGGACTCAATTCTAAACTAAACTTGGCATTTTTCCTTAAGAAAGTTGTATCTCAATCTATCATAGGGAAACACCAACCCCGGTTCGACACACAAAAAAAATAAAAAAGAAAAAGAAAATGATCAAAATTATTGCTCCTTGGGAAAGAACTGTGGTATTAAGAAATCCCTGGGAGTTTATTTCTACACTACTATTAACAAGGCAATAAAAAAAATTGCGCCCATGAATAAATTAAGAACAAGCCTCGGTGTAGCCATTTAGGGAATTTGCAAGGCACGAGTAGTAAAATAATGAGGTATGTAAGACCAACCCGGCACAACATCAATTGAAACATGAAGCCCAACAAGGTAATGATTAAGCTCAATGTAAAAAGTAAAACAGAACAAGTAAAGAAAAATATAGGATAAAGGCCCGGCGAGGGCAATGTTAATCACAGCATAACCAAACCAAAGTTAATTCTTACATACTCCCCCCAAACATAAAACAAGCATAGAACACGATGAACAAAAAGACAATCAAATAGGAATGAGTGCCAAAAACTCCCTGACAGTCTAGCTGAAAATCTTCCAACAGAGGGTTCGACAGATCACACCAAACCTCAAGGAGGCCTGAGGGCTCCACAAACCACCTACTCTCACATGTCATAAATTCATGATACGAGAACCATTTTTGCTGAAGTCCCCATCTCCTCACATATGGTGTTAGAGTTGTTGGTTGATAGTGGATGACAGACTCTATGTTGTCTGGGATTATCTTGAATGGTGTCCTATTTTCTTACATCTCAGAGTTGTCCTCTTGATTAGGATCCCAACTTATGCACCAAGTATCTGGAGGGCTAGTGCATCTAGTAGGGAAGTTCAAACCTGGAGCCGGTATGTTGAGGTCCCAATTTGCCTCAACAGGTGAAATCATTTTCTTGAACCTCCCAACCTCTGTCTCCATAGTGTCCACCCTAGCACAAAGCTTGCTCACACTTGACACCACCGATTTTAGGGCTGACTTGATGGCAAATTCAATCAAAGCTGGGATTTCTCTCGCCAATTTATGCAACCATTCCTCGTTTTTGTTGGCAATTTGAGCAAGCTTGAGTAAATTACCTGGAGGGTTTGTTCCTGATACTCCATGGACGGTGCTCGATGTTCATTGAGATGCAGGTGAATTTCTCTCTTTATTATGCACTATGTTTTTACCCTGAGTATTGAGTCTGGTGGCCTTAGAAATCTATTCAAGTTGCCTCTTCTTGATGTGCGGAGCATGTTTATCCCTCTTTGTGTCTAGGAAAACCATACCTGTAGCTTTCCTAGCCTTGTCAAATCCTCAAAACAAGTGGAAACCAGCTTGAATGCATAGAAGGGTGATGAGCACAGGGAATTCTATGGACGTGGCATCATGCCATGCTTATCTCTTCAGATGTTCAGCTATGATCTCGCCCTCATTCACACTGAGGAATCTCATGATGTAAGCAAGGAGAATGGCTATATCAATAGACACTTTAGTGGTGTGGCCAGCCGGGATGAATCTGGTGCTCACAAACTCGAGCCACATGCGTGCTTCAAATTTGAGATTCGAGCTTTAAATATGTCCCCTTGAGGTGGCCCAAGGGGTTCTCCTTCCACAATCACACTCGCAACCCATTTGTATTCCTCATCCTTATTTGCCATACGTTCCATGTACCTTGATTTAAGGATTGGTTTGTAGTCCCATATGACAGAATGAATGGCTTCCACAGTGATATTCACTTCTTTACCCCATAGAAAAACTGAGTTGAGGCATGGTGACCTGCATAAGGGACCTTTATGATTAAGCATGTCAAAGCTGGACCATTATAAAGCATAGAATTCCCATACCAACCCCAGAAAGTAGAGGCCCGGTGTTTTGGCACACTGCTCCCAAGCCCTTATACAAAATTTCTTTTGAATATTTGGGAACTCTTCTTGGAAATCATCTATATTGAATCTATTTTCCTCCAAGAATGGGCACTTTTGGAACTCAAGATAATGGGCGTGCATTCCCTTAAGCCCAAAGCGAACCCTCAACTCATAATGTCCTGCCTCATATGTGGAAACTCCCGGTGTCGGAGTGGCAAAACTCGACTGATTGTGCTTGTTGGAAGACATAGTCCTGCAACTCAGTGTTAGGAGCATACAATAGAAATATATACTACTAAAAGAAATTTGGGGATCAGTGAAGTGAAAAAGTAGAGGAGGGAGTTGTTGGATCGTGCGATTCACCTGTGAACCACACCAACACAAGTGCGCATTGCAGATGCCATTGTATGAGCCGACAAATTATTGTAGTGATTTTCTCTTTGTGGTGTGAGTTAGGTGTGAACTGCACCAGTTGAAGTGTGCGTTGCACTGAACTTTGCCTCTTAAGACAATGTGTTGCACTTTCTTTTCTACTTAGGGAAATGCCTTGGGTCACCAACATATCAAGATCTATGGATCATATGCAAAACGCACAAAGACAAAATTGGAGTTTTTGGTTCTTTGTGTTCTTTGAGTTATGCATATGGTCCATAGAGCAAGATGTGCTTCAACACTTAGCACTACACGCAAGTAATTAATAATAATAGGGGGGAAAAGGGGATTCATGACCCTAACTTCCGGGTACTCAGACATCCCCAGATTTCCATTAACAGATAACCAACCAGAAAGGACTCAACGACTTCCCTTAATATGGACGTTACCCCGTATATTATCAGGAACATCCAGCCCTTCTTGTAACAACGGGCACATATAGAATATCAATAGTTAACCTCCTTCCCACACAAGATCATATAACCCAACTAGATTTTCAATAAGAATCATGGGCCTACAATCGACAACATTCAACCTCAATTATTAATTAACAATCAAAACCTCATGACTACTGACGATTTTCCCTTAAGAACGACGTCACCCAATCCATCATCGGGCCAAATCAAGGACTAGTCACAAATGGGTTACTCAGACTTCACCCCATCACATATATTAAGGCTAACCGTTACTACCAATCAACTTACATGGTTAAGATTTACCATCTACCAAGTTGACATTAAAAGATTTCACCATTACAACCCAAAATTGGGGACCCAAAATTTTCGGGTCTCACCCATCATCAACATGGTCAATCTTCTAAGCATGTTTCACAATATGAGTTAACAACAATCATAAAAATAACTATTTAACATCGGGGAACTTACCACAAGTGAAGATTGCGAAGGGAAGAATGAAAATTGAAACTTTTTGGATTCCAAAAATGGTGACCCACAAGACCTCCCAGAGAATAACGGTGGCGACGTGGAGAAGTGGTGAAGACAATGGGGTGAGAGGAGGAGAAGGATTTGTGAGAGTTTGAAGGTTTTGGAGAGAATTATGGTGGAGGATTGTGAGTGTTTTGGAGAAAAATGGTGGACAAAGAAGAGAGAGATACAGATTTAAAAGAGAAAGAAGAAGAAGAGTCGGACGGGTCATCTCTATGTCGGGTCGATCAACGTGTAAGAACTGAAAAGTGGAGAAAATACAGAAGTAATTGTAGTCTCAAGGACGGCATGGTCACTATTTACCCAAATGTACCACTCCCATCCCTAAGACTACATTACAAGCCTAACAAAGTCCTATAGTGATCCTAACCGAACCGTTTGGAAGCCGAAACATAGAAAATAAGGGCAAGCCTATGGTATCGTGCATGTACAACTTGAACTTCTTTGTGAGAGTGAGTGGTTTCCCAGTCCCTGAGTGTTAAATTGATATCTTGTGTGATTCAGGACTTCTTTATTGTGAGGGCACTAGAGTAGACTGTGATTGCTAATTATTTGGGTTGAATGTCTGCTCTGTATGCTATCTTACTCATGAATATCATGTTGTCACTCATGGATCCGCCTTGGGTTGTTTTGATAATTTGATAAAATGCACCGATTTTTGATCTGTCAAGGAGTGAGTACTATCTTAAAGAGTGAAAGTTGAATGAATCAGGTTGCCATTCTAGTTTCTGGTTTTCTTCTACTTAAGCTTTGTTTAGTTGTTTTCATTATTGCTTGAGGACAAGCAAACATTCTAAGTTGAGGTGTTGATGTACTGGGATTTGACGGCACTTTCGACGCTTAAGACGAAGGATTTTTTGGAGTTCTTAAGCACATTTTGTTGGATTTAATGTCATTGGTTTCATATACAGGGAAAAGTATGAAATAGATGAAGAAAATCAAGGTTATGCAGTTTTCAGGGAAAAACATAGGCCACCACAGGCGTCACACTCATGACGGCCCGTGGGGCAGGTTATCAAAACTCAGCAGTGAAAGAGGCTAAGGAAGTAAAGCCTGACGGGCTTCCACAACTCCTGTGGAAGACATGACGGGATGTCGTAGTGCCCGTCGAATTGATCCAGAGAAGTTAGCAAGAGCTAGGACCAAGCGACAGGAGTCCACGACAGTCGTGATAGTAATGATGCCCCATTGGATTTCCCATGGAAAATAGTCAGGAAAGATAGAGATACTCCAAGTGCAGGCGATGAGAAGGCCACGACGGGCATCGCAACATCGACGTCCCGTCAACTCCTCCCGTAAGATCTCAGTAGAGGCTTGGAATTGAAGACTTGATGATGGCCGACGGGCATCGCAGCCTCAACGTCCCGTCATCTCCACCCATGATATCTTGGCAGGGGCCTAGACATGAAGACCTGAAGATGTCCGACGGGCACCCACGATGGCCCATGAAACATCCCGTTGGTGATACCGCATCTAGCTTCTCCTATATTTGTTATGATTTGGTTTCTTTGTCTATAAATACTTACCCTTACGTTTCATTTTTCGGTTGTTACACATTATTTTTGAATACTTACTACATTATTATTTTGGTGTTGACTTTAAACACAAGTTCTTGATTAATTGAAGTGTTCTTGTTATTTTTCTTTAAGATTCTGGATTTCTTTGCCCTAACTTGTAAATATCTCCTGATGATTGCTAGAATAACCATTAATTATGTACTTATGAACATGAGTAGCTCTATCCACAACTAGGGTTGTGGGAACCATGAAGAATTAACAAAGTAGGCAAAGTGCTTAGTAATTCTAGGGCAATATTTATGCATGTATTTTGCTTCCCTTCGTAAAGATTAATTTCTAGCAATGTACAACATTAAAACTCGCCTTATCCTTACTTTCCAGACAAAGGAGGTAACAGATGGGAAAATGGTTGTTCAATGACAGAGATTTGAGGTTACCAACCCTCATCTAATAGATTGACCTTGTACGGGAATAGCTAATCTGGGATCCAGGGTAAGGGTTAGTAGAGCATACATCCACGGCCGGACCAAGGCGTGTGGTAAAATTCATCTAGCTACCAGACCAAGGAGTTAGGTGAACCCAACTTAGCGATTCTGCATGCTAAGTATCAAACTAGCTTACCAAGTACAAAAGCATTACTAGGTTATGATCTCATGGGGAACACTACCCTAGTCGCTTCTATTATTGATAAAAACCATTGAAATTTACATATGTTACTTCTTTGCATTCTAGTTACTATTACTACTTGTTACGACAACCCCCTCCCCCTTTCGAGGGATATAAACGACTAAGAGTGCAAGTAAACATTAATCGATCATAATCCTGCCATACTCTCTGTGGGATCGACCCCAACCTTTATTGGTTTTTATATTTGATCAGCAACCGCTTACACTTGTAAAAGGAGGTGTAATTTGGGCATATCACCTATCAAAGAGGAAGACACAAGGGAGGCTCTGCACTTGAAGGTAATGTGGCAAACGACTAATCTATACAAGGATCACGATGCCAAAAGCAAATGAATGATACTAGAGTTGCAAAGGTTCATCGTGAAAGACTCTAGTTCATTCGAAAGTGAGGATACTATAAATGAGACATGAAGTTGGAGACACCCAAATCTTACTCCAACAACTTGTCAACCTTGAGTTTGGTTGAATGGATGAGAGTCGAAGTAATCAATCTCTTGGAAGACCTTGGAAGGAGGTTGGATCAAAGTTTATACGGTTTTAAAGTTATCATGGAAAGAAGGCAAGGAGACATTCGTCACTTTAAGGCAAAAAAGTGCAAAACGCGACACCAAGAAAATGACCTTCTCGTGTTCACACCTTCACCCCGGGCTTGTCACTGCAAAATTAATTTGAGTTTTGGTCGAAGGTTCAAATCTTCCAAGTGGAAATCTTGATCGTGAGGTGGTAGCCGGCGTCGCGCCACGACGTTAAACTGTGCGCTTGATAGGAGGGAAGCCATCATTTTTATACTTTCCTTCACTCTTTGTTTCTTTTTGGTATCTTTTAGGTGCCCAAAGGAATGAGAAGAGGAACCAAGTGTTGAGAAGCACCAAAAATACCTATGAAAAATGTGTTTTTTGCACCTGGAAGAGTGCCCGTGGCACATGCCATCGCACAAGCAAATAGTGAACTGAGAAAAAATAATGGTATGTGCAAAAGAGAGGCATTTCGCACCTCCCAAAGTGCCTGTCGCACTCGAATTCGCATGTTAAAATAGTGCACTGAGCATAAATTTGAAAAAGTTAGATGAAGCTAAGGCATCAAGATCGCGAGACCTGACCCCCGCGATCACGGTGAGGTAAATTTTTCCTGACTCTTCGCAACTATGTGAACATGTCATGATTGCATGGAGTCGGGTAAGTCTAACTTATCATGATCATGTGATAGATCCTCACGATCGCGAGGCACTGAACAATTTCCAGGTATTAAATAGTTAAACAAACCATTTCAAAAGCAAAAACTGCTTTGAAACTTCGTTCTCTTCTCTCCTAAAGGCAAGAATAGTCCATCCATCAACTTCAATTCCATAAGCATCCTTGCAACTCCTCAGGTATGATCTCCATTTTCTCTTCTTCAATATACCCTCATTGTGCTTGTAAGTGCTGTAAACTCCCAAGTGAGTGTTAAACTCTTCATAATGTGCAAAGTGGGTGTGTGGTATGAAATTATGAGTGAAATCTACTTTGGGGTTAGTAATCTATTGGTTTGCTAATTTTTGGGGTAAAACGTGATGCCCATGTGTTGTAAGAATGGTGTGCAAAAGGGTGCAAGGCACCTGTTCGGCGAAAAGTCTGAAAGAATTTTTCTGGGCAAGAAGATGACCATCGCGATCGCGATGTACAACACCGCGATTGCGATGAACAACTTCACTATGCTTCGCGATCGTGATGTCACATTCCGCGATCACGTTGACTTAAATTTCTGGAAAAAAATTGTTCTTCGCAATTGCGATGAAAAATCTCGCGATCGCGATGACCAACTTTAATAGTCCCCAAGACAACAACTCTGCCCAGCTCTGCCCGGGCTTGTTTTGGCTCATTTCTTGGGCCTAATCATGTCCCAATACGTTTCTTTACATGACTATATCATTGTTTGACAACTTTGTTCCTTGTGTAGGTACCTTATGCTTGAAATGGGCTAGAATTAAACATGAAGATGCCAACCAAGCGGCCGACAAAGAGTACTTGGACCAAGGAACTTTAATCTTCCTCAAGTGCTCCCAGCTATATGACCGTGTTTTGATAAATCCAATCATGAGGGAGAGAGGTATTATGTTGGACGGATTGGAGGAGAATGGGCCGACGTCTATGGAAAATTGGTTGCTAGTGGGTGGTTGTGTTTCACCGCCGAGCCTATCAAGGCAAACTTTAATGTGGTCCATAAATTTTATGCTAATTCGACTGAGATGGCCTTTGCCAATGACTTGGTAATGATGGTTCGGGGAAAGTTGGTTCATTTTGATCCGGATTTGATCAATGTATACTACCACCTCCTTAATATCGATAATGCCACATACAAAGCCTGAGCTACAGAGTTGGGGACCAACTGGTTTATGGAACACTTACATGATGGCACAGTCCCGCAGTGGATAGCATTGAATACGAGGATTGAGTCCTCTGTGTTTAACCTTGAGGCCCGCACTTGGCTTTCGATTATTTGTGCCTGAGTTATTCCTTCAAATAATGAATCTGATGTGACCCCTGATAAAGCAAAGGTCATTTGTGCTATGATAGAGGGTCTTCCGGTGAATGTAGGGCAACTGATCATGCAAGAAATTCAACAAGTGGTCCTTGATGGTAGCAAGAGTCTGCTCTTTCCTTCATTGATCACTCACTTATGCTAGCAGCCGGGGTTGCAAAGAGGGATGGTTAAAATGAGAGAAAGCCCGAGAAATTGATTCACCCTACCATGCAAGCATCGAATAAGAGAAAGATAGATGTGGACTCATAATCATTTGGTCTATTTTCTGAGTCTAGCGAGGCACGTAAGTTAGCCACTACTGCTGAGACTATTAGTCCTCTCAAAATTAGGCCTTCGACACTCCACCATATCTCCAGCTAGGTATATGGCATGGATGCCAATCTTCTTTTGCTTGTAGCAGGCTTACCTTTGGGTACGGGTGAGATTTCCACCACACCGGCATCAGGGCCGCCACCCTACACTACTCCCAGTTGCCTTACACTAGCTAGTGTAGTGAGCCAGCAGCAACACATCAAGGAGAGGTTGGCTAAGGTTGAAAGGCGACAGAAAAAGCAGAGGGACCATGATAGGAAGCAAAGCAAGTTCCTCAAAAAGATGATGAGCACTCTGAGGAAGCTATGTGAGTCTGACGCTGAGGATGATACTGATGAGGGAGACTGGGTCTTTTTTGGACCTCGCAGTTCTGGTTCTGAGTGGTACACCCTTCAGGGAGCCCCCCCAAAGTCTTTTCTTACTTTTTGGCAGTGAGGGCACTGCACATTGTTAGTTGGGGGTGGCTAGCACTCTATCTAGCATGTTGTTTTATTTTTGGATATTTCGCCCTTGTCAGGCTTGTTTTCTTTTTATTGTTGGATATTAATGTGCCCTTGTCGGGATTTTTTTTGTTAAGTTTTTCCGTCATCGGGTTTGTTTGCTAATATGGAAGGAGTTGATGGTTTAGGTTGTTAGTTCTTTTCTTGTAGCTTCCTTGTTTTTCTCTTTATAGCATGTATGTTGGATGTTTTGGAGCCAAGGGAAGTCTGAGTACCCTTTATGCTAGATAGAGCTCGTCAGAGTTGGGACACATCATCGAAGTGGGACACAACATTATACATGTCAATATGCGAAGTGCACGAGCTTCGTACATGCCCACTGCTAGCTTGTGTGTTGCACGTGCGACCCACACTTTGGCATGTGAAAATCGCATGTGCCTATTGATTATGGTGATTGAGTTGATCCACTTTGTGTAGACATAATGATTTATATAGATGAATTGGCCCAATGATTGACTGAGTGACGTCATTCTTAAGGGAAAATTATCATCTTTTGAGGTTTTGTTTGCGATTGGCTTGTTTGGTACTAATGAAGTAGTCTTGCATGTTAAGTGAAATAAGCATACCCTTCGACATACTCTGTACATTCTATAGTACTTACGCATATTTTGTGATGCATCCTCTTGATAATGCAGATTTAGGTTCCCTTACTCAGGCATGTGGCTAGATATGGCAGGTTATTTCCAGACAGTGTTGGTGTGTCCTTATTGTTCGAGGGCTAGTTATAATTCTAGCTAGTTGTTGGTTATTTACTTCTGTACCTTGAGTTAGTTAGGGTCTTGTTCTATCAACTCCTTATGTCACGTATAGAGGCTTTTGAGACATAGATAATATTCAGGTATTCTTTGAATCATGTTCATCTTGAGTTTATCTTATGGATTGAGTATCTAGTTTATTATGCTTCCACTATGCTTATTGGATATTCCTGAGTTATGCTATGACCAAGGGTTATCTTGGGGCACTTATGGTCCGAGGTCCCATGTTACATCTAGGGAGTATCCTCGGGGTATGACAATCTTGGTATCATAGACCCAGGTTCAAGTGTGACAAACTAAATCGGCAGTTGTTTACAAAGTTCAGCAAGTGTGAGTTTTGTATGTAGTCTATTGTTTTTCTGGGTCATACTCTGACTTGAGATGGTATTCGAGTTGATTCTCAAAAGATTAAGGCAGTAAAGAATTGGTCTAGACCCACTTCCCCGTCTAATATTAGATGCTTTTTCAGTTTGGCTGGTTACTACAAGAGGTTTGTGGAAGGGTTTTATTCCATTGCTACCCCTTTGACTCAATTAACTCAGAAAAAGGTAAAATTGCAGTGGTCCGATCTCTGTGAGAAGAACTTTCAGGAATTGAAGACTAGGTTGACCACAGCTTCAGTGTTGGCCCTACTCGAGGGCATAGATGACTTTGTTGTGAATTGTGATGCTTCTAGGATTGGTTTGGGTTGTGTTTTGATGCAACATGGTAAAGTCATTTCTTATGCTTTGAGACTTCTTAAGACTCATGAGAAGAACTACCCTACTCATGATCTTGAGCTAGCAGTCGTGGTTTTGCCTTGATGATTTGGAGACATTACTTATATGGGGTGCACGTGGATGTATTCAACAATCATAAGAGTCTTCAATATGTGTTCACTTTAAAGGAATTGAATCTGCAACAAAGAAGATGGCTTGAGCTTCGTAAGGATTATGACATGAGTGTTCTTTACCATCCGGGTAAGGCTAATGTTGTGGCGGATGCACTTAGTAGATTTCCATGAGTAGTGTGTCTTCAGTCGAATATTGGAAGAAGTAATTAGTTATGGAGGTTCATAGGCTTGCTCGGTTGGGAGTTTGGATTATGGACTCAACAGAAGGTGGTGTTATTGTTCAGAATGGTTTCGAATCATTTTTGGTAGCTGAAGTGAACGCAAAGCAAGACAGTGACCCTATTTTACTTCAGCTAAAAGGTGTAGTCCATCAGCAAAGAGTTGAGGTTTTCTCCAAAGGGGGAGATGGGGTGCTTCGTTATCAGGGTCGATTGTGTGTGCCAGATATAAATGGGTTGAGAAAACAGATTTTAACTGAGGCTCATAGTTCTAGATATTATATTTACCCCAGTGCAACTAAGATGTACCGTGATCTACGGGAAGTCTTTTGGTGGAATGGTATGAAGAGGTACATAGCCAGTTTTATGGCTAAGTGGCCCAACTATCAGTAAGTAAAGGTAGAGCATCAGCGATCGGGTGGTGTGACTCAGGACATCGACCTTCCTACTTGGAAGTGGGAAGCGATCAATATGGACTTTATCACAGGTTTGCCTCGTACTTGAAGGCAACATGATTCCATTTGGCTGATCGTCGATCGGATGACTAAGTCATTCCATTTCTTGGCTTTTAAGACTAGAAACTCAGTGGATGATTATACAGAGTCTACATTCGGGAGATAGTCATGTTGCATGGTGTCCCATTGTCCATCATTTTAGATAGAGGTACTAAGTTTACTTCTCAGTTTTGGAGATCGTTTCAGAAAGGTCTTGGTACTCAGGTGAAGCTTAGCACAACTTTTCACCCACATATGGATGGACAGGCAGAGTGTACTATTCAGACCTTTGAGGATATGTTAAGGGATTGTGTGATTGACTTCAAAGGTAATTCAGATGATCACTTACCTCTTATCGAATTTGCCTACTACAACAACTTTTATTCTAGCATCCAGATGGCTCCTTATGAGGCACTTTATGGTCAAACGTATAGGTCTCCTATCAGTTGGTTTGAGGTAGGTGAGGCAGCCTTGATTGGTCCAGATTTGGTTCATGAGACTATGGAGAAGGTTCAACTTATTAGGGAGAAGTTGAAGACCACTCAGAGTCTACAAAAATCATATGCGAATGTGATGAGAAGGGAATTAGAATTTTGAGGTTGATGATTGGGTTTTTCAGAAGGTGTCAACCATGAAGGGTGTGATGACATTTTGCAACAGAGGGAAGCTTAGTCCCCATTTTTTAGGTCCTTATCGTATTCTTAGGAGAGGTGGTAGCATTGCTTATAAGTTGGATATTCCATCAGATTTACAAGCGGTTCATCCGATTTTCCATATTTCCTTGTTGAAGAAGTGTGTTGGTGATCCGACCTTGATTGTCCCTTTGGAGGATGTGGGTGGTGAAGGATAGTATCTCTTATGAGAAGGTTCCCGTGGAGATTCTTGATCGTCATATTTGGAGGTTGATAAACAAAGAATTCACTTCGGTAAAAGTTCTTTGTGTTTAGGGAGCTACGTGGGAAGCAGAAGCAACCATAAAAGCCAAGTACCCTCATCTCTTCCCTTTCGGTTCCTTTTCAGCTTGACGTAATAGTTTCCTCCTTAGTATGTTTCTTTGATTCTATTCCATCCGTATTCCTCATGATCCTAACATGTATTCATGTTTTTGAAATTTATTCAGTCATGTTTTAAGTTGAAAAGTTCAGTTTTCATGTTTATTCCTTGGTTTCCATATTTTGTTATTGGTGGGCTATCGTTCTCTCCAGTTTTTCTTGCTTAGTATTCATTCGAGGATGAATGATCCCAATGGGGAGATATTGTAACACCTTGGATATCAATTAAGCTTTTAAACTCAGAACTGGTAGAACTTAAACATCCAGGGACCACTGGTCAAATCCACAAGTTGTGGAAAGTTCCACGAGTCATGGAAAAGACTCATGATTCCATTCATGTAGACCACCCTCAGGTCTGAGGACCATGGGTCAGTTTCACAGGTCATGGATGTTTCCACTAATTATGGTACCAACCCGCGAAAATCAAACAGAGAGTGGCCATTTCCCTTGAAACCATGAATTGTTTCCACGACTCGTAGAAGTTTCTATTGGTTGTCCTGTTAGTCCATGGAAAGTAATCTGCAGCCTGAAATTTTGGCTCAGGAAGCACGACTAAATTCCATGAGCCGTGTTGAGTGCTACGGTCCGCGGAAGGGACCCGTGGAACCTGAAGCCGAGTTTTAAAATAGCTTTTTCTGAATTTAGTCCTAGGGTTATTTTTATAATTACCCACCCTTTTAACTCCTTAGTGAGGTCATTTTAACTACTTCTAAAAGGGTTTTCACCCTCATTATCCTAAGTCCCTCCTCAAATCTTCATTCATCTCACAAAAAAGGAAAAGAACTCCTTCAAGCTCCAAGTTCAAGTATCCTTTTCTTTTCAATTTCAAGTGGGTTAGCTTCAATCAAGGTATGCGGGTATTCAACAATGGGTTCCTTTCACCATTGTGCCCAAAACCCCAATTCTTTATTTTGATTTCAAGAACTTTCAAATTAGGGTTCTTACCCAATTCTTAGGGGTTCTGCTATAAATTGCCTTCTTGTGATTTTATTATAAAATTACTACTAAATTGCATGATTTTTGCATGGGTTTTTACATATGAACTTTTATTTAAAATTAAAGGCTAATTATGGCATATTCTACATGCTTAAATTGATTCAAGTAAAATGAGTATTTGATAGCATGTTTTCATGAAGTTCAAGCAAGTGCATGCCTAGTTCCTATGTTTTATGAAAGTATATGTATTATGGAATTGAACTAGTGCCATGCAAGTTTTCAAGTTATGAACTATTATGCAATGCAAGACACCCGATGTGCCATAGATTACCATAAATCATTTTCCAAAACAAGATTCGTGAGTAGTATGATGATCCGGGTTATGAACATGTTTATGAACAAGCTTGACATCTAGATATGTCACATGTATGTGAGCCTTATGTTTTATATTTTGGGAATAGTATTTAGCACCGAGAGGTGAGGATTCTAGATTACCCAAGTCAAAAACTACGTTGCCACCGTAGGTTGCCCTCTCGACTTATGAAAGGATCCTTATGAACATGGTTCTAACCTTAGCCAGTTCAGACAACCTTTTTCAGTGTGGGTGGATGACACTGGACTCTATGTAGCTCATCATGGTTTAATGTCGGTTAAGAGAAACTCCCATAGGATTATTTTTAAGTTATGAAGTTATATGATACCTTACTTGAACCTTGTCTTTACTTCATGTTCATGTCTTATATCTTGATAACTTCTTATGTATCTCTTATTTTGAAAGAGCTCATTTTAAGCATATTTTAAGTATGTTTTATCATGATCATGCATATCCCACATATTCGGTACATCCTATAGTACTGACGCATATTTTGCACTGCATCCTCTTGATGATGCATATTCAGGTTCCCTCCCTCAGGCACGTGGCTAGAGACCGCAGGTTGTTTCCAGACAGTGTTGGTGAATCCTCATTGTTTGAGGGCTAGTTATAATTCTAGCTAGTTGTTTGTTACTTACTTTCGTACCTTGAGTTAGCTAGGGTCTTGTCCTAGCAACTCCTTATGTCACGTGTAGAGTCTTTTGAGACATAGATAATATTCGGGTCTTCTTCGAATCATGTTCATCTTGACTTTATCTTATGGTTTGAGTATCTAGTTTATTATGCTTCCGCTATGATTATTGGATATGCCTGAGTTATGCTATTACCAAGGGTTAGCTTAGGGCACTTGTGGTCCCAGGTCCCGTGTTACATCTAGGGGGTAGCCTTGGGGTGAAAGACTTGGTATCAGAGCCTCGAGTTCAAGAGTCCTAGGATGTATGAAAGCTGCATTGAGTAGAATCTTTTTCATGTGTGTGAATCATGCCACACTTATGAGAGGGAAGCTATCAGATGTCTTAGAAAACTTTACTTCTTTCATGATCATATCGTGCGATAGAGTTTAACTCTAATATCCCTCTTATTTTTCCCTTGTACGTTTCATATTATGCCTCAACATGTTATGCCTCACCGAACTGCTCGTAATGCTGCTCTTCTAATTTTAGCCCCCGAGGTCATGAATGAGGTATTCAGGAATGCCATCCATATGTTAGCCAAGACCTTGGAAACTCAAGCCAACCAACCAGCTCCTATTCCCGTCCACCCTAAAGGTGGGGTAGCGGCCAAAGTTCATGATTTTATTCGTATAAACCTTCTGGAATTCTGGGGTTCAGAGGTTGGGAAAGATCCGCTCAACTTTTTGGATGAGATGAAGAAAATCTTTGATGTTATGCAAGTGGATGGGGTTGATAGCATTGAGTTAGCATTCTATCAACTCAAGGATGTAGCTCATATCTAGTTCACGCAATGGAAGGAAGATAGGGCTAGGGATGAGGTCCCTATGACTTGGGAGTATTTTGAAAGGGCTTTCCTCGACCGGTTCTTTCCAAGGGAGTTAAGGCAAGCGAAGGCCGAGGATTTTGTGAACATGATACAGGGATCCGTGATAGTTCAGGAGTACATTTTGAGGTTCACTCAGCTCTCTATATACGCTCCTACTATGGTGGCTGACCCACAGGATCAGATGAGTAAGTATATCTATGGAGTCTCAGACTTCGTGAAAAATGAGTGTAGATCTGCTATGATATTGAGTGATGTGAATATCTCCAGACTTACGACTGATGCTCACCAGATCAAGGGGTACACACATAGGGAGATGGCTAGACATAATAGGCGGGTTAGATCTGAGGGTTCATGTTTCGGCCATCAGAGGTCTGGTGGTGGACATCGCTCCTCATTTCAGAAAAAGTGATCAGGACCCATTCATTCTTATACTAGTGCTCTTACCCAGGCCTCAAGACGTCGTCATGATCAGACTCGTACAGGATCTGGTTCTTATTCACAGTCTCAGAGGAGTGTTTCTAAAGGATCCTCCGATCTTATTTGCAGCAAGTGTGGGAAGAATAACCCAGGAGAGTGTCATTTAGGCACGTGAGCATGCTTTGGGTGTGGACAAGCTAGACATATGATTAGAGATTGCTGTTCGACTAAGAAGGGGAAGAGAGGTAGTAGGGCTCAGTCTGTTCTAGCAGACCTAGGAGGTCGACCAGGCCAGCAGGGAACAAGTGTTAGTTTTAGTGGTCAGCGCTAGAACCATCTTTATGTTATTTCCTATCGTCAGGACTAGAAGAGTTCTCCGGATGTTGTCACTTATATGTTGAAAGTCTTCTCTCTTGATGTGTATGCTTTGTTGGACCCCAGTGCCTCTTTATCTTTTTTGACCTCTTATATAGCATGCAAATTCAATATTTGTCCTGAATTGCTTTTAGAACACTTTTGTGTTTCCACTCTTGTTGGTGAGTCAGTCCTAGCCAAAAGAATCTATCAAAATTATCGTATCTCAGTCCTTCATAGAGTCACTTCAGCAGATTTAGTAGAGTTGGAGGTGACTGATTTTGACGTTATTCTTGGTATGGATTGGTTGTATGCTTGTTATGATTTGGTTGATTGTCGTACTCGGGTTGTCAGTTTCAAGTTTCCAAATGAGCCCATACTAGAATTGCAAGGTAGTCCTCCTTCCTCGAAGGGTTATTTCATATCTTATCTTACGGCTAGGAAGATGATCTCTAAGGGTTATGTTTATCATATATTTTGGGTTATGGACATGGATTCCGGAACCCCATCCCTTCAGTCTGTCCCTTTTGTGAATGAGTTCCCAGAAGTGTTTCCCGAATATTTGCTTGGAGTCCTTCCCGAGCAGGAGATCAATTTTGGGATAGATCTTATTCCAGATATGAACCCCATCTCTATTCCTCCCTATAAAATGGCTATCGCAGAACTTAAGGAGTTAAAGGATCAGTTGAAGGATCTTCTTGATAAAGGTTTCATCAGGCCTAGCATTTCTCCATGGGGTGCCCCAGTTTTGTTTGAGCGGAAAAAGGATGGTTACCTTAGGATGTGTATTAACTACCGTCAATTGATTAAGGTCACAAATAAGAATAAGTATCCCATTCCTAGGATTGATGACTTGTTCGATCAGCTTCACGGTGCTAGTTTCTTCTCCAAGATCGACCTTAGATTCGGTTATCATCAGCTCCGTGTTAGAGAGTGTGATATTTTGAAGACAGCCTTCAGGACTCTTTATGGTCATTATGAATTTGGTTTTATGTCTTTTGGCCTAATGAACGCTCCTACAGCCTTTATAGATTTGATGAACTGTGTGTTCAAATAGTATTTGGATATGTTTGTGATTGTTTTCATTGATGATATCCTTATCTACTCTCGGAGTGAGCAGGAGCATGAAGACCATTTGATAGTTGTGTTGAAAACCCTCAAGGATCGGCAGTTGATTGCTAAGTTTAGCAAATGTGAGTTTTGGATGGAATTTGTTGCTTTTCTGGGTCATATTTTGACTAGAGATGGTATTCGAGTTGATTATCAAAAGATTGAGGTAGTGAAGAATTGGTCTAGACCCACTTCCCCATCTAATAATAGAAGCTTTTTCGGTTTGGCTTGTTACTACAGGAGGTTTGTGGAAGGGTTTTCTTCTATTGCTGCCCCTTTGACTCGATTAACACAGAAAAAGGTAAAATTTCAATGGTCCGATCTCTGTGAGAAGAACTTTCTGGAATTGAAGACTAGGTTGACCACAACTTCAGTGTTGGCTCTACCCGAGGGCCTAGATGACATTGTTGTGTATTGTGATGCTTCTAGGATTGGTTTGGGTTGTGTTTTGATGCAACATGGTAAAGTTATTGCTTATATTTCTAGACAACTTAAGACTCATGAGAAGAACTACCCTACTCATGATCTTAAGCTAGCAGTCGTGGTTTTCGACTAGAAGATTTGGAGACATTACTTGTATAGGGTGCGTGTGGATGTATTCAATGATTATAAGAGTCTTCAATATATGTTCACTCAAAAGGAATTGAATCTACGACAAAGAAGATGGATTGAGCTTCTTAATGATTATGACATGAGTGTGCTTTACCATCCGGGTAAGGCCAATGTTATGGCGGATGCACTTAGTAGATTATCTATGGGTAGTGTGTCTTCGGTCAAAGACGGGAAGACGAAATTGGTTAAGGAGGTTCATAGGCTTGCTCGGTTGGGAACTTGCCTTATTGACTCGACAGAAGGTGGTGTTATTGTTCAGAATGGTTCTGAATCATTTTTGGTAGCTGAATCAAAGGCAATGCAACATAGTGACCCTATTTTTCTTCAGCTAAAGGGTGTAGTTCATCAACAAAGAGTTGAGGTTTATTCCCAAGGGGGAGATGGGGTGCTTCGTTATCAGGGTCGATTGTGTGTGCCAGATATAGATGGGTTGAGATAATAGATTTTGACTAAGGCTCATAGTTCCAGATATTGTATTCACCCCAATGTCACCAAGATGTACCGTGATCTACGGGAAGTCTATTGGTGGAAGGGTATGAAGAGTGACATAGCCGATTTTGTGGCTAAGTGTCCCAACTGTCAGGAAGTAGAGGTAGAGCATCATCAACTGGGTGGCATGACTCAGGACATCGACCTTCCTACTTAGAAGTAGGAAGCAATCAATATGGACTTTATCACAGGTTTTCCTCGTACTCGAAGGCAACATGATTCCATTTGGGTAATCGTCGATCGAATGACTAAGTCATCCCACTTCTTGGATGTTATGACTATGGACTAAGTGGATGATTATGCCAGACTGTATATTCGGGAGATAGTCAGGTTGCATGGTGTCCCACTGTCCATCATTTCAGATAGAGGTACTCAGTTTACTTCTCAATTTTGGAGGTCATTTTAGAGAGGTTTTGGTACTCATGTGAGGCTTAGCATATCTTTTCAACCACAGAAGGATTACAAGGCAGAGCGTACTAATCAGACCTTAGAGGATATTTTGAGGGCTTGCGTGATTGACTTCAAAGGTATTTCGGATGACCACTTACCTCTTATCGAGTTTGTCTATAATAACAACTTTCATTCTAGCATCCAGATGGATCCTTATGAGGCACTTTATAGTCGAAGGTGTAGGTCTCTTATCGGTTCGTTTGAGGTAGGTGAGGCAGCCTTGATTGGTCCAGATTTGGTTAATGTGAATATAGAGAAGGTTCAACTTATTATGGAGAGGTTGAAGACTGCTCAGAGTCGACAGAAATCATATGCGGATGTGATGTGAAGGGAATTGGAATTTGAGGTTGATAATTAGGTTTTGCTAAAGGTGTCATCCATGAAGGGTGTCATGAGATTTTGCAAGAAAGGGAAGCTAAGTCCCCATTTTATAGGTCCTTATCGGATTCAATGGAGAGTTTGTAGCCTTGTTTATGAGTTGTATTTGCCATCAGATTTACAGGCGGTTCATCTGGTTTTCCATATTTCCTTGGTGAAGAAGTGTGTTGGTGATCCGACCTTGATTGTCCCTTTTGAGGATGTGGGTATGAAGGATAGTCTCTCTTATGAGGAGGTTCTCGTGGAGATTCTTGATCGTCAGATTCAGAGGTTGAGAAACAAAAAAGTCACTTCGGTAAAAGTCCTTTGGAGGAATCAACTTATTGAGGGAGTTACGTGGGAAGCAGAAGCAGCCATGAAAGCCAAGTACCCTCATCTCTTCCCTTCCGGTTCTATTTTAGCTTGAGGTAATAGTTTCCTCCTTAATATGTTCCTCCGATTCTATTCCATCAGTTTTCCTCATGATCCTAGCATGTATTCATGTTTTCAAAATTAATTCACTCATGTTTTAAGTTGAAAAGTTCAGTTTTCATGTTTATTCCTTGGTTTCCATGTTTAGTTGTTGGTTGGGCTGTAGTTCTCTCTAATTTTCCTTGATTAGTCTTCATTCGAGGATTAATGATCCCAAGAGGGAGATATTGTAACACCTCGGATATCAATTCAGCTTTTAAACTCAGAACTTGCAGAATTTTAAACATTCAGGGACCACGAGGACCATGGGTTAATTTCACGGTTCATGGATGTTTCAACGGATAATGGTACCAACCTGTGGAAATCAGACAGAGAGTGGCCATTTCCCCTAAAACCATGAATTTGTTCCACGACTCGTAGAAGTTTCTACGGGTCATCCTGTTAGTCTGTGGAAAGTTATCTGCAGCCTAAAATTTTGGCTCAGGAACCATGACTCAAGTCCACGAGCCGTGATGAGTTCTACGGTCCGTGGAATGGACCCGTGCAACCTGAAGTCGAGTTTTAAAATAGCTTTTTCTTAATTAAGTCCTAGGGGTATTTTTATAATTACCCACCCTTTTAACTCCTAAGTGAGGTCTTTTTGACTACTTCTAGAAGGGTTTTCACCCTCATTAGCCTAGTCCCTCCTCAAATCTTCATTCAACTCCCAAAAAGTGAAAGAACTCCTACAAGCTCCATGTTCAAGTCTCCAATTATTTTCAATTTCAAGTGGGTTAACTTCAATCAAGGTATATGGGTATTCAACAATGGGTTCCTTTTACCCTTGTGCTCAAAACCACAATTCTTTATTTTGATTTTATGAACTTTCAAATTAGGGTTCTTAACCAATTCTTATGGGTTTGCTATAAATTTCCTTCTCGTGATTTTATTATGAAATTACTACTAAATTGCATGATTTTTGCATGGGTTTTTACATATGAACTTTTATTTCAAACTGAAGGCTAATTATGGAAAATTCTACATGCTTAAATTGATTCAAGTAAAATGGGTATTTGATAGCATGTTTTCATGAAATTCAAGCAAGTGCATGCCTAGTTCCTATGTTTTACGAAAGTATATGTATTATGGAATTGAACTAGTGTCATGCAAGTTTTCAAGTTATGAACTATTATGCAATGCAAGACACCCATGTGCCATCAATGATCATAAATCATTTTTCAAAATAAGATTCGTGAGTAGTATGAAGATCCGGGTTATGAACATGTTTATGAAAAAGCTTGACATCTACATATGTCACATGTATGTGATCCTTATGTTTTATGTTTTGGGAGTAATATTTAGCACCGATAGGTGAGGGTTCTAGATGACCCAAGTCCAAAACTACATTACCACCATAGGTTTCCCTCCGCGACTTATGAAAGGATCTTTATGAACATGGTTCTAACCTTGGCCGGTTAGGAAACCTTTTTTTTAGTGTGGGTGCATGATACTGGACTCTATGTAGCTCATCATGGTTTAATGTTGGTTAAGCAGAACTCCCATATGATTATTTTTAAGTTATGAATTTATATGATACCTTTCTTTAACCTTGTCTTTATTGCATGTTCATGTCTTATATCTTGATAACTTCTTATGTATCTCTTATTTTGTAAGAGCTCATTTTAAGTATGTTTTATCATGATCATGCATATCCCACATATTCGGTACATCCTATAGTACTGACGCATATTTTGCACTGCATCCTCTTGATGATGCAGATTCAGGTTCCCTCCCTCAGGCACGTGGCTAGAGACCGCAGGTTATTTCCAGACAGTGTTGGTGAATCCTTATTGTTTGAGGGCTCGTTATAATTCTAGCTAGTTGTTTGTTACTTACTTCCATACCTTGAGTTAGCTAGGGTCTTGTCCTAGCAACTCCTTATGTCACGTGTAGAGGCTTTTGAGAAATAGATAATATTCGGGTCTTCTTCGAATCATGTTCATCTTGACTTTATCTTATGGATTGAGTATCTAGTTTATTATGCTTTTGCTATGCTTATTGGATATGCCTGTGTTATTATATGACCAACGGTTAGCTTGGGGCACTTATGGTCCCAGGTCCCGTGTAGCGTCTACGGGGTAGCCTCAGGTCCTGACATACTTGTTCGAATTCGAATTATAGTTATTACTTATTACTATAAACCCCCTTTAGTAAGGAAATAAATGATTAAGAACGCGAGTAAACATAATTGACCCTACTCCTACCATATTCCCTGTGTGGTCGACCTTAACCTTTGTTGGGTTGTATATTTGAACATCGACCGCTTTATGCTTCTATAAGGAGGTGTAGTTTGGGCTTATCAGAAGCTTCTAAAACCTTTTTTGGGGTGTGTACCTGATAGATTTTTGACAGAATGTTGAATAGTTTTCTATAGAGAGAGTTTCACAAGGAAGATAGTGAGTATACTTGATATTTCTCATCTTCTACGTTGAGATTCCACCATTATTGTACCAAATTGAGCTTGGATTTGGATATTGTCACAACTATGAATGGAAAATTGAATTATCCAATTGGTATAATCTCTTATTTCCTTAGCATTAGTGGATAATTTCCTTGTCTAGGGTATGTGTATCATGGGTATTTGAATTTGGGTATGAGTATTTCTTAATTGTTTTTATAATTGCTAAATTGATATGGATCTATCAAATTATCCATGATATAACTATAAAATTGATGGTTGCAAAAATTGGTTAAGTATACTTGGTTGTGTTCTTGCTTGAAAGAGGAGTTCATGATTTTAGATGAGAATTCGATAGTAGGAACATGGGATTTCATTCTAGATTGAGGGTAGAAATAGCTCAATTGCTCGAAAAAACCCATTTAAGAGTCTAACCTAGAAATAGTATGACTTCCCCATGCTTGAATTGGTTCGTTTAAGTTGAACCCACGGTGCTTGAATAAAGACCATTGGATAAATATTTGGAAGATCAAGAGATTGACATTCATTATTAAAACCAATGCTACCCATATCGTTTATTAAAAATTCACATATTTGAGCAAGTACCCTAACCCACGTTCGAATCCTATCAGAAACATACCCTTAGTCATCCTCTCATTTGATTACAAATCCCTTGCTTACTTTCATTTCTTGTTCGGATTGCGATTTCGTTAAATTCCCAATTCCTTACTCTCCCCAATTTTTATTCCTAGTTATTTGAACACTTACTCTTTTATTGATTGATATACGAAAGGTTCTTCGTGACTCATCATAACCATTCTCTGTGGGATCGACTCTGACACCCGTCGAGAAATATAAATTTTGTTTTGCTCTGACGATTGCTACCACCTCCTATTGGAGAGTGTTTTTGAGCATTATCAAAAATGATGTTGTTGCTAAGGAATAGTTTTTGAGTAGCCATTAGACTGTCATTTGATATCACTTTCTTGAGTTTTTGTTCATTTTTACTTTATTTTGCTATTTTTAATTGTTGAACAGGGCACCCACGAGCGAAGTGAGCGACAATGAAAGCATAGATGAATTCATGGACACAGCTCATGAGCTGTTAGTCCAAGGTGGGGTAGGTGAAAACTGACTATCTCCCACGGTTGGCAATGCTGTATTTCATGAAACAAGCACTATGCTCCACCTCATCCAAATGAAAGGCTTATCCAGAATATCATCGAGATATGCCAGCCCTTTATTTTCAATAACATCCCCCAAGAGTTCATCCAACTCTGTTTATTTCCCTTGTCCCTTTCGGGGGAAGCGACAACTTGGTTTGAAGAGCCTCCGGCGTGCTCAATTACCTCATGGAATGGATTGGTAAAGGCTTTTATGGTGCGATTCTTCTCTCACTCTAGAATGATGCAATTGAAGGATGACATCATAAACTTTTGCCAAATCCCTGATGAGCTATTGCATGAAGCATGGCTACAGTTCAAAAAGATGCTTCTCTTATGTCCCAATCATGGATTGCCTGACAACGTCCTTCTCAAAAGTTTTTACCGAGCCTTGAACTCAATGAACAAATCTGTTGCAAACAACCTTGCGGGTGGAACATTTATGGATCAGCCATATTATGTCGCCTAGGCTCTTCTAGAATGGATGACCAAGACAAATCTTGCATGGCACACTAGAGAGGTAGATGTTCTTATGAGGGTGACTTCATCCATTATGATGAATTAAATAAGGTGCAAAGATGAGGAGAGAGATGAGACAATGACAATGATAATGACATAAATTGATCTCTTGGCTAAACACTTGATGGGGGCCGGAAATACTATGAGTATGAATGTTTTGAGTACTCCTGATCTTAAAGATAATGATGAGAATGCATTTACTAAGGTGGATGGGAAGATTTGATATCTATCGGCGGGTTCTCGACTCGGGTATTGGCGCTCGAGGGACTAGAACCAAGTTTGGAACAAAGATAAAGACTATGAAGCCCATTGGAGAGATTGTGAGAGGGAAGGTGATCGATACAACCACCGAAGTTCAAATCCTTATGTTCCTCCTCGTAAGGCCGATGCCGCATATCAGATCACCATGAGCAACCTCAAACATTCAAAAATCAATTATATGTTGTCTGTTGTTTTAAAAAAGGTTGTCAACTTATAGTGGGTTGAATGAGCTAAAGAGCAAAGTGTTGACTCTTCACCAAATAGTGAGCTGACACTTGACTTATATCAAACATCTTGAGGAACAAATGAATAACCTATCCTCACAAATTAATCCTAGGATGAAGGGGACACTTCCAAGTGACACTGCAGCGAACCCAAAAAATAATGGCTATGCTATGGCAATTGTCACTAGGAGTAGACGAATGTGTAATAGGGTGAAGAGGCCATCTAATGAGGGTGTTGTAGACCCAAATGATAAAATAAAATAGGAGATTGTGCTTCAGAATGAAGTTGATGAAAATCCGATCGTTGGAGTGCAGACTAGTACACCCAACGTGAGCTATAATGATAATAACACGAAGGAAGAGAATAATGAGATTGAATCTCCTTCTCAAGTTGCTATTGATACCAAGGAGGAGGTTCCTATTATACCGAATGTTCCACAACCTATGCTGAAAGGGCCCCCTCCTTATCCTCAAAGATTGACCAAGAAGAAGGAGGATAATCAATTCAAGAAATTCGTGGACATGTTCAGCAAAATTGTCCATCAATATCCCCTTGGTCGATGCGCTAATGCAAAAGCCCAAGTATGCAAAGTTCATGAATGAGCTTCTAAAGAAGAAGCGTGTAGTTGATGTGGGTACCATGGAAATATCACACAACTGTAGTGCTGTGATGACAAGCAACATTGTTCAAAAATGAGAAGATCCAGGTGCCTTTACCATTCCTTGTACTATCGGGGTGTTTGTGTTCTGGAAGGCTTTGTATGATCTAGGGGCAAGGATCAACTTGATGCCCATAGTTTTTTTCAAGAAGTTAGGCTTTGGTACTCCCAAGATTACACCAATGAGATTGCTCATGATCGATCGGTCCATCAATCGTCCATTAGGGATTCTATTCGATGTATTGGACAAGGTCGACAAGTTCATCCTACCCGCTGATTTTGTAGTCTTGGATTGTGATATAGATCTTGCAGTTCCCATCATATAGGGGCGATCATTATTGGCAACCAGGAGAGCTTTGGTTGATGTGGATCTCGGGGAGCTTGAGTTTTGGTTTGGTAGCGAGGAAGTTACTTTTAATGTATGCCAACCCACGAAACCATCAAATGATCTTTGAGTTGTGTATGTGATCAATGTTGAGGGAAAGTTGGTGGATGCCCATGATAATTTTGTGGTGAAAGAGGTACCCGAACCTATGATGTTGCCACCTTGGCAAAAAGACAGTGTGATGAAAATATTAAAGGAGCATTTCCCTTTCTTGGGATGGGGCCACGCCAATTAGATTGGAATGTTTTCGGATAATGGTTGAGGAGTGAGAAACTATTGTCGAGCCATGATGTTAAATCAAGCGCTTCTTGTGATGAAACCCAAGTATTTTTAATTTTATTTTTATTACCTTTTGTTCTTTTTGGTATGTTTCAGGATTGCATTTAGAGGGAAAATGACTAAGTGGAAAAACAAGCCAAAAGGGAAAATCACATTATGTGCGTCTCACCTCAATCGCATCCCCAGTTAGAAGGCTAGACAAATTTTGGGTAAGAAATAGGATGGTGCAAAGCGATGTGCGAGCCACACTCCGGCTTTTGCGAATCGCATGTTGCGGTGCACCAAGGTAAGTTTTTAAATTTTTTATTGACATACCCATTCATCGACCTTACCCAGAGACCGACCCAACGACCTTTCTTCTTTTTTTTCTTCTTATAAACCGTCACCCCCATTATTTTCTCCCATAACTCACACAAAATCCTCCATAACTCTCTCTCAAATCCTCCAAAATCCCACAAACTTCTCCCAAAATCTTCTCTTCTCTCACCCAATCTCTTCGCCATCACCACACCACCTGGTCGCATCATTTCTTCATGTCACAACCCAATTTCTCAAGTCATAATGGCACCTATAACCCATCAGTAGGTGAACCAACTTCCATAGCCTGGAACAGTTAGTAATGGGCTACTACCTAACCAACACGCATAATAAGCAAAAATAAGCAGAAGTAGAATAAGATAAAGACAAGAGGAAGCAAATAATCCGAATATATATACATAAAGAAACTATACCAACCCCAAGAGTTGGTATCAATAGTACATGAGCTTCTAAATAGAATACAAGTGCTAGATGTAACAAAATGGACTACACAACTATCTCTGAATACATAAGGAGTAACAGTACAGAAGATGAGATATGGTCAATCCCCGATCGTCAGGCACTCACCCTAGTCTCGAATATCCAAACACTACATAAGTCTCCACGCAATCAACAGCAAAAGCTCACACTAATATCTGCGCGAAAAAGTGCAGAAGTGTAGTATGAGCACTAAGTGCTAAGCAACGGGTATCCAGTATGCATCATCGTCCGACTGAGCGCATATAAAATATAAAAGTAGTAATAAGAAAAATACAAGAAACCAGTCACAGAAGACAAGGAGGAAGCACAAGGAACTTGCACAAAGAGTAATCAACCGAGAGTTACAAGTATAACATTCTAGCACAAAAGATATACATACACAAAAACACAGGTGAAAGAATGAAGAAGGAAGCACTTGGGATCCTTGAAACAACAGTACATATAAAAAGAGAGTTTAAAGAGACGGGTGATATACTGGTAACCTCAAGTAAAAAGGGAAAGAAGGAAAGCAAGCCAACAATCGAACTAGAAACCATATACTAATAGAAACATGCTTAAGACATCAATTTCAAGATAAGAATAGACATATAACAGTCTCACAAGTATAAACCTAGGATGGAATAACTAACCCGCGAGTACCTAGATTCGCTAATAAAAAACACAACAAGGAAAAGAATTCAATACCTCACAACCCTCAGAAGACTACACAATCAGTATATCAGTAGTGCAAGTCCCACTACCCTCTCAATAATCATAGACCCAAAGTCGGTGCCTCAACAGGCTAACACCACTAATCCAACTGGTACCAAAAGTCATAACAAGCTCTAAGAAATAAATGGAGAAATATAATCTACCTACAGTCCCAACGGACACCCATACAACCAAGGAACACAATCAAGTGAAAACAAATCCTCTAGTCACCCAGACAATCAGAGTGTACACTAAGCACATAATAAAGATGGGTGGAATCAGAATACTATATGCATGATGATGATGTGATGAATCTGATGTAATATTAACCCGTATGTTACCTCTCTGGTACCCTAAAGGCCCAATAAAGGTAGGACCCATGGAAGGACTCTACCCGTGTACATATACTCGACTGTACATCCTTCTTCCTGGCGCGTGCATCGGCTCATTGCTGGTAACCCAAGAACGATAGGGTCCATAGAGGTCTACTTGTAGAACACATACAAAACACAAATCTCAAAATATATCTCAATACTCAGAATCTCATCGCACATGCCTGGAATTAAACTGCGTCTAAAACAATAATAGTAATCTCAAAGACCCTCTCAAAGGGTACCCGAAGTGTATTTGGGTCTAAATCAGTAGTCAAAACCTCAATAACCCTCTGAAAGGTTTCCTGGAGAGTAGTTGGGTCTAAAACTATCATAAAACATATCTAGCGCTCTGTCATAGCCGAGTCTAGTATCAGTAAGAAAACCAGTGATAAGATCAACATAGTACCACTTTTATTCGAGAAAATCGACAAGTCAATACTAAAATCGCATTTTATCATCATTTATACAAAAAATGGGCCCTCGAGGCTATGCAAAGTTTACAAAAACCGGTGATAGCACGCTTGATCCCAAAATAGTAGTAAAACATGCAGAAAATTATTTTACATGAATGATATGCTCGGAAATAATAGATTAGCCCAAAATGGCTAACAAATATGCCTATCGGCCCTGCACACGCACAAAAATCTCAATATAATAGATAGCCAGCCTAAAGTAAGGTCACGATGTTCTGGACTTAAGGACAGTCCCCAGTATCTAACCGCCTATGGTCCAGACTCATAAACAAAGTCAAACAAAGCCACAACGGTGAAACAACAATACTGCACGAATACTACAATCAATGTATAAAATAAAAAGACAAAAAAGGATTACAATGTCTAAGGATAATAACCTAGAACCCCCCCCCTGTAGAAGCTAATTAATGCAGTTATAGTCTATATACGCAAAGTCTAGATAGGGAAAGCGAAAACCTATCTGTCATCCGATGACTAGCTGCGGGAATGGCATTGTCCAGGCTCTAACTTCTCCGAGAAGCTCCAATTCATGAAAACACAATCACAACAATAATCTACACATCAAAAGGAGACTAACGATACCCATAATCTATACACATACCCGTGTTGAAATTCGGGTTGCCAGCGGGCCCATTGGCCCTGCAACCCGAAGCTGGAGATGAAAAACACCATCGTGTTTCCAATAATTCCGGGAGCACATGCTCAAAATTTGAGTGGAAACGGACAACAAATGGGGCTCAAAAATAGCCCACCCATTCAAGAATTTACAAGGGAAATTAATGGAGGAAAAACGAATTAAGGAAAGAATTACCCATTTTTAGAAGCCACAAAACATGCACAGATCGTCAAATAATACCTTCCAATCAGTTGGGGTGGACAATGGAGGATAAATGATTTATTACGTGAGTTTATCAATGCAGAAACAAAGATGGAAGGTGAGAGGTGAAGGAGAAAAACAAGGCTGCCAAAAGCTATAAAAGGTGGTTGTGCGGACACGACCATGCTGCTGCCTAGGTGGGTGGCCCATGAATACGTGTAGGCTAGGCACTGGCTCAGTGTGCACGCGGCCAGGCTACCACACACGTAGTAGCATGCACGCAAATGGGCATCGTCTAGGCGAAGGCAAGAAAGGATAGGCGGCTAGCAAGCTTCTTTGCGTATACAACCATTCCACACGTAGGCGAAGACCATGCTGGTGCATGATAGCCCTAGCTACCAACACCCAAGCCCAAAGCAAGAATTACTCAAACAAACCCTCGAGAATGAATCTAAGGTCCCGCGAACACAAATGACATGATCTATTCAACTAGAAATGACATTCTAGAACTGTGAGCTTTGAGCCAGCTAATAATTTGCACCATTGTAGTGCGATAGTCTCCCGTTCTTTGGGGAAGAAAAAGGAAGATCCTTGAGCTTTTACTATTCTTTGCACAATTGGAGCATTCTACTTTATCAAAGCATTGTGTGACCTGAGTGTTAGTATTAATCTAATGCCACTATCATTGTTTAATCAGTTGGGCTTGGGAGCCCCCAAATTGACTACAATGCGGCTTCTTATGGTAGATCGCATAGTAAAAAGGCCTGTAGGAATTCTCTATAATGTGAGCTGGACATTGAGGTTCCCATCATTGTAATGACCCTTCCGGTTATTTTCACGTATACGTTTTCCTTGAACTGTTAGAGCTTGTTTGTAGCGGCCCCAAGTCATTTAAGGCTTGTCGGGACCGGTATTTCGGCGCCGGGTCCATTTGTTTGATCGTAAGCTTCTTTGATAAATTTTCTGAACTTTGGGTCAAATGTCTCAGGGATTTTCTCTCAATATATAAAGAGTTAGAAGTCCTCCAAAATACTAAATCGAAGTTCTATGAGTCTAGTTTCTAACGCACAAAACCTCACGTCAAACTGATCTTGGAGTAAAAAGTTATGACTGTTTTACCGCGGACTGTCTGGCAGAAACCGGGTTGCGAACCGGGTCGCGAACCGGGTCGAGTCAAAATCGATTTAAAGCCTCAACTTCACGTTTTAAAATGCCGTTTCAGTTCTGAAAGAGTGAGGAAACAAAAGGGAGGATTCCAAGAGTGTTCTTGAGTATCAAAATCGTGCGATGGTGAATTACGAGCCTAAGCTTAAGAATTTATTAACATCGCGTGTATTTGAAAATATTTTATTTTAAAGTTGAATTTGGTAAAAAGTTATATTATTATTACCTTTTCAAAATATTTTAAAGGTTTATGAAAAATATTTTTTTTACGATATAAGTGTATATGTATTTATTTTATAAGGTTTTTATACATTGTAATATTTTAACGGAGATAGTAAATTTAGTTATGTTGAAATTTATTATTATAATATAGTAGGTTTTATTCAAAATAATTTTCTAATGATTATGGTATATTCAAAAATTATATTTATTTTACCACGAATTTATGCAATACCCGAATATATATAACGGGGTAAAGGTAATCTTTCAATATTGCCACCTCCACTCCACGTGGGAGTGGAGGGGTTGGACAACACATTGGGATGCTGCCACTTATTAGCTAAAATTAAGTGGCATGTGTATTGATATAAGTACCTTTAATTTATATGTTACAGGGGTAGAAGTGATCATATGGGGGCATTTACATACTACTGTGCACGTTGATTCTATAAGCGCTAATGAAGATTTCTGAGGGAATATTATTTTGATGCAATATTTGATAATCAATTATCTATGTCAAGTTATTCAAGCCCAAATCCGATTCTGATTTAGTTTTGGATTTTCTCGGAGTGGTTCGAGCTTGGACATCATCTTAGCAGCTTGTCATCGGACGACAGGTAGGTTACGATTTATTTTCCCTAGACTCCGCATATATAGGATAAAATTGTGTTAATGGGCATCCTTGGGTTGGTTTATTAGGTTGGTACCACAGACATCGACCGCGTTATTCATGTCCGCCTACTTTTGTTCCTCCGTTGCTTGTAGTATTTGCCGATATATTGTACTTACCCTTGTCGTCCTGTGAGACCTTGTTGACTCTGGAACATAGAAGGTGGGATTTTGGGAATGTCCGCGAGTCCCGGGCATAGAATTATCCTTCTAGGCTGGATATGCTTTGCTGAGTAGCTGTGGGCCTGTGCAGGGTCGATAGGTTGTTTGTGAGCTGGTGGGCAACTATTGTGTTTGATCATACTATTTTCATGCATATAAAGAGGTTTTATACATGTTTTACTATAGTTTGGGCTTCGGGCGTACTGGCACCATTTTCTAAACCTTGCATGGCCCGGGGGGGCCATTTTTGATGGACATAATTTGGAAATGGTTTGACTTAACTTATGAGTATTCTTGGGAAAAAGAAAGTAAAATTATGTTTTAAATCATCAGTTTTACGATTAACGCTAGACTCGGCAGGGCCGGGGTGCTAGTTTAGTTTTCTTATTACTTGAGATGATTTTTAGCCTCGGTCGGACCGAGCACCTGAGAAGACTTTCTACTGTTTAGACCCGGTTATGCTCGGGCACCCTTGGAGGGGTTTTTGAGATATTTTCCTACTACTTTAGTCATGGACAGGGTCTGGGCATGCATATTCGAGACTGAGTCTCTATCTTTATCCCGGACTTGCTTCTGGACGACATGTTTTGATACTGAGTTTTAGTATGGGGTCTGGGACCTCCATGGACCTTGCCATCCGGGCTTGGGGCTTCGGGCTGCGTGTGCCGAAGGAGGCGTATACGGCGGAGTAGAGGTATACGGGCAGTGTCCTTCCATGGAACCTACCTGCTGGGCCGGATCGGCACCGGAGGAGGTACATACAGAGATACCATTTCACTTGAGATCTTCATGCGTCATATCATTCATTGTTTGAGGCTCCACCCTTGTTTGTTGTTTGTTGATTGTACGCTCCGGTAGTATGGGATGCCGGAGGGTTTGTTTTCACTTGTTTGTGTTCCTCGGTTGTATGGGCGGCCGGGGGACTGTAGGTAGAATTTTGCTATTTACTTACAGAATTGTTCCCTGTTACGGTTAAGTATGAAATTGGTTACTACTAGACTGTTAGTTTTTGGATTTGAGATTGATATGATTAGTTGAGTTTGATTCATGTCCCTGAGCATGCCTATCATTACTCTTTCTCTCTTCTTCTTACACTTGAGGTTACCGGTATACCGTCCATTTCGTAAAATTATTATGTATACACTATTATTGAAAGGACCCCAGGTGCGTTACTTGTTACTTTCACCTGTGCCTATGGTGTGTATATTCTTCTTACTGGCCTCACATGTGGTTCTGTTGATTTCCCTCTGAGCTAGTTCCTGTGTACCTTTCGTTTATTTATGTGACTGCTTGCTTCTATTCTGTCTGTTACTGCGCTTTTATCTTATATGTGCCCAGTCGGCCTATGATACCTACTGGGTACCTTATGCTTCGCATTTGGTGCTCACCCTACCCCCTTGCATCTTTGGGTGCAGATCCTAGTGTGGGCCATCGCCATTCGATCGCTGTGATTCGTGCTTGGAGATCTGTTAGGGACTACTTCAGACTGAGGGTGAGCTCTTGGCGATCGGAGCTTAGCTTTAGTTTATCCTTTTGCTTCATGTAATCTATTACTATTCAGAGACATCTGTATATATTATTTTGGATCATTTGCACTCCATGTATGTAGTTTTGGCTCTATACTATGATACCAGGTCTCGGGGTTTGGTTTAGTTTTCCGCATATGTATATATATATTCCTGTTATCTATTCTCTTCATCTTGTTCTCTAATTTGTTAGATAGTAGCCCATTACTAACTGTCCTGGGCTACGGGAATTGGTTCACCTACCGGGGGTTGTAGGTGCCATCATGACCGAGAAATTAGGTCGTGACAATCATCTTAGGATGACTATTCGTTGCCACTGGATGAGCGTTGGTTGACTTTGAGACTGGGCAGATGAAGTTCAAATTGAATGATGAGGTAGTTACTTTAAATATTTGCCAGTCTATGAAACATCATAATATTATACACGTGGTTTCTGTTATTGATGTGGTTGATGAGGATAGGCTAAATGTGCCTGTTGAGGAGAGACTTGGTGTTGAAGCACTTGCACCTTTGATTATGAATTTTGATGGAGACAATATTGAAGAGTATGATGATATGGTATAAGCACTTGCAGGTATGGGGTATTATAGTTATGCTCCAAAGAAAGTTGATTTGGACCTAAAAAATTGATAGACACCGCCTGCTAGACCATCTATTGAGGAGCCTCCCATATTGGAGCTCAAAGCACTTCCGTCTCACCTCCGATATGTGTTCTTAGGAGCTAATGACACCTTGCCAGTTATTATTGCTACAGATCTAGGAGAAGGGCAGGTTTTAGCTCTGGTTTCTATTCTGAGAAAGTTTAAGAGGGCCATTGGATGGGCCATTGCTGATATCATTGGGATTTCACCTAGAATTTGCACCCATAAAATACAACCAGCCCCAGATTGTGTTTTGAGTATTGAGCACTGGTGTTGGTTGAATCAGCCTATACAAGAGGTTTTCAAGAAGGAGATTATCAAGTGGATGGATGCAGGTGTGGTTTACCCTATTACACACATCAAATGGGTAAGCCATGTTCAGTGTTTTACTAAGAACGGTGGGATTACTGTAGGCCCTAATGTTAAGAATGAGTTAATTCTAATGAGACAGGTCACAGGCTGGCGTATATGTATGGATTATAGGAAGATGAATACTTAGACTGAGAAGGATCATTTTTCGATGTTGTACATAGATAAGATGTTAGACCATCTTGCTGGTAAAAGATGTTATTCTTTTCTTGACGGTTATTAAGGATACAATCAGATCACGATTGCTTCTAAAAACCAAGAGAAGACCACTTTCACCTGTCCATATGGGACATTTGCTTTCAAAAGGATGCCTTTTGGTCGATGCAATGCACCAGCGATATTTCAGCATTTCATGTTGTCTATTTTCTTTGACAAGGTGGAGGACACTATGGAGGTGTTCATGGATGACTCTTCTGTGGTTGGTGACACTTTCTATGACAATTTTTCTCATCTCAGTTGTGTGCTAAAGAGGTGTGAAGAATGCAACTTCGTACTTAATTGGGAGAAGTATCACTTCATGGTGAAAGAGGGTATAGTTCTTGGCCATCGGATCTCAAAAAAGGATACAGAGGTCGATAAAGCGAAGATAGAGGTGATTGAAAAATTGCCTCCACCAGTTTCTGTGAAGGGGATTCAGAGCTTTTTGGGGCATGCTGGTTTCTATCAGATGTTTATCAAGGATTTATCCAAAATTACAAATCCATTGTGCAAATTGTTGGAGAAGGAGGTAAAATTTGTGTTTTGATGATGCATGTCTGAAGGAATTCAAGTTCCTTAAGGAAAAGTTGATCTCTGCTCCCATAATTATTTCTCATAATTGGTTTCAACATTTTGAGGTTATGTGCGATGCTAGTGAAGTGGCGCTAGGAGCAGCCCTAGTCTAAAGGCGCAAAAAGATTCTTCATCCCATATACTACACTAGCAAAGTACTTAATCCTGCTCAAAAGAACTACACGGTGACTGAACAAGAGCTACTTGCTTTGGTCTTTGTGTTTGAAAAATTCAGAGCCTACTTGCTTGGCACAAAGGTAGTGGTGCACACTTACCATGCAACTCTTCTTAACCTCATGGAGAATTAGGATGCAAAGCCAATATTGATTAGGTGGGTGTTGCTGCTACAAGAGTTTGACTTTGAAGTCAAGGACTGAAAGGTTACCAAGAATCAGGTAGCAGACCACTTGTCTAGATTAGAAGAATTTTTCGATGCTAAAGCTGAATGATGAGCAGGAGATGTTTCCAAATGAGCAACTGTTGGCTTCCTCTCAAGGCCTCATTCCATGGTTTGCAGACTTTTCCAATTATTTAGCAAGTGATTTGGTACCTCCTTATATATATGTTCACCAAAGAAGAGTGTTTATGGCTGATGTCAAAAAATTCTTCTGGGAGGAGCCTTTCTTATTCTGTGTGTGTGCTGATATTATGATTCGTAGATGTGTGTTTGAAGATGAGATGATGGAGATACTAGAGGTTTGCCATTCATTCCCTACTGGGTGACATCATAGTGGTATCTAGATTGCACACAAGATCTTACAATGCGGATACTATTGGATGACCATTCACAAAAACGTCTATGATTTTGCTAAAGATTGTAGCAAGTGTCAAAGGGAAGGAGGTATATCAAGCAAGCATGAGCATTCTTTTACTCCCATCCTTGTGATCGAGCTGTTTGACATTTGGGGTATTGACTTCATTGGCCCGTTTGTGATGTCTAATGGAAATTGGTACATATTGGTGGTTTTTTACTATGTATCAAAATGGGTGGAGGCAGTTGCTCTTCCCAGTAATGAGGGTAAGTGTGTCACAACATTCTTGAAAAGGAACATCTTCTCTAGATTTAGTACACCAAGGGAAATTATTAGTGATGGAGGCTCTCACTTCTATAATAAGTTATTTTGTGCTTACTAGAGATATGTGGAGTGAAACACAGGGTTGCAACCCCCTACCATCCTCAAACTAGTGGGCAAGTGGAAGTCTCCAACTGTGAAATAAAGTTAATCATGTCCAAGACTCTCAATGCAAATAGAATGAATTGGTCGGGGAAACTAGATGATTCTCTGTGGGCGAACCGGACTGCATACAAGACACCAATAGGTATGTCACCATATTAGCTTGTGTTTGGGAAGGGGTTCCATCTTCTAGTTGAGCTAGAGCATAAGGCCATGTAGGCGCTAAAAAAATTGAATTTAGACTTGTCTGAAGCATCGCTTCAGCAGCTTGGGAAGCTAAATATGTTAGATGAGTTCCGCCTGAATGCATATGAGAGTTCGATAAATTCCGCCTAAATGCATATGAGAGTTCGACCTTGTAAAAAGAGAAGATGAAACTGTTCATGACCGGATGATCGAAAAGAGAAATTTCCAGTTGAGTGACTTGGTCCTTCTTTTTAATTCTAGACTTCACTTTTTTCCTGGCAAGTTAAACTCCAAGTGGATCGGACCATTAAAAGTGGTACAAGTATTTCCACATGGGGCCATTGAACATAAAAATCATGATGGCAAGAGGTTCAAGGAGAATGTGCAGCGGATCAAAGCATATTTGGGAACAATTGAGGAGCTTAAAGATATTGAAAGTTGGACCCTTGACGAACTCATTTTAACCAAGGAACCTGATAATGTCTGAGTAATGGAGTGACCTGCGTCGTGCCACGATGTTAAATCAGGCGCTGCATGGGAGGTAACTCATGAGGAAACTTGATAAAGTCTGAGTAGTCAAGTAACCTGCATTGCGCTGCAACATTATATCAGGCATTGAATGGGAGGCAACCCCATAAACTAATGTGTGTTAAATATGCAAGAAGTTGTGAGATGAAAAAAATACAGAATTGCAGAAAAAGGGGGTCCCACAGGCTCTTTGATGGGCCATCGCAAGTGCCACGCCCGTGGGAGTAGGGCATGCCAAAGGAAAACAATAGCAAAAGTAGTCTGTCCCATTTCCACGTTGTACATGACAGGCCGTCGTAGCTCCAACAGGCGTGAGAAATGGGTGTGAAGCCAAGTACAATTAAGAAAGAGCCATTGGCTCGTTCCCACACCCCGCATGATGGGACATCATATCCCTGACAGGGTGGGAATCAAGTTTCAGATGCCTAGGCAAGTTTGCCATGACGGGACATTGCATGACTAATAGGCGTCATGTAACCCTTCATCTGGGTCGATCAACTAGGTCAATAATTTTTAAAAAATTTTAAATTTACGACCGGACCCGACCCGGCTTCTTTTCCTTTTTTCCCCGCATTCGTTACTAGTTTGACCTCAATTTAATTGAGGTCAACAACCCACTAAACCTTACTCCTCCTAACATCTCTCCCATAAATGCACGATCCTCTCCCCAAATCCCTCAACCCATGATCACCTCCTCCCAAAATCATCCACTCTCATCCCATACACATCTCACAATTTCATTAAGCATCATGCAAAAGTTCTTCTCAAGCTCTCCAAGCTTGTTCTTCTTGAAGAGTTTGACAATCAATAAGTAAGTAATTTCTTTTTTAAGATTCTCAATTCTACTTGATAAGTCAAAAACAATAACTATGGGTTCTGGTGTTTTTAATTTTTATACTGTTTAAGTGAACCCTAGTTGTGGTGCTTTGCCTAATGATTGTGTGTGTGTATTATTGATTAAAGTTGGAAATCAGGGTTGTAGGATTAGTGTGAGTAAAAGGTTGATAATATTGCTATGTATGTTGATTGTTTGGGTGAGGTGAGAATTGTGCAGGCATACATAAAGGGAAAAAAATGGTTGATCCCATGGGCCACACTACGGGACATCGGAGGCACGCTAGGCGTCGGACAGGGTGTTGGAAATGCGTGAGTGCCTAAAAAGGTTTATGTACAAATATGATACCCCAGAAGATGGGATGTCAAACCTCTAACGTCCGTTGCATGAGCCCATGGGAAGATAGCTTGTCGTGAAAAACACCATTTCCTCATTCCAACTCCCTGTGCCATGGGCTGTCGGACCTCCCACGCCCGTTGAAATTTTGTTTTTAATTATTGGTATCATTTGCTAATGTTGGTTTCCAGTAGGTACTATATGGCACCACCAACTCCACTAACATGTGGGGAGGCTCGAAAAGCCAAGGATAACATAGTCAGGTCTCGGCTAAAGGATCATTCTTATTCTGGCATCGAGAGGAGTGACTCTGACAACTGCCCCTCATAAAAATGACAAGAATAAAGATAGTGTTGTCTCCTTCTCAGTATGGAGAGGGAGGAGACAAAGCAATTGAGCATCAAAATATGTTAGCCAAAACTTCCTCCAAGTTAGAAGAGGGGGAAGGTTCATCTTCCGGTTTTGCAAGTACTGATTCATAGTGTACTCCCCGCCTAAACCAGCAAAGAGAGGAAAAGAGGATGCGATCCTAGTTTCTAGTTGCATGGAAACTGAGACCGTGACTGAGGAGGATGCATAGTCAGGGTCAGCGTTAGGGTCTCCTAAGAAAGCTGCTAGTGATGCTGAGTCAGACACCGAAACCACTACTCTTGAAAAGGAAAAGATACCTGAACGAGAGGCCACTCCACCTACCCCAAAAGATCCTGGAGTTTCTCTGGTCCTCACTTCAAAAGATGTTCGACTCTGAGAGAATAAAAGGTTAAAGTTAAAAGGGTCCTAGAATATCTTTGAGTACGAGTTAGAAACAATGGCAAAAGGGCACATCAAATGCCTTATTGCATCAGAATGAAGAATTAACTCACTAAAGCTCAAGGACTTCTGCAAGTTGGATGAATATTTCCGACACTACAACTTGGGGTGGACAAGCAAGACACTCCCTGATTAACTGCCAACCATGGTGAGGGAGTTTTATGCAAACTATCACACCATAAAGGAAAGTTGATGCAAAAAGGGCCAGAAGAATGCAGACTTGCCCGCTCTTAAGAGCGTACCAGTAAGATATGTCCCAGTAAACATCTCAACTGAAACCATAAATAGATTTCTCTTTAGGCATGATTTTATTGTTACCACCGACACCTTTTACTATGACTATCAAGTGAAAAATGAGCTCAAGTGAACAAAGTGGTTAAACAAGCATCTTACAACGACCGAAACACCAAAGTGGCTCGACCAGGATAAGCCACATATCACAAAGGCTTCTCTATCATTTGAACCCAAATTCTTGTGGCTTTAGTGCGACTCTAACTTATGCTAATGGGTGTTGATAATCAATTAACTCTTGAATGGACCATTCTAGTGTCTAGCCTGATGTCCAAGTACAATTTAAACTTTAGGCACATTATTGCTGAAGAGACCCGGGACAGAGTAACAAAGATTACATCTTCATATCCATTCCCGTGTCTCCTGACGGAGTTGTGTGATGAGGCAAAGGTCCTGAATTATTCGAGTATTGATCATGTAGTGATAGCCATCAGGACCCACCACCCAGAGAGATATAAATATGAAACAAGAGTAATGGGTCTGAGAGACACATCTAAGCCACTCACACTCACCCAAGAGACAGTTGGACCCACTCCAGAGATGACACCTTCTAGTGCTGCAGTGCCAATCTCGCCGAGTAGCTGACTTGAGGAAACTCTTGGGGCACCATCTAGTTCTGCTACACCTCCAATGGAGGACCCTGAATCAGTCTACAAATTCAACCTAGTGAACTTTTCTAACACGGTCTAGGCCACCATTCAGCTGAAAGAGCAGATGATAAAGTTTGCTCAACAATTCCAGGCCATTGTTGATGTGTCAATACAGAGAGTCGTAGCACCTTTTGTTAGGGTGAATGGACGAATTGATTGGCATGCCCTGAGCCTACACCCTAGATGCAACACAGTTCTTAGAGCCACAAGTGACTCCAAGCTAACCCATGGCCTAGCATAATGCTGAGATATTGACTGAAAGTAAATACAAAAGCTGAAATGTGCTGAGCTCTTTTGATAATATTATAAAAAAATGAACTATTTTAAACTAATATACAATAGCATTTGACAACTGATACAACTGAGTGACTGACTATCTTACTACCTATGAAGACTCTACTAACATTGACTATGGTTAGCCAGGACATGACCCCCAACTATCTTTAATCAATGTACAACAACTGAAATAACCGCTATAACTACTAACTGATTGTAGTTCTCAGAAAATAAGAACTCGTTCCTTGCTGGCTGGAAGTTGTGATCTGTCTGATCATGATCTTGGGAGCTAGCACTAAAACCTACATCATAAAATGATGCAACACAAGGAAGGTATGCAGTCAGTACTTTGAATGTACTGAGCATCTGAGATATGCACTTACTGTAAATTAGGAGAAAATACATGTATACTTAAAGCATGGCTGAAAGCTAGACTATATATAATATCTGAAGTACATAAGTCTAAACTGAATAACATAAACTCTTTTTACTGAAGAGAATGTAAATCATGTTGCTGGACTATAACTGTGAGATTATGAGGTTTAAAGATAAGTAAACCCGTTACTTTAGATTTCATCGACTAAAAGACAAAGTATGTCTGTAAATCATGGACTAGTGCAACTTAGCTGAAAGTCATATTTAAAGTAAAATCCTTATGGAGTTCCTTCTATTGACATGCTGAAAATACTGATATACTGTAGTGAATGTAAGGTGAAAGATATAAGATGATGCATGCCAAAGTATCCAACATGAACTTTAACATGTTGAACTAAACTAAGTAACTGAAAGATTGAATACATGGTCAATGCAATACTGAGTCTGACTGTGGGAGCTACTATTAACCAACATACCCTAAGCTGAGCTAACTATGGGCCAACCTTTAACCCTTGATGGAAGGGTGTTCATCCCTTTCCAAGGGTACAAACAAATCTAACGTGGATCCACTAACTGATGTCCTCAAGGGACAAGGGTGTCAAGCCTAATCTGTAGGTGACCACTTTAGAACCTACAGTGGCACCGTAGTTCTGGGACTTAGGGACTTCCACTAAAGGTCTCAGCCTAATCTGACAGCTGAGCCTTAATCCCTTCGTTCGCTCAGTGCTAATCCTACTCCCTACTTAATATAAAGCTATGAATGCAATGAAAATACTAGAGAGCTCAAAGTACTTATATAATTTGAGAATGCAACTATTATTGAGACTGAGGCATTCTAATCATATAATTATGACTGGATGAGTACCTGACTTATAATGCATGAGGATGATTTATATCATGTGACATATCTCAATGACATACTAATCATGAAGCTTAATGAGTTCGTAATCATTGATGGCATATATGTATACCATGCTAATCACAAACCCCACAAAGTTCATCATCATTGAGGCATATGTTAAAAGTCCATATTTAAAATATAATCTTATAAAACATACTAAAGGTAAATTGAAGCATGCTAAATCATGCATAGTTCTTTCTTACTAAAATAACTGGACTAAAGCAATTGGGAATCATGAATGTTTGTCTAGAAGCAAAACACATAGTTAAAATCATCATGAGGAAACTTAAACATGTTTAGACTTAATACTGACTAGCAAAACTAGATTCTGAAAAGAGCGTTGAATTTGGAGAAGTTTAAAGACAACCTGTAGACTGAAAACTAGCTAATTTCATGCTTAAAATTGAATGCTAGAGATCTAGGTTAAATTTTGAAGAAAACCAATTCTCATGAAAATACTACCCTTTCAATCTACATTCTTGGTTTCTTATAGTTCTTGTAAAATATCTTGCAAGTCATTGAAAACATGGAGAAAAGCTTCTAAAATAGGTTATAATTCATGTAGAAATTATAAGGACTGAATTCTGTAAAATTTAGTATGATTGGGTAAGAACCCTAGTTTCTAACATTATGAAATTTGAAATAGAAGACTGAGGTTTTGGGAATAAGGGTGAACTAAACCCTTACTGAATACCCAAATACCTGGTGGATGCTAATCCCTGAAGAGAAATCTGAAGTTGAGGCTTTGGAGAAGAAGCCCGAGGTCTGAACTTTGGAGAAAAGCGTTCTTTTCTTCTTGAAACTGACTTGAGAGGAAAATGACAAGATTTGTGGTTTAGACTTAATAAAATAAGCCTAGAGCTATTTATAGTCGGGGCTAAAAGAAGAATGAAAGGTATGAAATGCCCCTAAGGAGTTAAATTAAAAACTGCTAAATAAACTCGTCTCTGGGTTCCACGAGCATGAACCATGACCCGTAGAATGGATCACGGTTTATGGAAAGGGTTTGTGGTTCCTGGGAAAAGTTTCTGGTCTATGGAATGATTTCCATGAGTTTGTTTAACGACCCGTGGATCATTCCATGACTCGTGGAACATCTTCGTAGTTTTCAGGCCACTTTTAAGCTTCTGGACTGTTTCCACGAGTTGGTTTCATGACCCGTGAAAACATCCACGACCCGTGGAACCTCCTCATGGTTTTCAGGTGAAATAAAGTGATTTCCACGAGTTCAATCTACGGTTTGTGGTTTTATCCATGAGTCGTGGATTCCTCTCGTGGTTTCTGTCTGTCAGTTTGATAAATAGACATATTTTAGTAAAACACGAACAACCTTTTGCTCCAGATTCGGATTAATACGCAGTTGGTGGCATTGGAAAGAAGACTCAAAGACCTTCAATTTGGTGGGTACTAGGACACCTAAAACTTAATATTATAGGAGATATGATTATTTGAAGTTGACCTTAGTTTAGTCTCACATGAAAAGTTCTTTTGTTTGGATGCTTTCAACTTAACTTGCTTATAGGAGTTTCTGATGAACATGATCAACACCCAAAACACTTCCCACACTAGGGAATTGGTCATGACACCTATGGAAAGTGGTTTAGTCTTAGCATAAAATTTTTGGGGTGTTACATTGATGCACTAGAGAATAGGGTCGATTAGTAGCTGAATAAAATGGGTGAGACTAAGCATACTGAGATGAGGCGGTAGATAGCGGATATCCAGGTAGATGTGGCTGAATTGAAGATTCACATAGCCTCTTACTCTCGGGCACCCATAATCTTGACAAAGGCTACATTGGGGCCTAATATTGATTTGTAAGACTATGCTAATTCTGACCTTCGCTAGAAGGACCTTGCTAAGGAAAAAGAAGTTGAGGTACCTCCTAGTCCTTCAGAGCCACTACAAAAGAGGAAGAGAAAGTATAAGAATATCCGTGTAGATGATACCCAGTAGAGTCAAAAGTCTCATAAGGAAAAGGATAATAGGGTCGCCAAAAAAGCTAAGAATGATGCGAATAAAGCACGACAAGAGTCCGTAGCTATGTAGCAAATTGAGGTTGATTCCATTAGGACTGGTGGCTCGGCTAGTGGTATTATCGGTGCCACTTAAGAACTGTCTTTAGGCCCCATTATGGGAGTTGATATTAACGATGCTTCCCGTGTAGCTGATAATGTTGAGAGGTCTGGGGAGGCAACCTCTAATGGAAATAAGATTGTGGGCACCGATCTAGTAGGTCCGCCGACTTCTACACCTGATGAACATACTTAGGCACCTTAGGTATGCTTTGTATATCTCATTTTGTTATTTTTAGTGCATTAGGGACAATGCAAAACTTTTTTAGATGGGGTGGGGGCAGCTATTGTCATCTGGTGTTTTGTAAAGTGTTTTGGTCAAGTCTGAGTAGCCAAAACACTCGTATGGTACTGCAATGTTAAATCAGGAACTGTATGGGAGGCAACCCATAAGGGTATCTATAAGGTATCCGTGTCCTTATGGTTTTATTGCTTGTGTTCTTTCCCTAAGGATTTTTAATTTTTGTTAAACCCACATGTTTAGTATAGTATGTGTGTTTGTAGAAATAGATTAGGAACTGAATGCAACCATTATCTGGTTTTAAAATAAATTTTGTGAAAAATGGAGGCCCCTCTAATAAGGTGTTAGAACTGACCTTGATGGATCTGTAAATGACAACATGTATATTACTGAGGTAAGTAGCTTAAGCTAAAGCATTAACTGGTAGTTTAATCTCTAGTCTATACTTTGTGTCATGTGTGAAGTGAGCTGCTTAGTATCTGTTCTTGATGTACTGTTCAATCTAGAACTTGCCTGGTTAGTCATGTTGTGGGTGTAGAATGTTTTGGTTAGGAAATGATCATAGGCTATTTTTGAATTAGTCCACTTAAGCCAAATGACCTACCAACTAAAATTGCATCCCTTTGATCCTTGAATTTGATCCTAAAGTTAACCCTTTTTGTTGTTAGCCTGTTCACCTTCCCCGTTTCGTATAAATCTGTGCTTTGGCCCTGCTCCGTTCTTGGATATTATGCACCTCAACTCAGGCTAAAACCCTAAGTTGAGTGTGGCTATTGTAGGGGCGAGTAGGAAATGTTGTATATAAAAAGATCAGGTTAGAAGGAAGATAGCGGGTGTGATTTGTGTGCTACAAAAGAGAAAAAGAGAAAAAGAGAAAAAGAGAAAAAGAGAAAAAGAAAGAAGAAAAAAATGATGAATGAGAAAAAGAAGTTGTGCAAAAAGTTGCAATAGAGGCCACACCCAAAGCATAATAAAAGTGAAAATGTAACAAAGAAAAGGAGAATAAGGGAGAAAAACTTTGAGGGTTGAAAAGTGGAGAATAAAGAAGTAATCGTAGTCTCAAGGAGGGCATAGTTACAATTTACCCAAATGTACCATTCTCATCCCTAAGCCTACATTACAAGCCTAATAAAGTCCTATAGTGATCCTAACCGAAATTGTTTGAAAGCTAAAGCATAGAAAATAAGGTCAAGCCAATGGTTATGCGCAGGTACAGCTTGAACTTCTTTGTGAGAGTGAGCGTGTTCCCAGTCCATGTTTGTTAATTTGCTATTTTGTGTGATCGAGACTTCTTTTTTTTAGGGAACTAGAGTAGGCTGTGATTGCTAAATATTTGGTATGAATGTATGTTGTGTATGATAGCTTGCTCATGAATAATATGTTGTCACTCATGGATCCGTCTTGTGTTGTTTTATGCACTGGTTTTTGAACTGTTTAGGCGAGGGTACTATTTTGAGATTGAAAAGGTTTAATGAATCATGTTGCTACTGTAGTTTCTAGTTTCCTTTTACTTAAGCGTCTTTTTAGTTTTTGTTTTCATTTGTTGCTTGAGGACAAGCAAGCATTCTATGTTGAGGGTGTTGATGTGCCGGGATTTCACGGCACTTTTAACGCTTAAAACTAAAGATTTTTGGAGTTCTCAAGTACATTTTGTTGGATTTAATATCATTTGTTGCATGTACAGTGAAAAAATAACAGATTTCTAGGTAAAAGTCATGCCCCATGGGCGTAGGATCCACCACGTCCCATGGGAGAGGCCATCAGAATGAACTAGAGAGACTAAAGGCAAGAACTCATTCCCACGCCCTTCTAAAATGGGCGTCGGTCCAACCATGGGACGTCACAGGGCCCGTTAGACTGGACCAGTGGAACTGAAGCCTAGAGACAAGACCTGATAAGCTTCCACAATGCCCGTGAAGAGGCACGATAGGACGTCGCAGAGCCTGCCAAATCACGACGCCCGTAGCATCTACAACATCCCGTGGGGAATCCCATCAGAAGTACCGTGTACAGCTTTCCTAGTTTACTTAAGATTTGGTCTTTTCTGTCTATAAATACTTCCCCTTAGGTTTTATTTCGGGGTTCCTGAATTTGTTTGACATTGTTACATTTTGTTTATGTTCTGGAAGACATTATAACACAGTTCTTGAGAATTATAGTTTGTTCTTGATTTATTGAAGTATTCTTGAGAATTTTTAAAGCTTTTGGATTTCTTTACCTCTTCTTGTAAGTATATACTCATGATAGTTTCAACAATTCTTGATAGATTACTTATGAACATGACTAGCTAAATCCACAACTAGGGTTGTGAGAACCATGAAGGATTAACGAAGTAGGCAAAGTACTTGGTAATTCTAGGGTGGTGTTTATGCATGTATTGTTCTTCCTTTTGCTTTGATTGCTCTTTAATGGTGTACAACATTAGAAATCACCTAATCCTTACTTGTCGGACCAAAGAGGTAATGGATGGGAAAAGGGTTGTTTAACAACGGAGATTTGAGGCTACCAACCCTCATCTAATAGCTTAACCTTGTCCGGGAATAGCTAATCTTGGATCTAAGGTAAGGGCCAGCAAATCATACACCCACGGCTGGAGCAAGTCATGTGGTGAAATTCATCTATCTAGAGGACCAACCATTTAGGTGAACCTAACTTACCGATTCTGCATGCTAAGTGCCAATCTAGTTTACTAAGTGCAACGCCTTACTAAGTTATGATCTCATGGGGAACATTATGCTAGTCACTTCTCTTATTGATTACAACTCTTAAAACTGTTACTTTATACTTGTTCGAGTTCGAATTACATTTTCTACTTGTTACTCAAAACCCCTCTTTCTAGGGAAATAAATTGATATCAGCACAAGTAAACACTAATCAACCATAGTCCTACCATATTCCCTGTGAGATTGACCCCAACTTTCTTTGGGCTTTATATTTGAACAGCGACCGCTTACGCTTCTAAAAGGAGGTGTAATTTGGGCGTATCACAGGGTCAGTTGGACTTACCTGATTAGAGTGCTAGAAAAAATGGGTTTTAATGCTTGAGTTAGAGACATGATCTGGAGATTGGTTGCTAATAACAGGTACTCCATCCTAATTAATTGACAAGCATATGATTTCCTTCACTCTACTAGAGGAGTAAAGCATGGAGATCCTCTATCTCCTGCTTTGTTTATATTAGCATCTGCGATATTATCTAGAGCCTTAAATTCATTATTACAAAATCTAGAATTTATAGGATTTGCGATGCCTAAATGGAGTGACTATATAAATCACCTTTCATATGTTGATGACACTAATATATTTGTCTCTACTGATAAGAAGTATTTGCAGCTGGTGATGGAGGTTCTTGGAAATATGAAGCACAATCTGGGCAAATGATAAACAAGGAAAAGAGTTCCTTCCTAGTTTATCATAAGACAGCTCAAGCCTTAATCAGAGAAGTTGAAGAGTGCACTAGTTTCAAAAGAGGTAGATTCCCTCTAATCGACTTGGGATGCCACATTAGACATGCCAAAAAGAGGAAGTTGCATTCTTCAAAGTTGATTAAAAAGGTTCATAATAAACTACAAGCTTTGAAAGGAAACCGACTTCCATTTGGAGGGAAGACAGTGTTGATCAATAGTGTGTTGAACAATATTCCTATATATATATGTTGTCTACCATTAACCATCCTAAGTGTATCATCCATGACTTGCATAGAATCTTTAAAAGATTCTTGTGGAATTTTAAAGAGACTGGCAGAAACAAACATTGGGTAGCATGGACTGATATCTGCAAACCCAAAGAGGAAGGAGGATTGAGTTTTAGGTAACTGTTTGGTGTGTCAAAATATTTTTTTACTAAATTATAGTGTACTTTTAGAATCCATAAATCACTTTGGACCATCTACATATTGAACAATTACTGTTAAAAAGTGAGACCCCAAATAATGGAATGGAAAGGGGGAACACTGACATGGAAACATATGTTGGAGGCAATTGACATGTTTGATCAAGATATACGGTGGGAACCTAAGAAGGGACACACTAGTGTATGGTATGATAATTGCACCCAATTATGAGACCTTCACTACTATATGCCCAAAACTAGAGGGAACAATGATCAACTAGAAGAAGTCAGTAAACTGTACATAGATGGGAGATGGAATTCTGCATTCATGCAACAAATATTCCCAGAAGAGGTGTGTAATCATAGTAGTAGGCTTATTAACTGTGTGTAGAGTTCATAAGAATAGGATAAACCTAGGTAGATGTTTAACAACTCTTGTAATTTTACTGTTGGATCTGCCTGGGAATGCCTTAGACAAAGGGGTGAAATATAACAAAACATCAAAGAGCTATGGGTTAAGGGTTTTCCTTTTAAGGTATCATTCTTCCTGTGGAGACTCTGGAAAAAGAGATTGCCTATTGGATAAATCATTATCAAGAACAAAATGAGTAATGATGAGATTTGTTGTTATTGTGGGGATAGTGTGCAGGAGACTATTGAGCATCTATGCATGATATGTCCTATCTCTAACTCTATATAGATTTTTTTTTGCATCTGGCACAATAATAAATGGACCTTTCCTATAAGTCAAAGAATGTACATTCAAGTGGTGGAATGATGATGTTGCACCAAATCTAAGACTAATATTTTAAGCAATCCCAATGTTTATTCTTTGGCAGATATAGAAAAGAAGAAATAAAGTGAAGCATGGAAAGAGAATGTCTATCCTTAGCATGAGGATGGAAATATGCAGGAATCTGACTCTTATAGATAAATGCATCTACCCCTGGATGGCTAATTTTCCTTCTTCTTTGACAGAATTGGTGCAATTCTTGGCGGCGTATACACTAATGATAGATTGCAAAGTGGTATATTAGAAGGCACATATAATGGGGTTTTACAAGTGCAACTCTAATAGGGCTGTGGAAGGTAATCTTGGCCCAAGTTCTGGAGCTTTCGGTATTAGAGATAATTCTGGTAATTTGATCTATGATAAAGGGAGAAGATTCGAGGAAAACACTACACTAGCAGCTGAGGTCCTGGCTTTTAGGATGGGATTAGAATATTGTGTTAATCATCACTATCTCCCACTGATAATGGAGACTTATTCATTAACTACAAAGAACATCCTAGATGGGATTTTGGAAGTCCCATAGAGTATTGCAATAGAGATCAGAAGGATAAAGACTCTCATGGAGAATCTTAATGCTAAAAGGTGGAACACACACACAGAGAAGGCAATAAGCTGGTAGACTTTTTTGCTAACCAAGTGTTTTGCAGATACAAATACTCTAATCTACACTATAGTATAGGACCTACATAGGTAAGCCAAAGTCATTCCTAAGTCATTCCTAACATGGAAGGAGAACAGATGCCAAACCTTATAATTAAAAAACTTCAAAATGGAGCTTTCAACAATAGGGGGAGGCAAGCATAGCAAGGAATAATGATAAGTCAATAATCTACCAAGTTATTGAGCCTTTAATCATGAATTATTGTTATGTTTTGATGAGATTTATAGGTTCTTATGGCCTTTTTTGATATGAATGCAGGTACTCTTGATCAAAAGTAGAAAACAAGGAATTAGACCCAAAAGAGCTAAAAAGGAGTTGAAGTGTGAAGTTGATCAAAAGAGATGAAGAATTTACCGAGAGGTGCGACCATCATGTGACCTGCACAATGATTAGTGCACTCTGTACCACCCTCTGCATAGAGCTCAGAATAAAGAGAGGAATTTGTTAAAGGGTGCAACCATTGTGCGACACGCACAAGGCTTGGTGCAAACCGCACCCCACTTTGCATGAATCTCAAAAGACAAGCCAAGTCACTGACCTACTAAAGCAGTGTTGTGATATGTGCACAACGTTATTTGCAAACCACATGTCATAGTGCATAGCTCTAAAAGGGTATTTTTTTCCACTTTTATATGACAAATTGGGAACCTTCTAAAACCCTATTTGGGCATAGGTTTTGATAGTTTTTTTTATAGTTTTTGGATAGTTCTGGTGTATTGAACAATTATTTTCCCCCAAATAAAGATAGAGGGTTTCACTCAATTCTCTCCATCTTCAACCTCAAATTTGTAAATTGAGCTTTGATATTGGATATTTAGCATTAATTAAAAGGAAATTTGAATTACCCATTTGGTATTGTTTCTTATTCCTCTAGCATGAGTGGCTAAGTCTACTTGTCTAGGGGTGTGTTGATGATAGGTATTTGATTAATTGTGTATGGGTCTTGCTCATTTGTGTTAATAATTGCTAAATTGATATGAGTCTAGTGAATTCTCCATATTTTAACTCTAAAATTAATGGTTGCAAACATTGATTGAAATTACTTGATTATGTTCTTGATTGAGTAAGAGGTTCATAATTCCATATGAGAATTCACTAGTGGGTACTTGGAATTCCATTGAGATTGAGGCTAGAAATAGCTCAATTCGCCAAAAATAAACATTTAAGGGTCTAAGCTAGAAGTAGTGTGACCTCCCCAAGCCTATATTTGTTAATTAATGACTAAACCATGGTGCTTGAACAAAGACCATTGGATAAATGTTTGTGAAGTTGAAAGATTAACATTCATGCCTAAAACCAATGATATCCATATTGTTTAGTGAGAATTTATGTAATTGAGAAAGTACCTTGACCCATGCTCGAGTTCCATCCAAAACATACCCCTAGTCATCCTCTCTCTTGATACAAATTCTTGTTTACTTTATGTTTTTTCTTGAATTGCAAATTGTGATAGATTTTCCAATTTCCTGATTTCCCCCTTTTGTACTTTTATTGCTATTTGGACATGAACTCTACTGGTGATTGAAATACGATAATCCCTTTGGCTACACTACTAATTCTCTGTGGGATCGACCCTTACTCTTATCGCGAATTATAAATTTTGTTTTTCTTAATGATTACTGTCACCTTCGTAATGGAGAGTGTCACTTGTGCTTCATCAAATAAATATTAATAAACCAAAAGAGATACGCAAAACAAATAGGAATACACATGGAGCAATACTTTCAGAATCGGATTTAATTTCACAGAAATTGGATCCCTAGAAGTAAGAAATGAATGATTATTTAGAGTACTAGCCAAATATTACCTGATGAAGAGGAACTTAAGACTGTTATAAGTGTAACCGACCATCATAGAAGCATAGTAAATAAGTTAACAATGTCGGAGTGCGATTTCACACAAAGTCATAGTGGGACAAAGATAAGAAAGTATAGTTGCTTACCCAGTAAAGTAGAGGATAGATATGTAGCTTCATCTTGCTTAGGCAGTGGTATTAGTTCCTCGTTGAGCTCAACCTATTGAGAAAGTGAAGGGATAGTGATATTCTCATCCTTTATTAGCTCTTTTTAGGAAGATGGATGGTTTGTGTGTAATTCATCTATGAGTCTTCAAATTCATGGAAAATCGAGTTGAAGAAGTCTTCACCTAATTGATTTTATGGCATTTGTGTGACCTGTAAATGCCCACAGTAAAAACAATTAGAACTCATTGTTTCTTATGGATCAAAAGCCCCCATTTCTGATGCTTTACACTGTTACTCCAAGCTTCTCCGATCGACCCTGGAGCTGCAAGATGAAGAAGAAGACGACTGGAGTGCCCTTTCCTTTTCTTTGCTTTATTTTATCTTTTTTATTTTGTTTTTGTTTATATGTTTTGGCATTTCACCTTCCGAATATTGGGCCCATTGTTTGGGCTCAAATGCACATTGTTCTTATTTTTTCAATTCTTAATAAAATTGTCCATATGACCACCTTCAATTAAAATATATATATAAATATATATAACTACTAGAATCATTAATTGATGTTGGATTCAACATTTTCTAAAGTGTTTCCAACACTTTAAATTGTTTCAGGGAGAATATATGTAAAAGAAAATATCGAGAAATTTAAACAAAAATTAGAGAACAAAGTGAGCATGCTCTTCTAAAATAAAAAAGAAAATAGACATGAAAATCTATTCAACAAACACATAGACTAACCACACCTAAGACTAGATGAATAGTCTACTGAATGCGCAAACAATTCAAGATATGGTTGGTTTATTATGAACACACGCTTTGAAGGATGAAATATAAAATTGAAAATAGAAGCTCAACAACTAAAATGGCAATTAAAATAGAAAATCCCCACACATCAAACGAAGAATTGAGTAGAATCTCAAAATAAGAACTAAATAAGCAAGGAATACATTTAACGGAACTAAGAGTGTAAGACAAAAACTATATTTACAGATTGATGATTAAAAAAAAAAGAATAACAGATTTTATGCACACCTTGAGACCACATTCTTGCGAAATTCTAATATATGAGAAACCCAATAGATTTTGAAATACATAAAAGGCTGAAAACTACAAAGGAAATATGAAACCTTAAAAAAGAAACATGCTAAACACATTTTTAGAAAAAGAATCCATGTAAAGGAAAATAAATCACATTTTCAGGAGCAACAACTGAGACAATGAAATTGAAGATATCTTTCTTGCCACCAGATTTGACTCAATTTCGGTGGAACAAACAAAAAAATTTATTAAATTTTTTGGGTTCTTTAGAGTTAGAGAAAGACTCTACAAAACTCAGAAGAAATGCATCATATGACTTTTTAATACTAGTACAAGTATGACCTAAAAATACAGTTAATAGAGAAACTAAGGGATTTTTCCAATTTTTTTGGTGTAAAAATGTCACGACCCAACTGGGCCGTGAGTGACACCCACACTAACCCTCTAGAGGGAGAACTAACTAACCAAACTTAAACCTCAAACTTGGCCAATTCAAGAAAATATAGATAAAACCAATCATTAGCTTAAGTCATAAAAGAAAAAAACTCTAATATAAATAAATAATGATGTGCGGAAACAGTTTAACACCCCCAAATAACTTTAAGTCACCGTAAAAGAACTCTAAACCAAAAATGTCTAAGATGTCTAAAAGGTACTAAAGTAGTAAAGTATAAAGAGTCTCATTATCTGGAAGAAAGACAACAACTCGCAGAGGATCCATGGTAGCCTAAGAACTAGTGATCATCATTGGATCTGAAATAAACTCTTCTACTCTAGTCAAGGTCGCGTCTCATCCTCTGAAACACGATATGCACTCACCAATAAAAGAGCAAAGGATTGTATCAGTATAAAATACAATGTACTAGTAGGTACCATAGGCTGACTCAAGTTAGAACAAGTATATAGAGAAATCACATAACAAGTAAGAGGCAACTAAATATCACCACACAAATGCAATGAGGTTACTTTTAAGTCATATCATATGGAACCTCTGTCAATCTATCTCTCATTAACATATCTAGTACCTCTAGTCTAATTTTGGTATACAATATCAACTCATGGTGAGTAACCACGCAACAATGCAATGCTAAATAAAAGTGTGTATACACATGCTAAAAGGACTTATTTCTGCCCAACTAGCCATGACCTGCAGGGGACCTTAGGTTTCCATGTACCATACTGGCATAATATCCGATACATAATAATCATATATGCATCAATATTAATATAACTAGGCTCTCAGACCAATCTCTTATGATATACACAATGCCAAGACATATTTACACTTAGCCATTTTGACGTACTCGTCATTTTTTGTACATCTAGCTTATTAATCCAAGCATAACAGGAAAAACAAAGATAAATTAAACATGTCAAAAGAACAATTAGAAGTTACATAATTCTACAACATACCATGTAATAAAATGAGTTTCAACTCCAATAAGAACTTTAAACTACCTCGAATGAAAAATCATCACCCGTAATCTAACTCACAACTGCCTTGCCTTTCCTTAACTCATTGGAATGCTCAAGGTATATAAACAACAATTATATAAGATTAATTAATCATTTACTATTAATTTCATGTCTTCAGAATTTAACCCATCAATTCTACATTTAATTGAGGTTTTAGCGTTCCCCAAGGGTTAATTAATTAATATCTAGACTCATAGCATTCATAGAATCAATATCCAAAGGGTTTCTCACCAATTTATCCCTTTTATCCATTTTTATGCCTAAAGGTCCTACCTTTATTGAAACCAAAGTTTCGCACTAGCCTTAAGCATGTTAAAAACTAATAATTTTATGTTAGAAACTATAAAAATACAACTTAGAACTGTTTCTAGGTGAAATTCCACAAACACATAGTGTTCTCCCCTAAGTTCATTCTTTTAGGGCTCAATTCAAGAATTCCACCATTAGTCCTCCACTTAAAGGTCTTACAAATATTAATAATCAATAAATGAAGAGGTTTTACACATTACTTACCTCAAATGATTAAGAATGCCCTAGTTTCTTGGAAGAATTGTTTCTTAGAGCTCTAGAATGAAATAAGAGTCATCGGAAAATTACTCAAAAAATCTAAAGACGCACATGTATACTGCCCCCTCACATCTTCGCAATGATTTCTCATCGCGATAAACAATCACGACTAGGATTGACTTGTAATACCTCATCCGTTTGAACGTTGGATTAACTCATACTTTTGGAATAAGACTACGAGCTTAATATTTTAGGGAGGATGTTTTATGAGGTGTTTTAATTGAACAATTGTTGTATATTAAGTTTTGAAGTCAAGCAATATACAAAATAAATGTCTGGAACAGTTATTATAAATTCCGTTAAAAAATTCTCTGAAATTTTGGGTCAAATTTCTCAAAGATTTTCTCCAAATCTATAAAGTGTTAGAAGGCCTCAAACCTACTAAATCAAAAGTTTACGAGTCTAGTTTTCAACGCACTAAATAGTTCATCAATTCGACTACAGAATAGAGAGATATTCACGTTTTTGTAAGACTGCTCAAGCAGGCACGTCAAGGTGGGACCCCTTCCCCAAGTCGGTTTAGCTTTACATAAGTTGTTTTAGATTCGTTTTAGCTCATAAAAAATAAGCCAAGTTTCATATAAAATCAGAGGGAAATAGCCTAAATACTCCATGGACTTTGATGATTTCAATTTTTAAGTTTAACAGAAGTTGCTCTACGTTGCAAGGTCATCATTTTAGTATAGTTTGCCCTATAGATTTTGTGGTGTATATTCATGGGTGTTGTGGCAAAAAACTGGCAGGTGTTTATTGATTATTTGTCAGTAGCTATGGATATATATTGTCAAGGTAAGGATCCTGTACACTTATCTATTTGTTGAATCAATATTCTAAGCTTCTTGTTACAAAAAGTTATAGTTGCCGATGACTTGTAGTAGTTTCTTATTGATTTTTCTATCGACTTCTGTGAGTCAGATTGTTAAGCTTGGTATTGCAAAGTTTTTGTCTATTAAATCATTCCCCTATGACCCTCCTTCATAATCCCATGTTCTATTATCATTTAATAAATGTTTGAGCCACGAAGCAGTTTTTGGATATCGTATCTCCAGGAAGCCCCTTTATCTTGTTAAGTTTGATTATTATTGTTGTGTTCTGATGGTGTTAAGGTGTTTAAGGGATTTTAGGTTGGTTTTATTCTTATTAGAGTCACTTAATATGGTTGTTGGATTGAATGACATGAAGTACGCTTTGAAATAGTGCCTCAGAAGCTCATCGCTCCTTCGAGATATGGTTACCATATTGTGTGGGATTTAGTTATTGTTATTATTGTTAGTAGCCTCATTTTATGATTTGGACTTGGATGGTCACGAGAGTGACATTGATACCTAATTGGTTGGTTATGGCTCGTTCTTTCAGCCTTGTTGATTCTCACATTTGTTGAATTATATTTGGTTGGTCAAGATTCATGGCAACACCTATGGGCTTTAGTTTAACGGTATGTTAAGGCTTCCTTTTATCTTTTTGGCATGATCTTTAAGGCCAAATCTTTTATAGAATATGTAACATCATTATTTGACTAGTGGCCTTATAGTGTTGAGTTTTGCCCTACAACATGATATAGCGACTATCAACAACACTTTATTCCTTACTTAGTGCCTTAGAAGAGCATGTTATGATTGTATTGAGGTCACCTGTGATTACATGATACTATTATGTTGTTTTTATCATCTTGTTGCCGCACATAAGCTTGTTTTAGCATCAGTAGACACTGACACTATAGGGTTTTGGAGCCTATATTCTGGTTACTATTACCATGCTTTTGGGATAACAGACTATACCTATGGGATGGATAGGTTATACCTATGAGGCAGGAGTTATACTATAATACTGTGCCTTTCGGATGGCAGACTGTACTTACAAGATGGGTAGGCTATACTTATAGGGTAGCAGTTACATTAGATACCACTCCTTTGAGCCAGGAAGACTGTACCTACAGGCCGGGCAAACAGTACCTACTGGCCGGGAAGATCGTACCTATGGGATAAGAAGGCTGTACCTACAGGGCAACACTTATATAGTACAACAGAGCCTCAGAGATGCACTTATTCATGACACAAGTACAGTCAGATAGTTAAGATTAGATTATCACTGGGGTCCAGGTAAGGGGGTCAGTATATGTATTTAGCGACTGTTTGCTCCTATTAGGACTTATGGCGATTATATGATATTTGTACCTTATCGGACTATAGGGTCCAGGTAAGGTTATTACTTGTTATGTGCTTTATATGGTATTTGTTTTCAGGAAGGTAAGTTATTGTACTCTTGTTTTACTACCACACTTTTGTTAAATCCTTACATTTCAGTTTGAGTTTTTAGTTTGCCTTTCATTTTCGGTATATTATTTCGTAGTGATGCCTCATTGCTTGGGGGTGTTGCATTCATTCTTGGAGGTTCTGAAGGTAGCTGAGCTTTTAGTGGGTTGGTTGACCCATTTCCTTCTAGGGGTTTCCAGAGTCTCAAAGGTTTGCGCTTTTTGTTATTTATAGATTTTTGAGTAGGTTGGGGCCTTGTCCCACCAAGTATTGTATTCATAGAGGCTTACTGACTAGTCAGTTGGATTACATAGCTATGATGGTGGCAATTTTTTCCTTGTATGTTTATCAGATGAAGTTATTAGCCAATTAGGCCTTGTTGTTGTTTTGTTGGTAGTTTAGTGGCTTATTGGCCTAGTTTACATTGTGTATACATGTTTTAAGTTTTATAGAGAGATGATGGTGAACTTGACAGCCCGCATAGAATTTATGCTTTCCAAGATATCATGGAAGCCTTGACTTCCCAAACAGGACTTATGTGCTACCTGCTTATTTCTTTATATGAACTATTGGGAGTAGCTATTTTCTTTCTAGAGCTGTTGACAGGGGCCTTGCCGGACAAGGGTTGATTTTTAAGCCAAGATATACTTGTTTGTTTTCTTGATTGTGTGTGGCTGCTATGCATTATTGGAAAATAGTTCAGTAGGGCTGACTTTGTCCTATGTTTTAGCATTAGGTGCCAGTTGTGCCCCCCGAGTTTGGGGCATAACAATCATGGTATCAGAGCAGCGTTGTATCCCAGGGAGTTACCAAGTCGTGTCCTGTAGAGTCTTGTTTATAACTGTGTTGTGCACCACACTTTATAAGTTGGAAGCTACAGACATTGTTCAGGAGATTTTCCCTTTTTCTTTCTCAAATCATGCTATAGAGCTGAGTCATAAGGGTTAAGTTTTAAGCTTATGATTGTTATTAGGATTGTACTCAAACAATTCATAATGACAATATGGACATCACGTGAATTCATGCTGCTGTACAGAACATAGATGTTCTTTTACATTAGTAGTATACAATTGAAAGACTCAAGTGAGGGCAGTAGAAGAGGGCTAGGTCCACATGTTTTAGATAGAGGCCCGTGATGGATCCAAACATCGGTATTCCGGGAGACCACCTAGGCCCTTACTATAAAATTCCAAAGGTAGAAGGTTGGATCACTGGGGGCGGTCAGGTCTAGGTGAGAGCTCACGAGCATCAGGCTCGTAACAGTATCGGGTCCTAGAGTAGTTTAGATCAGTTGTGCCAAAATTTTGATACATGCAATAAACACATATTGTGAGATGCCTTGAGGTATCCACATCATGCTATTTTGTGTCCAAGAGAGACATATAAAAAGAAATTGTCAGTTAAGGGACCAGCAGAGTTTAGGACAGAGGGACAAATCATCAAAATGATCATCTTCCTCAGTATATTCTATCGAGCATGGGTCCCATATTTCATCAGATAGAGGTCGAGGCCAAGAGGTAGAATCTAGTTTTGGCAGTGGCCAGAATTGCAGTTATGCACTAACAAATGATCAGGATTTAGATTCATCACCAAATATTGTGACAGGTATACTGAGTGGTTGCTTCCACTGTGTTTATGTTTTGATAGATCCAGGCTTCACATTATTGTATGTTACTCCATTACTTTAAGGGAAGTTGTGTATAGTACCAGAGCCATTGTTGCAACCTGTTTTTTGTGTCTACCCCAGTTTGTAACTCTATTATTGCCAAGAGGAATTATCGAGATCGTACGCTAGAGATTATTTGCAGTCAGATCGTTGTAGACATGATAGAGCTGTAGATGCTTGACTTTGAAATTATATGAGCATGGATTGGCTGGAATATTGTTACACTAATATTGATCACCGAGTGAAGACTGTTAGAATCCACTTTCTAGGGGAATTAGTTTGTGACTCAGAGGGTAATGCGGCAACGCCAAAATATAGGTTTAATTCCTATCATTAGCCAAATAAATGATCGCCAAAGGCTACATTTACCATACTGTCTTAGTTCAAGATATTGATGTTGATCCACCGACTCTTTATTTTATTCAAATGGATAATAAGTTTCTAGATGAGCTTCCTTGCATTCCCCTAGAATGAGAGATAATTTTCTCTATCACTACATTACCAGATTCCCAGCCGATATCAATTCCCCCATATAGAATGGCACTAAAAGAATTGAAGGAATTGAATAAACTACTGAAAGAATTATTAGACAATGGATTCATGAGGCCTAGTGCATCACCATGTGGTGCACCTATGTTAATTGCAGAAGTGTATAGGCTACCACAAAATTGAATAAGGTGAAAATAAAGAACAAATATCCACTACCAAGGATTGATGGTTTTTTAACCAACCATTCAGATATGGAAATTTTGAGTTTCTTGTGACGTCTTTTGGGTTTGTAAACACCCCAGGAGTATTTATTGACCTAATGAATAGATATACATATCATATTTATACTTGTTGTCAATATGTTTATTAATTATTTTCTTATATATCTCATTCAGAGACTGAGCAAAAATACCACACCTGAGCAGTGCTTCAGGTAGTCATAAAACAAAGTTTGTACGCTAAGCTCTCAAAGTGTGAGTTCTGGTTGCATTATATGGTCTTTTTGGGAAATATTGTATCAAATACTGGTATTCATCTTCATTTATAGAATATTAATGCCTTGATGACTTGGCCTAGACCTACAATCCTGACAGAAGTTCGTAGCTTTCTAGGGTTAACAAGGTACTACATAAGGTTTATGAAAGGATTTTCTTCACTTTAAGTTTCCTTGATATAGCTGACTTAGAAATCAACTAAGTTTTAGTAGACCACAACTTACGAGCAGCGTTTCTAAGAGCTGAAAGATAGATTGACTTCACCACCAGTTCTGACCTCAATAAAAGGTCCAGAAGGCTACATAACGTATTGTAATACTTTATGCTTAGGCTGGTTGGTGTTCAGGTGCAACATGGAAAGGTAATTGTGTATGCCTCTAGACAGTTAAAGAAGAATGAGAAGAACTACCCGACCCATGATTTAGAGTTGGTTGCATTTATTCATGACCTAAAGATTTGGAAGTATTACTTGTATGGAGTTCATCTTGATATTTATACAGATCATAAGAGCCTCTATTATATTTTTAAACTAAAATAGTTAAACCAGTGACAACATCAATGTCTTAAATAGCTGAAAGACTATATTGTGGATATCTTATATTACTCAGAAAGAGCCAATATAGTAACTGATTCCCTTATTTGTAAGTATATGGGAAGTCTATAATATTTAGGAGCTGAGAACCGATAGATAGCTTGGAAGCTCTATCAATTAGCTAGTTTTGTGATTAGATTATTAGACTCTAATGATACTGAGGTCACAGTTTAGGAGATAGCCGTATCATCTCTAGTTATGGAGGTGAAGACACAATAATATGAGGATCCCAGCTTAGAGCAGTTCAGAGGCAAGGCTTAACAGCGGGAGTCTTTAGTCTTTGATAGAGCAGGAGATAGAGTCCTCAGATTAAAATATCAGTTACTGTGTTTCGAATGCTACAGAGCTTCGATAGCAGATTATGGGAGAGGTAAACCATTTTTTCTACTCTGTTTACTTAGGATACACAAAAAATTATTGTGATATTAAAGAGATTTATTGGTGGCCATGAATGAAGAGGGACATAACTAAGTTCGTGGAACAGTTCCAAAATTGCCAGTAGGTAAAGGTAGTGCATCAAAAGCCTAGTAGGCTGACTCATTAGATAGCTATTGCATTGTGGAAGTAGGAGGCGATAAATATAGACTTTTTCATAGGTTTTCCTTGTTTGCAATTAAAGTTTGATTTCTACCTGGGTGATTATCAGCAGGCTTACAAAATAAGCCCATTTCTTGTGAATCAGTTCCATATTCATAACTAAAGATTATGTTAGGTTTTACATTATAGAGATAGTCAGACTTTATGGTGTCCCAGTATTGATTATTTCAGATAAAGGGGAATGGTGTACAACAAATTTTTGGAGATCATTCTAGAAGGGTTTGAGGACTCAAGATAATCTTAGTTCAACTTTTCATTCGTAAAATGATGGCCAAGACAAACGTATGATCCATACACTCGAGAATATGTTCTAGACGTGTGTGCTATATTTCAGATGGAACTGGATGATCACTTATCACTTATTGAGATTTTTGAAAATAATAGCTATAATTCTAGCATTGGTATAACAGCGAATGAGACTTTATCTGAGCAGAAATGATGATCCCCTATTGATTAGTTCTAGGTTAGAGAGTCAAGGTTCTTTAGACCTGACATAGTGAAGCAGGCCATGGAAAAGGTTAAACAGATTAGATAATGGTTGTTGATAGCTCATAGCTTCCAGAAATCATATTCAGATGTTAGGCGATGGGACTTAGAATTCAATATTGATGATTGGGTCTTTTTGAACGTCTCACCAAGGAAAGACGTTGTACAATTTTGTTGGAAGGGAAAAATAAGCCTTTGATATATTGGGTCATATCGTATTATTGAATGGATAGGTAGAGTTTCTTAGTAGCTAGAGTTTCCTCTGTATTTAGAGGTAGTACACCTAGTCTTTCATGTTGCTATATTATGGATGTGTATCAAGTACCCAACACATGTAGTAGCGACAATAGGTCTACAAATTTCAGAGGAATAGTCTATAAAATAATCCATGTAGCCATAGTAGACTTCTAGATTAGGAGACTATGGAATAATAGCTTTAGTGAATGTATTATGGAGGAACCATAATATCGAGTTGATGGCGTGGGAAGCTAAAGAGGAAATGAAGTCCACATATCTCCACTTGTTCACTCCTTCAGATGATGTTCAAAATAGAAAGATAGTAGAACCACATTTGAGTACTTTAGGTACATTAGTTGGGTATTTTATAAGTTCTTGTGATCTTTATTGTGATTCCATGTACATTATCTTCATTCGAGAATGAATGCCCTAAGGGGGAAGGATGTAACACCCCGCCCATTTGTACATTAGATTAACTCATACTTTTGTGATAAGACTAAGAGCTTAATCTTTTAGGGAAGATATTTTATGAGGTATTTTAATTGCACAATAATTGTATGTTAAGTTTTGAAGTCAAACACGTTGCAAAATAGAAGTCAGGGAAAGTTATTGTAAATGTCATTAAGAAATTCTTTGAAAATTTGGGCCAAATGTCTCAAAACTTTTCTCCCAATCAATAAAGAATTAGAAGGCCCCCAACATACCAAATCAAAGGTCTATGATTCTAATTTCCAATGCACTAAACCGTTCATCCATGCGACTTCAGAAAAGAGAGATATTCACGTTTATGTAAGACTTCATAAGTAGGCACGTCAAGGTAGAACCCCTAGCCCCATTTCGGTTTAGCTTTATATAAGTTACTTCAGATTCGTTTTGACTCATAAAAATCAACGAAAATTCATATAAAATCAGTGGAAAAGCCCGTAAATACTCCACGGACTTTGATGCTTTCAATTTGGAAGTTTAATGGAAGTTTGTCTACGTTGCAAGCTCGTCATTTTGGTATAGTTTGCCCCATCGATTTCATGGCGTATCTTCATGGGTGTTCTGGCAGCGAGATGGAAGGTGATTATTGATTATTTGGCAGTAGCTATGGATATATATTGGCAAGGTAATAATCCCGTAGACTTATCTACTAGTTGAATAAAGATTTTAAGCTTCTAGTTAAAAAAAGTTGTAGTCTTTTCATTACAATAATTATTGTGCTATCTACAAGTCTCTATGGGAACGACTCATAAGTTGGCATTCTACCTACTTATTTATCTTCTAATCTTTTGCCTTTGCTTGTATAAAGTGGATAAATAGTTCAATTATACACGAATTACTTCTATTTTAGAGGTTCTGTGTTTTAGAAGTGTTCGGGAAAGATTCGGGTGAAAACAAGTCAAATGGGAGATAAAAGAAGTTGGTGGTCACTGACATGGAATTGGCCTTCGCGATCACAAGATTGGGGTCATGCGACCGCAATGCACAAGAACTCAAAGCCACGCAACCGCGAGAGTGGAGACACACGACCACGTGGAAGGATATCACAGCACTTCGCGATCGCGAAGATTGTGCACTCGATCGCGATGAAGGGGTCATCAGCTGCAGGAAAGATTTGAAAATTCCCACTTTTGGAAACCCCAATTCACATAAAAATCTTCTCAGACGATTGGGAAGAAATCTTTGTCTATTTTCGCAACTTTTGTCAAGCTTGGAGAGCAAGCTTATCTACCAATACCATAGGAGTGAAGATTTGGATGCTCTTTATTGTAAAATCTTTAGTTTTCATTCTTCAACTCTTCTTCTTAATTTCTATTTTATTGGTGTAATTGTTGAATTGATATTTGGGTTTGTATTAGAGATAACACTTGTTTGGGTATTGAATTCATATATAGATTTTGCTCTTGTTTAATTATTTGGGTCTATTAAATCCTCCATGATTGAATTTATAGTCAATGGTTGCAAATATTGACTTAGCTTTCTAATTTAGGTTATTGCTTGAGAGAGAATTTCCCTTAATTCGGGAAGATTCAATAGTGGGAATTTGGGGTTTCCACTCTAGACCAAGGCTAGAGATAGTTTGTTTGCCAGAAACTCCCATCTAAGAGTTGGGGTTAGTGATAATTCAACTCATCAAAGTTAATTGTTTGTTATTGCTTACTCGTGGTGGTTCGAGAGAACCCATGAGGATTGTTGCTTGATTAGTCAAAAGACGGTTAAGTGCACCTTTAGCCTAGACTACTCATGTGTCTATCGGGTGCAAGTATTGTGAATTAAATTCCCATTCCCAAGTCTTCCTTGTGATCCTTGCTTGGTGAAAGCAAAGTGAAAGCCATTGATCAATCTGTCTTTTATTTGATTTTCTTTTATCTTTAGTTTTAATCTAAAACCCCCCTTTTAGATATCTTTTTCCCTTTTTCATTAATTGAACTTCAATAAGTTGCATGGATTCTTTATTAGCTCGATCGTGACTACATTGTTCTGTGGGGGTAAAACCCCGACATCTGTTGGGAATATTAATGTGTTTTGCTCTGACGATGGTCGTGACCTCCAACTTGGGGAGCACGACTTGAGCGTTATCAAAAATGGCATCATTGCTGGGGAACAATTTGGGGTATTGAGTTAGTTTAGAATTCGAGTCTACTTACGCTAGTTCAATCTTTATGAATAGTTGTTTATCTTTTATTTAAATTTAATTTTGTGATTGATTTCATGGCATATCGAAATGATAGAGATGTTAGTGGTTGCAACCCTCATTATAATGATTCTTATTGTTATTGTGGAGGACCCCACCTTCAGCGAAAATATAAGATTGTCCCTAGGAGAGGGAGGTATTCACCTTTTTATTCCTATAATGGGCGTAATTGCTATATGTGTGGTGGTCGTGATGTATATTGGAGCAATTTCCCTAATAACTATCCTTCTCCCACCTCTTATGCTAACCATGTTTCTAGTGGTGCTTGTGATCCTAATAGGAACCATGATGTAGCAAGTGAAGGAGGCATGTATTCCGAGCTCCACACCCTCTTGGCCTTTCTAGAAACCCAAGAGGAGGGTGTGAAATCCATAAAGCAAGGCTTGGTGGACATGAAAATGAAAGAAGAAGAGGAGAGAAATTCCGCCATAAAATCCATGGCGGATTTGTCCATGACTCTTCCTCTAATTGATGAAGAGGACACCTACACAGGAAGCCTATATGCCATGGTTCAAACTCTCTTAGTCAAGTAATATATCGCAGAGGATGGTGTGCAATCCATAAATCAAGGCTTCATGGATGCAAGGGCTAAAGAAAAAGAGCAGAAAAATCGTGCCACACAAGTCACGGTAGATTTATCTACTCCTCTTGGTCAAATTAATGAAGAAAAACCTCCAAGCTGAGCAAACGAACATGTCTCAAACATGAAAATCAATCAAATTCACTTTGGGGACGATGATGAAGATTTGCAAAACATCAAATCTCCCGTAAGTGAATCCATACCGGTAGTGCTTGAACCCCAACAAGAAGAGAAATTTGTATTAGGTAAGGTTGTGAGCCTAGAATGGGTGTTAAACCAAGCTCAACAACATGAGTCCTATGGGGAACAACGTGAGAGAATGCTACCAACGTTCGAGGTATTGTTGAAAAGGCATGCCAAGAGAAGTCAAAAAGAAAGGGTTCTTGAAATTTCTATTCGAAATTTGGACATAGATTGGAATGCTCGTGTTAACACGTACACAATTATGGGTAGTAGTTCTGAGTTATTCCCTATCGAAGAGGAAGACATAAGAGATGCTTGTGACTAGAAGGTGTCGTGGCAACCAACTAATTCATACAAGGATCACGATGCCAAAAGCAAACAAATGATACTAGAGTTGCAACGGTTCATCGTGAAAGACTCTGGTTCATTCAAAAGAGAGGATGTTATAAATGAGACAAGTTTGAAGGTAGAGATGCCTAAATCTTACTCCCACTACTTGTCAACTTGAGTTTGGTTGAATGGATGAAAGTCAAAGTAATTAGGCTTTTGGAAGACCTTGGAAGGAGGATGGATCAAAGTTTATCCGATTTTAAAGTTGTCATGGAGAGAAGGCAAGGAGACCTTCCTCACTTGAAGGATAAAAAGTGCAAAATGCGACACCAAAAAATGGCCTTCTCATGTTCACACCTTCAACCTGTGACTTTCATCATAAGTTTGATTCAATTTTGGGTGAAAGGTTCAAGTCTTCCAAGTGGAGATCTAGATGGTGAAGTAACTTGCGTCGCACCGCGACGTTAAATTATGCGCTTGATAGGAGTAAACCCATCATTTTTATGCTTTAGTTCACCTTTTTGTTTCTTTTTGGTTTGTCTTTAGGTGCCCAACGAAATTTGAAGAGGAACCAAGTGTTGAAAAATACCAAAAATACCTCTGAAAAATGAGCTTTTCGCACCTGCAAAAGTGCCCCTCGCATATTCCATCGCACAAGCAAACCAATGAACTAAGCAAAAATCTTGGCTTGTGAGAAATTGGTGCATTTTGCACTTCCCAAAGTGCGTGTTGAACCTAGCATCGCATGTCAAAGCAGTGCACTAGGCAAAAATTCAGAAAACTTAGTTGATGCTAAGGCATCGCGATTGCGAGCCCTAACCCCTGCGATCGCGATGAAGAAAAATTTCACTGACTCATCGCGACCATGTGAAAACTTCGTGATCACATGAAGTCATGTTATTTGACTCATTATGATCGCATGAAAAGGCCACTCGATCTTGAGGCAACGAAAAGTTTCTAGGTATTAAAAGTTCAAACAAGTCATTTCAAAAGCAAAAACTGCTTTGAAACCTGGTCCTTTTCTCTCCTAAGGCAAGAATAATACTCCATCAACTTCAATTCCATAAGCATCTTTGAAACTCCTCAGGTATGATCTCTGTTTTTTCTTCTTCAATCCACCATTATAGTGCTAAAGTAAGTGGTTTAGACATCCAAGTGGGTGTCAATTTATGCTTTTAATAATATGTGTGAATTGGCGTGTGGTATGAAATTATGGATGAAATGTAGTTAGGGGTTAGAAATATGTTGGTTTGCTGATTTTTGGGGTAAAAGGTGACGCCCATGTGGTGTAAAAATGGTGAACTAAGGGGTGCAAAGCACCTATTAAATAAAATGTCACAAAGAATTTTTCTGGGAAAGAAGATGACCATCGCGATTGCGATGCCCAATTCCATGATCGCAATGATCAATTTCCCTGAGCATCGCCATCGCGACGCTGTATTCTGCGATCACCATGAGTTAAATTTCTGCAAAAAATAATTGGGTTTCACGATCGCGAAGAAAAATCCCGCAATTGTGATGGCCAGTTTTCACAGTCCCAAAAACAACAGCTCTGCCCAGCTCTTCCCGGGATCATTCTGGCTCGTTTCTTTGGCCTTATCATGTCACAATACATTGATTTACATGCCTATATTATTGTTTGACAATTGTGTTCTTTGTGTAGGTAATTTAAGCTTTAATATGGCCGAAATTGAACATGTAGATGCTAACCAAGTGGCCGACGAGGAGTATTTTGACCAAGGAACCATCGTCTCCCTCAAGTGCTCCAAACTATATGACTGTAACTTGATGAAGCCAATGACGAAGGAGCGAGGTATTATGTTGGACGGATTGGAAGAGAAATGGGCCTACTTTCATGGGAAGTTGGTTACAAGCTGATGGATATGCTTCGCTGCCAAGCCTATCAAGGCAAACTTTATCGTGGTCCATGAATTTTATGCTAATGCGGCTGAGACGGACTTTGCCAATGACTTGGTTGTGATGGTTCAGGGAAAGTTGGTTCAATTAGATCCAGAGTTAATCAATGGATACTACCAACTCCTAAATGTCGACAATGCAACATACAAAGCCCGAGCTACAGAAATAGGGACCAATTCGTTTGTGGAGCACTTATATGATGGCACGGTCCCGCAATGGATAGTATTGAAAATAAGGATTGAGTCCTCCGAGTTTAACCTTGAAGCCCACACCTGGCTTTCAATCATTTGTTCCCGAGTTGTGCCTTCAAAGAATGAATCCATTGTGACCCCTGATAAAGAAAAGGTCATTTATGCCATGATGGAGGGTCTTCTGGTGATTGTGGGGCAATTGATCATGCAAAAAATTCAACAAGTGGTCCTTGATGGTAGCAAAAGTTTGCCCTTCCCTTCATTGATCACTAACTTATGCTATGAAGCCGGGGTTGCAAAGAGGGATGGTGAAAATGAGAGAAAGATCAAAAAATTAATTCACCCTCTGAAGAAGAGAGGCCCCGTGCAAGCATCAAAGAATAGGAAGATAGACTTGGATTCACCACCATTTGGTCTATTTCCCGAGTCCAGCGAGGCACATGAGTCAGCCGCTGCTACTGAGACTATTGGTCCCCTAAGGATTGGACCTCCGACACTCCGCCACATCTCCAGCCATGTCTATGGCATGGATTCCCATCTTTGCCAGATTGTAGCAGGCTTACCTTTGGGTCCGGGCGAGAGTTCCACCACACTGACATCAGGGACGTAATCCTCCACTACTCCCAGTGGACCTACACTAGCTAGTATAGCAATACAGAAGCAACACATCATGAAGAGATTGGCTAAGGTGGAAAGGTGACAGAAAAAGTAGAGGGACCACGATAGGAAGCAAAACAAGTTCCTTACAAAGATGATGAGCACTTTGAGGAAGCTATATGGGTATGAGGTTGAGAATGATGCTTATGAGGGAGACTGGGTCCTTTTTTGGCATAGCAACTCTGGTTTTCGAGTGACACACCCTTCAGGGAGCCCCCTTAAACTCTTATCTTGTTTGGATGCAGTGAGGTCACTGCACATTGTTAGTTGGGGTAGATTGCACTTTATCTAGCCTATTATTTTATTTTGGATATTGTGCCCTTGTCGGGATTGTTTTTATGGTTTGATAATGATGCTCCCTTGTCGGGCTTTTTTTTAGTGTGCCCTCATCGGGATTGTTTGTTGCTATGGATAGAATTGATGGCTTAGGTTGTTAGTTTCTTTTCTTGTAGCTTCTTTCTTTTTGTAGTAGGTTTGTTGGATGTTTTGGAGTCAGGGGAAGTTTGAGTACCCGTTAGGATAGTTAGAACTTATTGGAGCTGAGAGCACTGTATCGCACATGCCCACTGTCTGGTCTATGAATTGCACGTGCGACCCACACTTTGACATGTGCGAATTGCATGTGCCTAAAAATTGTAATGTTGTGTTGATCCACCTTGTGCAGCCATACCAATTTAGATAGATGAATTGGCCTAATGATAGACTGAGTGACATCATTCTTAAGGGCAAACCATCGTCTTTTGAGGTTTTGATTGCGATTGACTTGTTTGGTACTAATGAAGTAGTCTTACATGTTAAGTGAAATAGGAATACCCTTCCAAATTTTTTGTGAAAAGTGTATGGCCAAGATTGATATTTGTGACAACCCCTTTGATCTTTTTATGACTTAGCTCATAAACGGTGATAATGTAGAATGGCTCCTCTTTGTTCTTGTTTAGGAAGTTAAAATCGATCCTTCTTGAATGATTTGCATTCCATGTGTTGTGTCCTTGACTTGAAGTAATGTCTTTGCACTTGTGTTGTGTGCCTCTTGAAATTAAATTTTTAGTTGCTTGAGGACAAGCAATAATTCAAGTTTTGGGGTTTGATAAGTTGGTATTCTACCTACTTATTTAGCTTCTAAACTTATGCTTTTGCTAGTATAAAGTGGATAAATAGTTTAATTTGACACGAATTACTTCTATTTTATAAGTTTCTGTGTTTTAGAAATGTACGGGAATGATTCGGGTGAAAACAAGTCAAATGGGAGATAAAAGGAGCTGTTGTTCACTGACATGGAATTGGACTTCTCGATCGCGAGACTGGGGTCACGCGACAGCGATGCACAATAATTCAAAGCCACGTGAACGCGAGAGTGGAGCCACGTGACCGCGTGGAAGGATATCACAACACCTTGCGATCGCAAAGATTATGCACGCCATCGCGATGAAGGCGTCATCAGCTGCAGGACAGATTTGGAAATTCCCACTTTTGGAAACAACAATTCACATAAAACTCTTCTCAGCCGATTGGGAAGGAATCTTTGGCTATTTTCACAAATTTTGGCAGGCTTGGAGAGCAAGCTCATCAACCAACACCATAGGAGTGAAGATTTGGATGCTCTTTATTATAAAATCTTTAGTTTCCATTATTTAACTCTTCTTTTTAATTGCTATTTTATTGGTGTAATTGCTTAATTGAGATTTGGGTTTCTATTAGAGATAATACTTGTTTGGGTATTGAATTCATATATAGATTTTGCTCTTGTTTGATTATTTGGGTCTATTGAATACTCTATGCTTGAATTTATAGTCAATGGTTGCAAACATTGACTTAGATTTCTAATTTAGGTTATTGCTTAAGAGAATGTCCCTAAATTCGGGAACATTCAATAGTGGGGATTTGGGGTTTCCACTCTACACAAAGGCTAGAGATAGTTTGGTTGCCGGAAACTCCCATCTAAGAGTTGGGTTAAAGATAATCCAACTCACCGAATTTAATTGTTAGTTATTGCTTACTCGTGGTGGTTCGAGAGAACCCATGAGGATTGTTGCTTGATCGGTAGAAAGGCGGTTAAGTGCACCTTTAGCCAAGACGACCCATGTGTCAATCGGGTGCAAGTCTTGTGAATTAAATTCCCATTACCAAGTCTCCTTTGTGATCTTTGCTTTGTGAAAGCAAGGTGAAAGCCATTGATCAATCTATCTTTTATTTGATTTTCTTTTAGTTTTAGTTTAAAACCCCCCTTTCAGATATCTTTTTCCCTTTTTCGTTAATTGAACTTCAATAAGTTGCTTGGATTATTTATTAGCTTGATCGCGACTACATTGTTCTCTGTGGGTACGACCTCGACATCTATTAGGAATATAAATGTATTTTGCTCTGACGATCATTGTGACCTCCAACTTGGGGAGCACAATTTGAGCGTTATCAACGACCCCATCAACGATGCCATTTATGATAAATGCTCAAACGTACTCTCCAAGATGGAGGTATTGGTGATCATCAAACAAAACATATTTATAGTTCTCAACAGATGTCGGGGTCGTACCCACAGAGACTTGTAGATAGCACAATAATGATTGTAATGAAAAGACTTCACCAAGAGGGTAAGTGTTCAAAAACAAGAAAGTAATTGATTGAGGGGAATTGGGATATTTGTCACAAAATCTCAATTCAAGTAAAGCTATAAAGTAAGATGGGTGCACAAATGAGAGTAAACGTCTAAGGATGTGCATTACATGGGGTTTTAGTACGGGATAGGGTGAATGCCTATTCATGCAAATTCTCGCTCATTGACATAGGTAGCCTTGGTTATAGGTATGGTCATTCATCTCTCAATCAACAGCCATATATCCAACAGTCTTGGTTAAAGAACCATTGGTTTAACAATAAACAACCAAGCTAAGCTTAGGGAGGTCATACTATTTCTAGCTTAGACCCTTAAATGGGTGATTTCATTGATATGAGCTATTTCTAGCCTCAATCTTAATGGAAGCCCAAGTTCGTACTAGCAATTTAATATCTGAAGCTATGAAATTCCCTTTCAAGCAACAACATAACCAAGTAAGGAAAATCAATCTTTGCAACCACCAATTTTAGAGTTAAGATGTGGCGAAACTATTAGACCCATGCCAATTAAGCAATTATAAGCAAGAATTAGCAACATCCACACCCATATGACAAACACCCATCATCTACACATTCTTAGACAATGAAATTAGCTAATCATGCTTAAGGAAAGAGATATACCAAATGGGTAAGTCAAATTCCTCTTTATTTAAGTGTAATTTCAATATCTAAGATCAGTTTTGTACACAAATGGTGAACTAAGAATTGGGAGAGAGAATTGATTGAAACCCTCTTCTTCTGCTTAGAGAGGAAACTTGTTCTCAAAGCTAAAATTGTTCAAGAGTATTCAGAACTGAAGAATTGTATTTAGAATTGTGCCTAAAATGGGTTTAGATACTTTCCCAAGACGTTACTAAATTTCAGTCAAAAATTCCCTTTGGGTGGTGTGTAGTGCGACGTACATTTTGCACATTAGCATATGCCTGTCGCACACCCTCTTCAGTTGAACTACTGACTCAACTACTTGGAAGGCCTCATGAGAAGGGTGTGCGGTTCGTACTAGGAGTTGTGCGCGTTGCACAATGACCGTACCCCTTAACAGATTCTTCAGTCGATTCAAGGCTCCATGTGATGGGAAGTGCAGAACGCACCAACGCTTGTGCGTGTCGCACAAGCACCACATTTCAAGTAAGAATCTTCATCTTGTTCGATCACTTCACACTTTGCTCCTTTTAAGCTCTTTTTTAGTCCATTTCCTTGTTTCCATATTTGATCACAAGTACCTGCATAGACATCAATAAAGGCCATAAGAACCTCAAAATCTATTCAAAACATAGGAATAATTCATGGATGTAGATCACCAACTTATCAATGGGTCTTACTCATTTGTGTTAATAATTGGTAAATTTTTATGGGTCTAGTGAATTCTCCATGTTTTAACTCTAAAATTTATTATTGAAAATATTGATTGAAATTACTTGATTATCTTTTTGCTTGATAAAGAGGTTCATAATTTCGTAGGTGTCACGCCCCGAGGTTACCCCTAGATGTAACACGGGACTCGGGACCACAAGGATCCCAAGCTAACCCTTGGACACAGCATTCTCAAGCATAACAAAAGATAAGAAGAAGCATAATATGGAAATCCAATAAGGAAACATCAATAAGGGTCTAAGAGCTACATAACATACAATATCCAAAAAGGGAACTCGAATACAAACTATGTATGAAAGCCTCTAGTCATAACATAAGAGTTTCTAGGACAAGACCCTAGCTAACTCGGAGTATAAAAGTAAATCTAACATAAGGAAAAGCATAACTAGTCCTCGAACCATGAGGACTCACCACATCTTACTAAGGAAGTGTCCTGAGACTCTAGCCACAAAGTTGAGAAGGGGTACCAGAGTCAGCATCATAAAAGATGCAGCACAATATGCGTTAGTACTATGGAATGTACTAAGTATGTGAACGATGCATAAGTAAGGAAAATATGCTTTAAATGGGTACTTAAACATAATTCATACATAGTAGAGTATCATGAAAACATATCAACATGAAAAGAAAAATCATAAGTCAAAAGCCAACTTCGAGATGATGTTTCATAAGAAGGTTCATAAAGCTTAGAAAACTTGAAAACATAACATACGGGGGTTTCTTATAACCGACATGAGACCACGTGGGCTACATGGAATCTAACTGTATAACCCCAGTTAGCAAAGCTGACTCTGAACCCTGCCAAGGAACAAGTCACCATATCCAACTATATAACCCTAGTTGGCAAAGCTGTCTTATGCCCCGCTAAGGCAAGGACACGATACATAAAGGCATGGATCCACTCTCATAAGCCTTTAAGGCACATATCATATCATATCATGACCTATACTGCAAACGTAGTTTATGGGACTAAGGGTACTCTCACCTCATCTTCTCGGTGCTAAATACTACTCCCAAAACATGCATACATATAGCTCATAATCATGAAGGCATACTCTCATGCCAAATCTTCTTCGTAGGGGCATACTCTCATGCCAAATCTTATTCATAAGGGCATACTCTCATTCCAAATCTTATGCATAAAGCATGAAAATATATCGGGTATCATGCAACTTTCATATCATAGTACATCAGCATAGCATAGCCATAATTCAAAAACATATTTTTCTTTCTAAATTCATACTTGAAGAATTAGGCATGCAATTTCATAAATACATAAAGGCCATGATATCGAATCATGCCAAGTTTCTCTTGAAAATATGCAATTTCATATTTTCATGCTATAAATCAACTTTCATGCTATAAATCAACTTTCATGCTTGGGCTCTTAAAATCAAAAAGAGAATCATACTTAAATCATGAGTAATCAAGAAAAAACCATGAAATTAAACATAGAAACTGAGTTCATAAACTTTCCCCAACTTTTGAATCAAAACCTTAATTTCATATCTTCATAATTCAACATAAGAATTGGGGATTTTGGGCACAACGGTGAAAGGAACCCTTTGTTAAAAACCCACATAACTTGGTGGAAGATTACCCACTTGATTGCAAAAGTATTAGGAGACTTGACTTGGAGCTTGGAGACTTGATCTTGTGAGCAATTTTCCTCTTTGAGTGAAGAATGATGAACTTAAGAGGGACTTAGGGTAATATGGGTGAAAACCCTTGTAAAAGTAGTCGAAATGACTTCACTTAATACATAATAGGGTGGAAAATGTCCAAAATGTCCCCACAAATTAAATAAGAAAAGGCTGGAAAACAGTCAACCTTCAGTGACCATGGTTTGGTCGACGGTTCGTACTTTGGGAAGATGGAACATCCTGGGATCCATCATTTCTGGGCACTTAAAAATGGGATGCTGGATCTTAGGGATAATGGGTGTAATGACGGACCCGTCATCCAGAAGGACGGGCCATTCTTCAACCCGTCGATCCTTGGTACTGGAAGAGGAACTTCTGAACTTTGAAGGACGAGCATTAGGGTAGTTGGGAACGACGGTCCATCATCCTAAAGGATGGACCATTCCTCGACCCATCATTTCTAGGACCAACTTAGGGATCCTCTGAGACTTGGAGGATGTGTGCACAGGACGGACCGTGGTTCCAAACCATGAACCGTCGTTTGAGTCATCATCCCTGGAAACATGGAAATTTTCTGAGATTTTATCCTAGATAGTTGGATACGTGCACGGGGTGTTACAATATCCCCCTTGGGATCATTCGTCCTCGAATGAAGGCTAGACAAGGTAATTAAGTGGAAAACAGCCCAACCAAACATCAAAACATAGAAACCAAGAGGTAATCATGAAACCACAACTTTTAAACTTGAAAACATGATAAACTAACTTTGTAAAACATGTATGCATGATAAAATTATGAGAGAAACTGGCGGAGGAGAATCAGAGGGACATATTTAGGAGGAAACTAGTACCTCAAGCTGGAACTAAATCGGAAGGAAAGAGATGAGGATATTTGGCCATCATGGCCTCTTCCGCTTCCCAAGTAGCACCCTCAACAAAATGATTCCTCCAAAGGACTTTTACCGAACTGACTTCTTTGTTTAGCAACCTCCCAATCTGGCGATCAAGGATCTCCACGGGAACCTCCTCATAGGTGAAACTATCCTTTACACCTACCTCTTCCAAAAGAACAATCAATCTCGGATCGCTAACACATCTCTTGAACAAGGAAACATGGAAAACTGGATGAACCGCTTCCAACTCCGTTGGCAACTCCAACTCGTAAGCAACACTACCAACTCTCCTCGAAATACGATAAGGACCTACAAAACGAGGTCTAAGTTTTTATTCCAAACCTCATCACACCCTTCTTGGATGACACCTTAAGGAAAACCCAATCATCAACTTCAAATTCTAACTCGCTTCTCCTCACATCCGCATAAGACTTCGGTCGACTCAGACCGGTCTTCAACCTTCCCCAAATAAGTTAAACTTTCTCCATGGTCTCATGCACCAAATCTTGACCAATAAAGGCTGCCTCACCAACCTCGAACCAACCAATAGGAGATCTACACCTCCGGCCATAAAGTGCCTCATATGGAGCCATCTGGATGCTAGAGTGGAAACTGTTGTTGTAGGCAAACTCGATAAGAGGTTAGTGATCATCCCAATTTCCTTTGAAGTCAATAAGACAAGCCCTCAACATATATTCCAAAGTCTGAATAGTACGTTCGGCCTGGCCATCCTTCTGAGGGTGAAAAGTTGTGCTAAGCTTGACCTTAGTACTAAGACCCTTCTGAAATGATGTTCAGAAGCTCATTCTACACTCCACCCCCATTTTCATTTGTTGGAACTTGTGGAAAAATAGGTGTGCGGCTAAATATGGGGGGAAAACTTCGAATCTTGCGAGAGTGAAGTTTGCGATTTTCAAAGACATCTCCAACCTTCTTAGAGTTGCTTTTCCCTATATCCAGTGGCCTTCTAACTGGATCCAGACTATTGCCTGCATTGATGCATGCACTCAGGAGATGAAAATTATGAAAATTTCCTGGATTAAACCCAAGCTTGGTCTTGTCAAGCTTAATACTGACGGTAGTGCCTTGGGTAATCCGGGAATCATTGGAGCTGGTGGCATCCTTGGCAATCACTTAGGTAACCTCATCTTTGCTTATGCTGTACCATTAGGTGAAGGAACCAACAACCAAGCAGAATTAGAGGCGGCTGTATATGGACTTCGATGGTGCATACAACAGGGCTTCCAACATGTCATTCTGGAAGTTGACTCTGAATTGCTTACTAAGTGGATAAGTCATCGGATTAAACCTCCATGGAATCTCGATCACCTTACTCAGTGGCTTGCGGACATCTCTACAGTGTTTCAGTACTTTATTTGTACTCATGCATACCGTGAAGCCAATTCTACTGCAGATGCTCTATCTAAGCATAGTCACACTCTCACTACTCCGGGTCACTATATTACTACCCAGCAGATACCACACAGTGTTCGAGGTTTTTACCAGCTAGACAAGGTTGGTCTAGCTAGTCTTAGACGACGGAAGACCAAAAGGATTAAAAAACCGCCATGACTTTATCCCTTGTGCTGCATCTACGGATTAAGCACCCAGCTGCAGCTTTTTGGTGACACTTGACGTTCTTCATCTAGGCTATTTTCTAGTTAGTTTATAGCTTCTATGAAGATTTTCTTTCTTTTCTAGGCTTTTCCTTTTATTTTGTAAAGGGGAGAGTCTCCCTTATTTATTGCTTTCCTAGATGCTTTGTATTGAGAGGAGTCCTCTCGTAGGTGCATAGTTTCTAGGTTTCCATTCTAGTATCGGGGATGAGTTAGCCGGCCTTAGTAGGCTGGCCGACTTATGCACCACCATAGGATCGGAGGTAAGGTCTATGTCCCCCTCCTTGTATTTTTTGCTTGTTTTATTTATGTAAGGCCTGGGGGTGCTGCTCAGCCCCTGACCCACCTCAAGGGTCATTAAAATAAAAAAAAACAAAAAAAAAACTGAGATGTAACTTGAGGACCCCTATATGAAATGATAGACAAAGGAACACCATCCAATCGGACTATATCCTGAATGTAGAGTCTGGCATAATCATCCGCTGTATCTGTAGTCTTAACAGCCAAGAAATGGGAATACTTGGTCATCCGGTCAATGATCACCCAAAAAGAATCATGTTGCCTTCGAGTAAGAGGCAAACCCTCAATAAAGTCCATATTGATTGCTTCCCATTTCTAAGTGGGAAGGTCAACATATATTGAAGACTCTTATGATTGGTGAAAACATCCACATGCACACCATACAAGTAGTCCCTCAAAATCTTCAGAGCAAAAACCACGGCCGCTAGCTTAAGATCATGAGTAAGGTAGTTCTTCTCATGCACCTTAAGCTGTATCAAGGCATAAGCAATCATCTTGCCCTGTTACATCAAAATACAACCCAAACCAATTCTAGAGGCATCAAAATACACAACAAAATCATCAAGGCCCTCGAGTAGGGCCAATACTGGAGCTATAGTCAATCGAGTCTTCAATTCCTGAAAACTTTTCTCACAAGAGTCGAACCACTGAAACTTAACCTTTTTCTGTGTCAATCGTGTCAAAGGAGAAGAAAGGGAGGAAAACCCTTCCACAAATCTCCTATAAGAACCAACCAAACTTAAGAAGCTCCTAATATCAGACGGAGAAGTAGGTCTAGGCCAGGTTTTCACTGCCTCTATCTTTTGAGAATCAACCCGGATACCATCACTAGTCCCACAACTCGCACTTGCTAAACTTAGCAAACAACTGTCTATCCTTGAGAGTTTGCAACACAACCCTCAAGTGATCCTCATGCTCCTCCTCACTCTGAGAGTAGATAAGGATATCATCAATGAAGACAATCGCAAACATATCCAAATACTGTTTGAACACATGGTTCATCAAATCCATAAAATCTTCAAGAGCATTTTTTAGACCAAAATACATAACAACAAACTCATAATGACCATACCGAGTCCTTAAGGCTATCTTCGGGATATCACATTCCCAAACCCGAAGCTGATGATAACCGGATCTAAGGTCAATTTTGGAGAACAAACTAGCACCCTGAAGCTGATCGAACAAGTTATCAATCCTAGGAATGATACTTATTCTTGATTATGACCTTGTTTAATTGACGGTAGTCAATACACATTCCAAGAGAACCATATTTCTTTCGAACAAAAAAACTGGGCCACCCCAAGGTGAAATACTAGGCCTGATGAAACTCTTATCAAGCAAGTCTTTCAGCTGGTCTTTCATCTAGTCTTTCAACTCCTTGAATTCTGCGGGGGCCATTCAATAGGGAGGAATAGAGATAGGATTCATATCCAAAAGAAGATCTATCCCAAAGTCAATTTCCCGCTCGAGAGGGACTCCGGGCAAATCATCGAGAAACACTTCTAGGAATTCATTCATAATAGGAACAAACTGAATAGTCAGAGTCTTGGACTCCGTGTCCATAACCCAAACTATATGATAGACATAACCCTTAGAAATCATCTTCCTAGCCTTAAGATAAGATATGAAACAACCTTTCGAAGAAGAGGAATTTCCTTGCCATTCTAGGATAGGTTAAGTAGGAAGTTTGAAACGAACCACACGAGTGCGGCAATCAACTGAGGCATAACATGCATACAACCAATCCATACCGAGAATGACATCAAATTAGTCATCTCTAACTCTACTAAATCCGCTGAAGTGACTCTATGAAGGATTGAGATAGGGAAATTTTGTTAGACTCTTTCGACTAGGACTGACTCACCCACAGGAGTAGAAACATGAAAGGGTTCTAAGAGCAATTCAGGACAGATCTTGAACTTACAATACACATAAGAGGTTATAAAAGATAAGGATGCACCGGGATCCAACAAGGAATACACATCAAGAGAAAAAACTTTTAACATAATGGTAATCACATCTGGTGAACTCTCCTGGTCCTGACGGGAGGACATAGCATAAAGACGGTTCTGGCGCTAACCGGCGGAACTAGAAGTTGCACCCTGCGGGGCTGGTCTACCACCTGAAGCTGCTGGGGTAGACTGAGTCCTACCACCTCCTTACCCCTTTCTCGATGAAGGGAAATCCTTGATACGATGCCCAGCCTGACCACAACCAAAGCAACCACCTGAACCGGCCAAACACTCACCAACATGATTCTTCCCACAGTTAGCACAAGATGGGTAGGAGGTTCCCTTAGTAACACTACCCTGAGACTGGGAATAAGAACCATACCCTCTACCACCCTGATCATGATGAGGCTTTTGAGCCTGGGTAGGAGCACTAGTAAAAGAGTGAACCAGACCTGATGACTTTTTCTGGAAAGAAGAGCGATGTCCACCTCCTAACCTGTGAAGACCAAAACCTAATCCCTCGGATCTGACCCTCTTGTTCTCCCTAGCCATCTCCTTAAGCTTATCACCCTCAATCTGATGGGCATGAGTCATAAGATGAGAGATGTTCATGTAACTCAACAACAAGGCAGACCGACACTCCTTCTTCACTATATCAGAAACACCATAGATGAACTTGTTTATTTGATCATGCAGGTCCGCTACTAGGGAGGGGGCATATCTAGATAACTGAGTAAATTTCAAACTATACTCTTTCACCGACATCGAACCTTACCTCAAGTTCACAAATTCTTCCACGTTCGTTGCCTCAACTCACGGGGAAAGAACCTATCAAGAAAGGCTCTCTCAAAACACTCTCAAGTCATGGGGATCGCATCCCTCACTCTAGCCTCCTTCTAATGCTTGAACCAAATATGAGCCACATCCTTGAGTTGATAGGATGCAAGATCAACACAATCAACCCCCGCTACTTGCATCACCTCAAAGATCTTCTTCACTTTATCAACAAAGTTGAGCGGGTCCTCTCCCACTTCTGAACCCCAAAACTGCGGTGGGTTCATACGGATAAAGTCACAAACTCAGGCCGCTACCCCACCTTGAGGAAGAGCGGGGGCAGGATCCTGTTGATTTGCCAAAGTCTGAACTAGTAGGTGAATAGAATTCCTAAACTCATCATTCATGATAGCGGGAACTAGAACTTGAGGAGTAATATTTCGAGCGGCTCGGGGAGGCATAGCACGTCGATGAGGCATAATATGAAACACATAAGATAAGGATCAGACGAATATTAGAATTAAGCTCTATCGCACGATGTGATCATGAAAGAAGAGAAGTTTTTTTTCTAAGACACCTCATAGCTTCCTCTTCAAATGTGTGGTGCGCTTCACACACATAAGAATGACTCTACATGATACGGCTTTCAGACATCCTAGGACTCTTGAACCTGAGGCTCTGATACCAAGTTTGTCATGCCCCGAGGTTACCCCCTAGACGTAACACGGGACTCGAGACCACAAGGATCCCAAGTTAACCCTTGGCCATAGCATTCTCAAGCATAACAAAAGATAACCGGAAACATTATACGAAAATCCAATAAGTAAACATCAATAAGGGTCTAAGAGCCACATAACATACAATATCCAAAAAGGGAACTCGAACACAAACTATGTCTGAAAGCCTCTAGTCATAACATAAAAGTTGCTAGGACTAGACCCTAGCTAACTCGGAGTATAAATGTAAAGCTAACATAAGGAAAAGCATAACTAGTCTTCGAACCATGAGGACTCACCACAGCTGACTAAGGAAGTGGCCTGAGACTCTAGCCATAAAGCTGAGAGGGGGTACCTGAGTCTGCATCATAAAAGATGCAGTGCAATATGCGTTAGTACTATGGAATATACTAAGTATGTGAGCAATGCATAAGTAAGGAAACCATGCTTTAAAAGGGTACTTAAATATAATTCATACGTAGTCGAGTATCATGAAAATATATCAACATGAAAAGCTAAATCATAAGGCAAAAGCCAACTTTGAGATGATGTTTCATAAGAAGGTTCATAAAGCTTAGAAAACTTGAAAACATAACATACAGGAGTTTCTTATAACCGATATAAGACCACGTGGTCTACATGGAATCTAACTGTATAACCCCAGTTAGCAAAGCTAACTCTGAACCCTACCAAGGAACAAGTCACCATATCCAACTATATAACCCTAGTTGGCAAAGCTGTCTTATGCCCTGCTAAGGCAAGGAGACCATACATAAAGATGTGGATCCACTCGCATAAGCCTTTAACGCATATATCATATCATATCATGACCTACGCTGGCAACGTAGTTTATGAGACTAAGGGTACTCTCACCCTGTCCTCTAGGTGCTAAATACTTCTCCCAAAACATTTATACATATAGCTCATAATCAAGAAGTCATACTCTGATGCCAAATCTTATTCATAAGGGCATACTCTCACGCCAAATCTTATACATAAAGCACGAAAACACATCGGGTATCATGCAACTTTCATATCATAGTTCATAAGCTTAGCATAGCCATAATTCAAAAACATACTTTTCTTTCTAAATTCATACTTGAAGAATTTGGCATGTAATTTCATAAATACATAAAGGCCATGATATCTAATCATGCCAAGTTTCTCTTGAAAACATGCAATTTTGTAGTTTCATGCTATAAATCAACTTTCATGCTTGGTCTTTTAAAACCAACAAGAGAATCATACTTAAATCATAAGTAATCAAGCAGAAACCATGAATTTAAACATTGAAACTGATTTCATAAACTTTCCCCAACTTTTGGATCAAAACCCTAATTTCATATCTTCATAATTCAACATAAGAATTGGAGATTTTGGGCACAAGGGTGAAACGAACCCTTTGTTAAAAACCCACATACCTTGGTGGAAGATTACCCACTTGATTGGAAGAGAATTAGGAGACTTGACTTGGACCTTGGAGACTTGAGTTTGAGAGCAATTTTCCTCTTTGAGTGAAAAATGATGAACTTAAGAGGGAATTTGGGTAATATGGGTGAAAACCCTTCTAAAAGTTGTCAAAACGACTTCACTTAATACATAATAGGGTGGAAAATGACCAAAATATCCCTAGGAATTAAATAAGAAAAGGCTGGAAAATAGTCAACCTTCAGTGACCACAGTTTGGTCGACGGTCCGTACTTTGAGAAGATGGACCATCCTGGGAGCCGTTGTTTTTGGGAACTTAAAAAGGGGCTACTGGATCTTAGGGATAACAGGTCGAATGTTGGACCCGTCGTTCATGGGTACTTGAAGAGGAACTTCTGAACTTCGAAGGACGAGCATCAGGGTAGTTGGGAACGACGGTCCATCATACTAAAGGACAGACTGTTCCTCGACCTGTAATTTCTGGGACCAACATAGGGATCCTCTGAGACTTGGACGACATGCGCATAGGACGGACCGTGGTTCCAAACCATGAATCTTCATTTTAGTCGTCATTCCTGGAAACATGGAAATTTTCTGATATTTTAACTTAGATAGTTGGATATGTGCATGGGGTGTTACAGTAGGAGAATTCACTAGTAGGTACTTGGGATTCCATTGAGATTGAGGCTAGAAATAGTTCAATTCACCGAAACACCCATTTAAGGGTCTAAGCTAGAGATAGTGTGACCTACCCAAGACTATATTGGTTGGTTAATGTCTAAACCATGGTGCTTGAACAAAGACCATTGGATAAATGATTGTGAGGTTGAAAGAATAATATTCATACCTAAAACCAATGCTATTCATGTTGTTTAGTGAGTATTTATGTAATTGAGCAAGTACCTTGACCCTTGCTCGAGTTCCATCAGAAACATACCCATAGTCATCCTCTCGCTTGATACAAACTCTTGTTTACTTTACGTTTTTTCTTAAATTGCGAATGTGACAGATTTCCGAATTCCCTAATTTCCCCCCTTATTACTTTAATTGCTATTTGAACATGAACTCTATTGGTGATTGAAATATGACAATTCCTTTGGCTACTCTACTAATTCTCTGTGGGATCAACCCCGACTCCCATCGCGAATTATAAATTTTGTTTTTTCTTAATGATCATTTTCATTTTCATAATGGAGAGTATCACTTGAGTGTTATCAAATAATCAATAATAATTAAATAAAAGAGATCAGAAAAACACACATGAATACACATGGAGAAATTCTTTCAGAATCGGATTCAAGTTCAAAAAAATTGGATCCCCGGTAGTAAGAAATCAACGATTATTTAGAGTACTAGACAAATGTTACCTGATGAAGAGGAACTTAAGACTTTCAGAAGTGTAACTGACCATCATAGAAGCATAGTAAAGAAGTTAACAATGTCAGGATTCCATTTCACACTAAGGAGTAGTGGGACGAAGATAAGAAAGTGGCATTGCTTACCCAATAAAGTACAGGATAGATATGTATCTCATCTTTGTTAGGAAGTGGTATTAGTTCCTCGTTGAGCTCAACCTATTGAGAAAGTGAAGGTATAGTGATATTCTCAGCCATTATTAGCTATTTTTAGTAAGAAGATGGAGGGTTTGTGTGTAATTCATCTATGGGTCTTCAGATTAATGAAAAATCGAGTTGAAGAAGTCTTCACCTAATTGATTTTATGGCATTTGTGAGACCTGTAAATGCCCGCAGCAAAAACAATTAGAACTCAGTCTTTGTTATGGATCAAAAGGCCCCTTTCTGATGCTTTACATTGTTACTCTGACTTTCTCTTATCGACCCTGGAGCTGCAAGCTGAAGAAGAAGACGACTGGAGTGCCCTTTCCTTTTCTTTGCTTTATTTTAGCTTTTTTTATTTTGTTTTTGTTTATTGCTTTTGTCATTTCACCATCCGGATATTAGGCCTATTGTTTGGCTCAAATGCACATTGTTCTTATTTTTTCAATTCTTAATAAAATGGTCCTTATGACCACCTTCAATTAAATGAAATATATATATATATATATAACTACTGGAATCATTAATTGATATTGGATTCAACATTTTCTAAAGTGTTTCCAACACTTTAAATTGTTTCAGGGAGAATATATGTAAAAGAAAATATTAAGAAATTTAAACAATAATTAGAGAACAAAGTGAGCATGCTCGTGTAAAATAAAAGAGAAAATAGATATGAAAATCTATTCAACAAACACATAGACTAACCACACCTTAGACTAGATGAATAGTCTACTGAATGCGCAAACAATTCAAGATATGGTTGGTTTATTATGAACACAAGCTTTGAAGGATAAAATATAAAATTTAAAATAGAAGCTCAACAACTAAAATGGCAATTAAAATCGAAAATCCCCACACATCAAATGAAAAATTGAGTAGAATCTCAAAATAGGAACTAAATAAACATGACATAAATTTAACGAAACTAATGGTGTAAGACAAAAACTGTCACACCCCAAGGTTACCCACTAGACGTAACACGGGACTTGGGACCACAAGTTCCCAAAGCTAACCCTTGGTCATAGCATTCTTTAGCATAACAAATGATAAGCGGAAGTATAATACGTAAACATAATAAGGAAACATCAACAAGGGTCTAAGTACCACATAACATACAATATCAAAAAAGGGAACTCGAATACAAACTATGTCTGAAAGCCTCTAGTCATAACATAAGAGTTGCTAGGACAAGACCCTAGCTAACTCGGAGTATAAAAGTAAAGCTAACATAAGTAAAAGCATAACTAGTCCTTGCACTATGAAGACTCAACAAAGCTGGGCGTGAGTGGTTGAGAAATCTAGTCATGAAATTGTGAAGGGACACCTAAATCTACATCATCAACGGATGCAGCGCAATATGCGTTAGTACTATAGAATGTACTAAGTATGTGGGATATGCATAGGTCATGATAAAAATATACTTGGAAGTCTGTTTAAAACTGAGATCATGCATAACTTGTGGTAAACTATGCTTAAATTATCCTTGAAGCTAAAATCATGTGGTAATAGTAAAATCTGTAATGTAATGACTCAATGCATTATCATAAGCTAAGAACATAATCATAAGTAGTAAGTCTGAAATCTAAAAGCAAATAGTCTATACATTTTAAAAGCATAAGCAGTTTCTGTGGTAGGTTCTATAACCGACATAGACTATGTGAGCTACATGGAATTCGATGTATACGCCGCATTGAGAGGACCCAATATACCTTGTCAGGGGTACAAAGGCATGAATGTAACATGATCACCTGAAATCGATGCCTAGCATGAGACTTAGAACCTATGGGGCCAACGTAGTTTTGGGACATATGGGTACTCTCACTCGTCCAACTCGGTGCTAATACTACTCCCAAAACATACATATAGCTCCTATAATACCAATGACATATATGATGCCAAAGCTGATTCATAACCAATGGCATATCTAAAGTCAAAGCTAGTTCATAAACTGGTGACATATCTAATGTCAAAACTGTTTAAAAAGCCAATGACATATCTAATTCCAAAGCGAAGTAAAACCAATGACATATATAATGCCAAAGCTATTTTGAAAAGCAAAAGACATAGCAGATGTTATGCAATTTAAAGTCATAATCTGAAAGCTTAGATTAGCCATAGTTCAAAACATGCTTTTTGTTCCAACTTCGTGCTTGAAGAATCAAACATGCAATTTCATAAGTTCTCAAACGCCATGATATCTATCCATGCTTTCTTTCTTTTGAAAACATGTAAATTCATGGAATCATGCTAGAAATCAACTTTCATGCTTGGGCTTTCAAAGCAAAAAAGGAAATCATAATCAAATCATGAGTAATCAATAAGAAACCATGAATTTAAACATAGGAACTTATTTCATAAACTTTCCCAAAATTTTGGTTTAAAACCTTAATTTCATAGCTTCGTGGTCTCAAAATAAGACTTGGAGATTTTGGGCACAAGGTTGGAAGAAACCCATTGCTAAAGACCCGCATACCTTGGATGAAGATTACCCACTTCAATGGAAAAGAACTAGGAGGCTTGAACTTGAAGCTTGAAGACTTGAGCTTGAGAGGATCCTTGAGATAATTATAACACCCCGTACCTTTCAAAACCTATTTGACTAAGTAAATATCGACGAAGGTATTTGAGCTCGAGATTGTGAAGGGGTACTTTGGCCTAGAATTTGAAATGGTCAAATGTATATAAGTGTTAAGTTAAGTTATAAGGAGGAGGGTTTTGAAAATGAGAGAAAACAAGTGAGGTACTTGCTCGACTTATCTAAGCTCTTAGGTGACAAGTAGGTGCATCACCTACCTACGCTAACGAACTAAGTTCCGAGGGCCGATTACGGGCAGCAACACCATGGATTATTAGACCTAATGGTATCCCAAATGAAGCTTTAAGTTGGCCCATCAAAGCACAACCAAATCTGGCCCAAACAACTACAAAAGGTAGCCACCAATATTGACCACATTTTGACCCAAGAGAAGCCCAAAATCAGCCCCAAAACTTAACCCTTTTGAGGCCCAAGCAAAGGGTAATTTTGGCCCAAGTTTCTTGACCCATTTTGGCCCAAATATACTCAAAAAAAGTCGGCCAAAAAGGTCCTTTATATAGGCCATTTGCTGATTAATGTTGATCACAAAAAGCTGGAAAATTCTCTCTTATCTCATTTCCTTTTGGCAGCCCTTCTCTCCCTTTAGGGTTCTAAGAAGACCAAGATTAATTGAAGCTTAAGGTGAGTTAAACAACTTGTTATCTTGTTATTAATCTACTACATATAGCTAGGATATCCTATGGTAAGAAAGACATGAACTATGGCAGCCCCTTTCTTATGATTTAACACATGGAAATTGTGTAACAATTAAGAGATTTCTTCTTCTTTTGTTGGTGTATGTGTAGGGGGTACTTAAGCTTTTAAAGCATCAATAAAAAGAGGATAAAAACACACCTTCAAGTGTGGTAAGTACTCTGCCCATAATAATATTTTTGGATTGAAGTTCGGATGAACAATTGTTGTTTAATTGTTGTTAAGAACTCACGGGACGGCGATCGGAAGCCGTGGGTTCAATGTGTTGCTATTGTATTTCGGCATGGTAGGTTGTGTAGGGGATGTTTGATGTGTTTTGTATTATTGGAGGCAGTAGGTTGGTGTGTGTGTGATGTGTATTGGATAAGGGGAGAAGGGTGTGACGATACACCTTTAATTAATGCAAAATACGTAAATCTGCCCGGGAAATGTTTAGCTACTGTTTTGGGAATGTTGCAGCAGGTTTAAGAGCTAATATTAGCTTCATTATACCCTTGTGTTGTAGATTAACTTAATAAGGGAAAGTCCAAGTTGTGGTAAGCGCAATCTTTGGAAGGAACGAGGTATGTTAAGGCTTCTTTATTCCTTATCGGCATGAATCTAGAAATAGAACTCTAAATCTCCGAAAGAAGGAATTTGAGTATTTTGTTGTAAGAGAGCTGATTGGTAACTCAACAAGTCTTAAGGAACTAATTTATACATTATGGTGATTCAAGTCGCCTTCTTATAAAAATCTGATTCTTTTTGCACGAAATGTAAGTTATCCTTTTGTCAAGTTTCTTCTTCGTATTGTGATCTCTAATCAAGCTTTAGAAAGTACACAAGGAAAGTTAGAAAGTCAAATCCCCATTTATATGTGTTTGGTATGTTGATTCCAACACCTAGTAAGCTAAGGCTAAAGAAGTTATCTAAATGAACCTTCATAAATAACAAGAATAGCTTGAAGGTCAATCTAGTAATACACTTATTATGTGTGGTTTGCGTGTTAGTGTGCACCGAGGTGCTACTGCCATATTGAGGCTATTATATACATAGTGTGCACCGAGGTGCTACTGCCATATTGAGGCCATTATACACATAGTGTGCACCGAGGTGCTACTACCATATTGAGGCCATTATATACATAGTGTGCGCCGAGGCGCTACTGCCATATTGAGGCTATTAAATATAGGGTGCGCCGAGGCGCTGTTGTGGTTCAGTGTGGGTTATAAAGAGTGAGTTGCAGCGTGAGTTAATGCATGTGTTGTGTTCTAAAAAGAATAAAGGAGAAAGAGCTTAACGAGTCTTACCAATTACAGTTTACAAGTTTCATATTTTATCTTGTTCAGATTTACTACTTGCGACTTGCTTTTATGCTTCTACCTTACATGCCAGTACATTATTGTCGTACTGACGCCCCATTGCCTGGGGCACTGCATTCATGCCTGCAGGTCCAGACAGAAACCCAGATAGACCTCTTCAGTAGGAGTTGCGGAGTTCAGCCATTTTGGTAAGCTCCATTCTTCCTGGAGCTGACGAGTCAGAGGTCTAGCTTATATTTTGACCAGGTTATGTATATGTACAGCTTATGGGTAGTCCAGGGCCCTGTCCTGGATATGAGATATTTTACTTACTCCTAGAGGCTTGTAGACGTGTATATGTACATTAGTGTTGGGTATGGCCTTGTCGGCCTTGTTATTAGTTATCTACTATGATAATAGCCTTGTCGGCCTTGAGTTGCTTAACTACTATTGAGCTTTCAGTGTTTCAAATTGTAATTCTTAGAGACCTTGTTCGGTCTCAGACCCCCAGCAGGTTCAACAGAGATACACTCTATTTTGGCACCCTCGGCCTTTTGGGGCTCCGGGTGTCGGTCATGCCTCCCATGGTTTGGGGCGTGACAAACTTGGTATCAGAGCACGTCGAATCCCAGGGAGTCTACAAGCCGTGTCTAGTAGAGTCTTGTTTATGGGTGTGTTGTGCACCATACCTATAATCATGAGGCTACGGGACACTTAGGAAATGTTATTCTTCTTTCATTTGCTAGATCGTGCAATAGAGCGAGGTCATAAGATGTTTGAAGTCTAATTCATGTTTTTCTCTTCCTTGTTTACAGAAATGCCTGTGACTAGACAAATGAGTAGCCGACGGGTTGGCACGGATACGGGGGAAGGTACTAGTCGTTCCCCGCCTATCCGATTGGATAGATTTGAGGCTCAAAGTGAATCACCGACACCAGAGATCCCAGTTTATCAAGTACCTGATGAGACTAGAGGGGATCCAGTACCCCTGACCCCACCTGCTCCAGTGGCATCTGAGATAGCTAGAGATGAACCAGCACCTGTAGCTCCTCCACCTGAAGCAGAGGACCAGGACATCAGGAGTGCTGTTCGATTATTGACCCAGATGGTAGCCACACAACAACAACAAATTGGGGCATCAACGAGTGTTAGGTCAGGTGGCTCAGAAAGTTCTAGGGCTCGAGAGTTTATCAGCCTAAGTCCTCCTATATTTACAGGCTCTGACCCACGTGAGGATCCTCAGGAGTTTATTGATCAGACTTATCGAGTACTTCGAGTCATGCATGCAACAGTAGTGGAGGCAGTGGAGTTTGCATCTTTCAGGTTACGAGATGTGGCCATTTTATGGTTCGAGGCTTGGGATCGGTCTAGGGGATCAAATGCACCCCCAGCTGAATGGGAGGAATTTTCAGAGGCCTTCCTAGCTCACTATCTTCCGCAGGAGGTTCGAGAGGCCAGACTTGATCAATTTCTAGCCCTTAGGCAGGGCAATATGAATGTTCAACAGTACAGCCTCAGGTTTAATTCATTAGCCAGGTACGCCCCCGATATTGTGAGTACGATGCGAGCTAGAGTTCATCGATATGTGCGTGGCCTTAAGGATGAATTGATTAAGGGATTAACAATAGCAGCCACACAAGAGGATATGAATATTTCTAAGATACAGGCTATTGCTCAGACTGCAGAGGATCTTGAAGTACAAATTGGAGATAACCAAAGCCGAGAAAGGGATCAGAATAAGAGGGCTAGATCTACTGGGTCCTATGTAGAGCCACGAGGTAATGTTAGGCCACATTTTAATAGGCGATCACCCCACCCTACTAGTGGTGCCCCATATCAGTTGCAAAGGCAGAGGTATGATCGTTTTTCTCAGACTGGACCAGGCCACAGTTCAGGTGCATCCAGTTCCTATCGCCAGGGGAATTCGGTCAGATGAGGCCACCTTTGCCACCTTGTGTTCAGTGCGGTAGGAAGCATCCTGGGATATGTCGCCTGGGTTCAGATACTTGTTATTCGTGTGGGCATCCTGGTCACTTTATGCGAGACTGTCCGAGTAGAGGTAGGAGTGAGATATCCCAGCCTACAGGGTCGATGGCAGCTTCTTCATCTACTATTCGTCCCCCAAGGACAGGACAACAGGCTACACCAGGTCGTGGTAGAGGTAGAGGAGGAGGAGGAGCATCCAGTTCAGGCAGTGGTCAGAATCGCACTTATGCTCTAGCCGGTCGCCAGGACTTGGAATCATCACCTGATGTTGTTACAGGTACATTGACTATTTTTACTCATGCTGTTTATGCACTTATAGATCCTGGCTCTACTCTTTCATATGTTACCCCGCTCGTTGCTGGTAAGTTGGGGGTAGGCCCTGAGTTATTGCCTAGACCATTTGTTGTATCTACGCCGGTTGGTGAATCTATTATAGCTAGACGAGTTTATCGAGATTGTGCAGTGTGGATTTATGACCATCTCACTTCAGCTGATCTAATCGAATTAGATATGATTGACTTCGATGTCATTATGGGCATGGACTGGTTAGCTGCATGTTATGCTAATATCGATTGTAGAAATAAGGTTGTCAAATTCCATTTTTCCAAAAGAGACAATCCTGGAGTGGAAAGGTAATGCTGCCACGCCAAGGGGTAGGTTTATTTCCTACCTTAAAGCCCAGAAAATGATTTCTAAAGGCTATATTTATCATTTAGTCCGAGTACAAAGTATAGAAGAAGGACCAGTGACTCTTCAATCGGTTCCCGTGGTGAGTCAATTTCTAGATGTATTCCCGGATGAGCTTCCAGGAATCCCTCCAAAAAGGGAAATTGAGTTTGCCATTGACCTACTCCCAGATACTCAGCCAATATCAATTCCCCCTTACAGGATGGCTCCTGCAGAATTAAGAGAGTTAAAGGAACAATTAAAGGATCTACTCGAAAAAGGTTTCATTAGGCCTAGTACATCGCCATGGGGCGCACCAGTTTTGTTTGTTCGTAAGAAGGATGGGTCCTTGAGAATGTGTATCGATTACCGACAACTGAACAAAGTTACAATCAAGAATAAGTATCCGCTTCCAAGGATTGATGACCTTTTTGATCAGTTGCAAGGCGCCAAATGTTTTTCAAAGATTGACTTGCGGTCGGGGTATCACCAGTTACGTGTTAAAGGGGTAGATGTTCCAAAAACAGCCTTTAGGACAAGGTATGGCCACTTTGAATTTCTAGTAATGTCTTTTGGGCTTACTAATGCCCCAGCAGCTTTTATGGACCTAATGAATCGGGTATTCAAGCCATTCCTAGATGTATTCGTGATCGTATTTATTGACGATATCCTGATTTACTCGCGGTCCAAAGCCGAACATGCTGATCATTTACGTGCAGTATTGCAAACACTTCAGAATCATAAATTATATGCGAAGTTCTCCAAATGTGAGTTTTGGTTGACTTCAGTGGCTTTTCTTGGCCATATAATTACAGACGAAGGTATTAGAGTTGACGGCCAAAAGATTGAAGCAGTAAAGAATTGGCCGAGGCCCTTGAATGCTACAGAGATCCGTAGTTTTTTGGGCTTAGCAGGTTATTACCGAAGGTTTGTAGAAGGGTTTTCTTCTATATCTGCACCATTGACAAAGTTGACTCATAAAGCTGCCAAGTTCCAGTGGTCTGATGCATGTGAGCAGAGTTTTCAGGAGTTGAAGGACAGGCTTACTTCAGCACCTGTCTTAACTCTGCCAGAGGGCACAGAAGGTTATGTTGTTTATTGTGATGCTTCAAGGATTGGGTTGGGTTGCGTTTTAATGCAACATGGTAAAGTTATTGCCTATGCCTCGAGACAACTAAGAAAGCACGAACAAAATTACCCTACTCACGATCTTGAATTGGCAGCAGTTATATTTGCCTTGAAAATTTGGCGCCATTACTTGTTTGGAGTCCATGTAGACGTGTTTTCGGACCACAAAAGTCTACAGTATTTATTCAAACAGAAGGATTTAAACCTAAGGCAAAGAAGGTGGCTGGAGTTACTAAAGGATTATGACGTAGATATTTTGTACCATCCAGGGAAGGCCAATGTAGTGGCCGATGCACTTAGCCGCAAATCCATGGGAAGCTTGAGCCACGTGGAAAATAGAAAGATTGAGATGACAAGAGAACTACATCAGTTAGCTAATTTGCAGGTTCGACTACTAGACCAAGGTAATGGGGGAGTTGTTATTCAAAGCACAGCGGAATCCTCACTTGTGACAGAGGTAAAGGAAAGACAATATGATGATCCAGAATTAGTAAGATTGAGGGAGGAAATTCCACAACAGAAGCAACCACTAATAGAGCTTAAGGAGGATGGGGTTCTGAGATATCAAGGTCGTCTATGTGTACCTAACGTCGGGGAGCTTCGGGAGAAAATTTTGGCAGAAGTTCACTATTCCCGCTATTCAATCCATCCAGGAGCGACGAAGATGTATCATGATCTTCGACAGATTTATTGGTGGAATAATATGAAGAGAAATATTGCAGAGTTTGTAGCCCAATGCCCGAATTGTCAACAGGTAAAAATTGAACACCAGAGACCCGGAGGTCTAACTCAAAGTATAGTGATACCTACCTGGAAATGGGAGGTGATCAACATGGACTTTATTACAGGCTTACCCCGTACTTATCGAAGTATGATTCCATATGGGTGATTGTAGATAGACTTACAAAATCAGCTCACTTTTTGCCAGTCAGGACAACTTATACTGCTGAAGATTATGCCAAGTTGTATATTAGTGAAATAGTTCGACTTCATGGTGTCCCAATTTCCATCATTTCAGATAGGGGTGCTCAGTTTACAGCAAATTTCTGGAGGTCTTTCCAGAGAGGCTTAGGTACTCAAATAAGTCTCAGTACAGCTTTTCATCCACAGACAGATGGACAAGCTGAACGCACTATTCAAACACTCGAAGATATGCTACGAGCTTGTGTACTAGATTTTAAAGGGAGTTGGGATGACCATTTGCCACTAATTGAGTTTGCTTATAATAATAGCTTCCATGCAAGCATTCAAATGGCTCCTTATGAGGCTTTATACGGGCGAAAGTGTAGATCACCAATTGGATGGTTTGAAATTGGAGAAGCAGGATTATTAGGGCCAGACCTAGTTAATCAGGCAATGGAGAAGGTGAAGTTAATTCCGAGAAAGATTACTAACAGCCCAGAGTAGGCAGAAATCATATGCAGATGTGCGACGTCGGGATTTGGAATTTAATATTAGTGATTGGGTTTTCCTAAAGGTTTCGCCTATGAAAGGCGTTATGCGATTTGGTAAAAAGGGAAAGCTTAGTCCAAGATATATTGGACCATACAGGATCATTCGGAGGGCAGGAAAAGTGGCATATGAGCTAGATTTACCCACAGAATTGGAGACAGTCCATCCTGTATTTCATGTATCGATGCTACGAAGGTGCATTGGAGATCCTTCACGTATTATGCCTATTAAAGATGTTCAACTTTCTGAAGACTTATCCTATAAGGAAGTACCAATTTCTATCCTAGATCGTCAAGTTAGGAAGCTCAGAACCAAAGAAGTAGCCTCAGTAAAGGTGTTGTGGAGAAATAATAATATTGAAGAAATGACGTGGGAAGCCGAGGAAGAAATGAGGAAAAAACATCCCCAGTTATTTATGACTTGAAGATAGTACATAGGTAAGTCATATTCTTATATTCTTGATACTCTTCCTACTATGCAAATATGATCAGGTTTGAACATGTGAAAATGATTACATTTAATTGTATATAGTTGTATAGCCCTGTGAGGCATTGTGCTGGACTTTTGCTGAGTTTCAGGTTTTTGGATAGTCCTAATTATAAAGGAAACTCTGCCGAAATTTCAAAGAAATCCTAAGGGACTAGAGCTCTATACGCATTACCCTCATTCGAGGACGAATGATTCTAAGGGGGGAAGGATGTTACACCCCGTACCTTTCAAAACCTATGTGACTAAGTAAATATCGACGAAGGTATTTGAGCTCGAGATTGTGAAGGGGTACTTTGGCCTAGAATTTGAAATGGTCAAATGTATATAAGTGTTAAGTTAAATTATAAGGAGGAGGGTTTTGAAAATGAGATAAACCAAGTGAGGTACTTGCTCGACTTATCTAAGCTCTTAGGTGACAAGTAGGTGCATCACCTACCTACGCTAACGAACTAAGTTCCGAGGGCCGATTACGGGCAGCAACACCATGGATTATTAGACCTAATGGTAGCCCAAATGCAGCTTAAAGTTGGCCCATCAAAGCACAACCAAATCTGGCCCAAACAACTACAAAAGGTAGCCACCAATATTGACCACATTTTGACCCAAGAGAAGCCCAAAATCAGCCACAAAACTTAACCCTTTCGAGGCCCAAGCAAAGGGTAATTTTGGCCCAAGTTTCTTGACCCATTTTGGCCCAAATATACTCAAAAAGTCGGCCAAAAAGGTCCCTTTATACAGGCCTTTTGTTGATCAACATTGATCACAAAAAAGCTGGAAAAATTCTCTCTTATCTCCTTTCCTTTTGGCAGCCCTTCTCTCCCTTTAGGGTTCTAAAAATATCAAGATTCATTCAAGCTTAAGGTGAGTTAAACAACTTGTTATCTTGGTATTAATATACTACATATAGCTAGGATATCCTATGGTAAGAAATACATGAACTATGGCAGCCCCTTTCTTAAGATTTAACACATAGAAATTGTGTAACAATTAAGAGATTTCTTCTTCTCTTGTTGGTGTATGTGTAGGGGGTACTTAAGCTTTTCAAGGCATCAATAAAAAGAGGATAAAAACACCCCTTCAAGTGTGGTAAGTACTCTGCCCATAATAATATTTTTGGATTGAAGTTCGGATGAACAATTGTTGTTGAATTGTTGTTAAGAACTCACGGGACGGCGATCGGAAGTCGTGGGTTCAATGTGTTGCTATTGTATTTCGGCATGGTGGGTTGTGTAGGGGATGTTTGATGTGTTTTGTATTATTGGAGGGAGTAGGTTGGTGTGTGTGTGATGTGTATTGGATAAGGGGAGAAAGGTGTGACGATACACCTTTAATTAATGCAAAATACGTAAATCTGCCCGGGAAATGTTTAGCTACTGTTTTGGGAATGTTGCAGCAGGTTTAAGCGCTAATATTAGCTTCATTATACCCTTGTGTTGTAGATTAACTTAATAAGGGAAAGTCCAAGTTGTGGTAAGCGCAATCTTCGGAAGGAACGAGGTATGTTAAGGCTTCTTTATTCCTTATCGGCATGAATCTAGAAATAGACCTCTAAATCTCCGAAAGAAGGAATTTGAGTATTTTGTTGTAAGAGAGCTGATTTGGTAACTCAACAAGTCTTAAGGAACTAATTTATACATTATGGTGATTCAAGTCGCCTTCTTATAAAAATCTGATTCTTTTTGCACGAAATGTAAGTTATCCTTTCGTCAAGTTTCTTCTTTGTATTGTGATCTCTAATCAAGCTTTAGAAAGTATACAAGGAAAGTTAGAAAGTCAAATCCCCATTTATATGTGTTTGGTATGTTGATTCCAACACCTAGTAAGCCAAGGCTAAAGAAGTTATCTAAATGAACCTTCATAAATAACAAGAATAGCTTTGAAGGTCAATCTAGTAATACACTTATTATGTGTGGTTGGCGTGTTAGTGTGCACCGAGGTGCTACTGCCATATTGAGGCTATTATATACATAGTGTGCACCGAGGTGCTACTGCCATATTGAGGCCATTATACACATAGTGTGCACCGAGGTGCTACTGCCATATTGAGGGCATTATATACATAGTGTGCGCCGAGGCGCTACTGCCATATTGAGGCTATTAAATATAGGGTGCGCCGAGGCGCTATTGTGGTTCAGTGTGGGTTATAAAGAGTGAGTTGTAGCGTGAGTTAATGCATGTGTTGTATTCTAAAAGGAATAAAGGAGAAAGAGCTTAACGAGCCTTACCAATTACAGTTTACAAGTTTCATATTATATCTTGTTCAGATTTACTACTTGCGACTTGCTTTTATGCTTCTACCTTACATGCCAGTACATTATTATCGTACTGACGCCCCATTGCCTGGGGGCGCTGCATTCATGCCTGCAGGTCCAGACAGAAACCCAGATAGACCTCTTCAGTAGGAGTTGCGGAGTTCAGCCATTTGGTAAGCTCCATTCTTCCTGGAGCTGACGAGTCAGAGGTCTAGCTTATATTTTGACCAGGTTATGTATATGTACAGCTTATGGGTAGTCCAGGGCCCTGTCCTAGATATGAGATATTTTACTTACTCCTAGAGGCTTGTAGACGTGTATATGTACATCAGTGTTGGGTATGGCCTTGTCGGCTTTGTTATTAGTTATCTACTATGATAATAGCCTTGTCGGCCTTGAGTTGCTTAACTACTATTGAGCTTTCAGTGTTTCAAATTGTAATTCTTAGAGACCTTGTCGGTCTCAGACCCCCAGCAGGTTCAACAGAGATACACTCTATTTTGGCACCCTCGGCCTTTTGGGGCTCTGGGTGTCGGTCATGCCTCCCATGGTTTGGGGCGTGACATACCTGAAACATTAGCAATAATATTAGAAGCATTAGCATTATTATCAAAAGATTGAGAGTTACCTGGTGGAGGTATTTCATGGTTTTTTCCTCCTGGTGGCAGCTTGTTTTTCAACTTAGCCTTAGCTTCAAGTTCTTTTCTTCTCTTGTAATCATCTTATTTTTTCTTCATATTACATGCATGAACAAGATGCCCTTGCTGTTTGCAATAAGAACAATAATCCGATATCCCCTCATATTGAATGGCTTGCCACCTTCCAATAGTCAAATCATCTTCATCAAACCCCATCCAAACATGAGATGGCCTTTCTTTAGTGATATCAAATTGCAACCGTACTTTAGCCACACTACCTCTTGTTTTTTGTATAGAGGCCATGTCTAAGTACAAAGTTTTTCCAATAGGTGAGAGAAGAGCCGTAATGAATTCCTTGTTGTACCAATGCGATGGTAGTTCCAGAAGAGTAACCCAAATATGAACTATAGGCGTTTCTTCCTCCGGCCTAAATGTAGGAGTCCAAACTTGCAATCTCATTAGTTGACCTTCGATATACATCTTTTGCTTGTTCCAAACGGTAAGGTGGTCATTTTCATTATCAAGATCAATATAGATATGTCTTGCATTTAAATGAGCAATCTTGACCCCTCCCGTTAGTTAAGTCTGGAGTATGAAAATCTTCCTTATAAGCTCTATCTTTGGCATCGTGTTGGTAAGCTTTCCAACTAGAGTATACTTGCATCTTCCTGCCAATTTCACCATGAAATCTTCTTTTTTGAATATAACAGTAGGAAAACCTTGTCTAGTGGTGATTTTGGGAGTAGAGAGCTCTATAGGGATCTCATTTTTAGCTTGGTTGGACCTTAAATGAGTAGCATAAGTATGAGCAATAGTAAACGGGGCTGGTTCAGGAATAGGTTTATTTTTGGGGTTGTGGTTAGGATTCGGGGTGTTAGCAACTTTGGTAGTAGTATCAACTGGGGGTGGCTGTTCGTTAGGATTCGGGTTGCTATCATCTTTGGTAGTACTATCTACTGAAGGTGGCTGCTTGCTTTGATCCAAAGGGTCATTTTTACCATAGTTATTGGAGACTTACGGATAAGCAAAAGAGGTGGGATTGGAAGGCTTTTAAGCTTGGTTCAAGTGATCATTCTCGAGTCTAACTTTGCCTTTGGGATTTTGGGTCGACTTAGACTCAATAGGAGTAAGGTTTTCCTTGCTATAATCATTAGTATCCTTAGTTCCTTGCAAAATAGCAGTTAGTTCAATAGCATTTTGCTCAATTGCATTAGATTGCAATTGAGCTCTAATATCATCTAAGGCATTAGGATCAATGAAAGTTAAGCGGTTAGAGTTAGAAGACTTACCTTGAATTGCAGGGGAACTTGTTTGATTATTCTTGTCAATATGCTGATTTGTGAGAAGTAGTTGATTGCTCACCAAAAGAGTCTCACTGTTAGCATTTGTCACTGCCAAGTTGTGATCTGTAGAATTCAAATTTGAGGAAAAAAAATTCTTTTGGTGAATCTTTGTTGCTCAAATCATCCTCAATAGCTTTGTGATCAGATTGGCTTTGAAAATTTATGCCTCGCCCTCCCGAAAAGCTGTCTCCGGCCAACTCAACTCCGTTAGATTTGAAAGAAAAATTGGAGGAGCTTTGAGCTTCCTCCAATGGAGTTTGGTAAGGTCAAACATTTGCATCATCTCCATGAATAATTTGGTACTGTTTTTGCCCTGAAATGCTAACCGGAGCTCCGCCACTAGCGGTGGCGCCGCCGCCTGAAACTTCACCGGAGAGTATTCCTTCACCATTTTTAGTTAAAATTAGATCGTTGGGTGTGCATTGGTATGAGGATGAAACCCCAGTGGTTAGATTTCCAGAAAACTCATCGGAGGCAGGTCGAAATTGACCGCAATTCCGTAGAGTTCCGTTGACTTGAATTGAGATCACTCCGGCGATGATTCCTCCATTAAATTTGTTCAAATTAGTATCACTAGAATTGTCTCCATGAGCTGAGTAAACCCCAGAAGTCAAACCACATTGAAACTCATCTAAAGATGTTCGAATTTGAGATCGCGAGTTTGGCAGAGCTTTGTTTGAATTCTCCAAATCAGTAGTTACAATTGGCTAAAACTTCATGTGTAGAACGACTAAAGGCTGCGAATCACTTCCAATAGTTGTAGTAACTCGAATCAATCCAGAATTAGCTAGTGACATGATCTTTTGAGCCCAAATCAACTCATCATTTGAAACTTCTACAACAGGTATCGCAGATCTATTTTGAAGATTCATGGATGAATCATGGTGGGTTTTGTGTGCATTGTCATTGCGCTCATATTGTTGTGGATCCGGTGGTCGAAGAAGATCCACTGGCGGCTCTATGGCCATTCCGGCAGACTGTCACTAGGTTCTCTAGAGAGAATTTTTTAGAGAGAGAAATTTTAGAGAGGGTGATTGATATTGAGAAGAAGACAAATGCTGATGCCCCTAAAATGAAGAAGCAGAAGTTGTAGTGTTTTGCGGGTGTGGAAATATCTGAGGCTGATCTTGAACCAGGTGCCTCTTTTCCTGTGAGGTCTGTGTTTGTCACTCCTACTCCCGTGACGTCTATAAATACTTCAGATATTGCGCCTTATAGGCCTTGACCATCTCTTTCATCCTTAAACCTGACTCACCTTCAAAATCTATTCAATATGACCTACTGTCACAAGTCCCAGTTGGATTCATTAGCTAAGAGGCTGCCAAGACTGATTTAGAAAGATATTAAAGATGCTATGAAGGATGTTGTGGCAAGTATGGGCAAGCGTTGCAAGAAGGTTGAGGTGAGAAGCACGCGGTTACTGCTAGCTGGGCTGATATTGACAAATATAAGGGAAAGGCACCTATGTCAACTGTAGACCTTAGTGCACTTGATGACACCATGGCTGCACCCCACTAGAATCCTGGCCCTGTAAATGATTTCCTTGCTGCTTTGGGTGGAGAGGATGAGGAGCAGGATGAGAGGCTCCAGCAGGCAATATTTGAGTCTCAGCAGACATCACACTCCCGTATGGGAGAAGTAGGCCCCAGTTCTGATACAGCTCAGGAGGAGGATGATGATTAGTAGCATGCTCAGAGAGTTTTTGTACCTTTACTCTTACATTCTTGAATGCGCGTTGAGGTCAATGTTGATTTAAGTTTAGGGGGTTGCATTTATTTATGTGTTGGTGGATTATTGCCCTTGTCAGGCTAGAGAAATTATTTTGATGCCCTTGTTGGGCCTTTATTTTCTGTTTTAGACAATTTTGCGCTTGTAGGGCATGCTTTAGATTATGTTGGTTTTGTTTATTTCCCTCATCGGGCCCTTATTTTTCATATGCTTTATATTGTGCCCTTGTCGGGCTTGATTATTTTTGACATTCTTGTAAATGTGAGTTGCTTTATCGCCGAGTTAGTCATACATATAAAAATATTTCACTACCCGTGCTTAGTTCCTACGTAGGGCCTAATTCTCCATTGATTCATGAACGCATAACTCAAACATCGCCTTTGTGAATAGTAGATAGTTTTGAATAAACTCTGAGGGTTTTCTTTTTGCTATGGTTCTTTCCCAAGAACAATTTTTTTCTTTTCTTTATTTTTGTGTCAAACCGAGTGACATTTCCTTATGATAAATTGAGAGACGACATTTTAAGGGAAAATGTCAAGTTTTAGTGTTTAGATTGAGTCTGTGTTTTTCATATCTCGAATGGGCCCACCAAATATTTTCTTAGCAAAGAATTTGCAAATTGAAGAAAAGAGGAGAAAATGATTGTGCTAAGGCATTCTCTTGTCATGACTTGCATATTCCCCATTTGGCTTGATTGATTCACAAACGAGCGTAAGAAACTCAAAATAACTTGTCAAAAGTCATTTGTCCCAATTGATTTTGAGACTAGTTGTGAACTTTTTGTGTTGTGATACCTTGTGTGGTAAGGTTACTTCATTCTTGTTCATGCTTATTGTGTAGAATTTGCCTCGAATGTGATTCAAGGCAAAATCCTAAATGTTGCTTGGCTTGGAAGATGACCTTAGGCCCTTTTTGAATAACCACTTTACCCAAATATCCTTCCTTTAACATTGATGCTAGTTTACCCCTTTGAGATTTTAACTTTTCATTGACACCTTAACCCTTTTTGCATCCTCTGTCTTGTCACCTATCCTCCCTAATTGCAAGAAATTGAAATGTAGGCTAAAAGCCTAAGTTTGGGTGAAATATAAATGAAAATGAACGGTTGATGTAGGCAAAAGCCCAAGTTTAGGGGTGTATGCATGTCATGAGGAGTAAAAGAAGAGTTGAGCTTCAAAGCAAGGTATCACCCTATGCTTACAATGTGAATTGATTCAAAGTGTAAACGATACGAATGAATGAAAAAGAAAAGACGAATTTAATGGTACCAAATGAGTTTAATAAATAGATGTTTAAATGAATTGCTGTTGGGAAAGCTTGGGATATGAGAGGGATAAATAAGGTAAAGATGATGTCCAAAAATGTTAGCGGTGAATTTGAATGCTTATGATAGAGTTAGGGATGTTTAGTCACTTGATCCAAATAAAATCCTTACCTCAACCCTAGTCTACATCATTGCCCGCAAGTCCTTAGTGATTCTAAGCTTGGCGGCTCTTCATTAGTGGTGAATTATATGAAAGGCAAGCCTATGGTTCAATGTGTGTGTACTTGAATTTCTTTGAGAGAGTGAGTCTTTGTATCCTCTTATAATCCCTATATTGTGAATTGCATGATTGTGAGTGAGATTCTCTCTTGTAGTGCGTGGCATTACATCCTTGAATTGAATAATGAAGTCCTGATTTTAATTGAGAGGAACGAATGAGACAAGTTGTGTGGCAAATCTTGAGACAAACCATGAAGGTCAATGCCAATGACTTGAGAAGCTTAATAATCTTGTTTTGAATGATAAATCCTCTGAATTCGAATGAAATTGAAGTCTTTTGATAAGAATTTTGAATTGTGTATGTGCCTTGAGATTATGGTGATACCAAATGAGATAAGTGCCTTTGTTTGAGTTTTTTCTTTTGGGTCCTTTGTTTATTATTTTCTAGAGTCTTTGAGTCGGTATAGTCCTTTGTACAACCCTTATGTATTGAGAAGTTTGTTTCAATTCTTTTCCTTATGAGTGCCTTACTCAAGGACAAGCAATAGTTAAAGGTTGGGGGTTTGATAAGTTGGTAATCTACCAACTTATTTAGCCTTTATTCATAAATTACTGCCTTGATTTGATGAGATTTAGGAAGAATTTATGCCTTTACTGTCTTACATGCAGGCATTCTTGGTCAATGAAGAAAGAAGAAAATTTGAACCCAAATGAGCTAAAAGCGGAAGCCAAATCAAAAGATGACCGGAAGAACAAAGATCGGTTCACAAAAGGTAAGATGACATGTGGGATGCATAAGGGCACCTACTTTTTGCAGCTACCAGTGCACAAAGACGCTAAAACACTACCTAAGTAGGCATGTAGATGTGCACTGCAAATCTACAAGGGCGATCACATATGCCCACGTGGATGAAGTCGCAAGTGAAGAGAATGTCACTGCCTCAACAATTGGGCACCTGCGAGCCGCAAGTTATCATGGGCCACTGCAGATGCCTTTGCCCATGGATTTGCAAGTGCCCCGAAGGGAAAAATTGTCCAAATTGATTGTGGCATAATTGGAAATCTTTCAAAACCCTTTTTGGGATCTGTGCAAGGAATATATTGTAATTTTTAATTGTAGAGTATACTTTAGAATACAAATTTACCCTTTCTTCTTTGTATTGAAAAACACCATTGTTGACATTGAGCTTGGAATTTGAAGCTGGTTATTGCATAATGAATGGAATTATTGAAAACCCAATTGGTATATTCTCTTGTTGCTTCATCAGGAGTAGCTAAATTCAATTTTAGGGGTGTGTGTATGATGGGTGTTTAAATTTAGGAATGTGTGTTGATTGTTTTGGTTTATAATTGATTATTTTGTATGGGTTGTAATGACCCTTTTGATCATTCTCGTGTTTTCACTTTCCTTGTACTGTTAGAACATGCCTGTAGTAGCCTCAAGTCATTTATGGCTTGCTGGGACCAGTAGTTCGGTGCTCGGGCTGTTTGTTTGGTGTTCATGGCCGTTTCCCTATTTTAGAGCTTTAACTTTAGAAATCATTGACTTCAGTAAACATTCTTAGCTATCGTGCTCGTAATCGAATTCCAACAGTTCCATTAGCTCTGGAGCGTGGACTTTGCTCTAGGTGGACCTTTGGTCAGGATCCAGGAGCTTCTCAGCTTGGAATTCTCTCTTGTTCTGTGTTTTTAGGTCATTTTGGTTTGTTTGGTTGCCTTTGGTCAATATTTAGAGAAGACGACCTCGGATGGAAATTTCATCCATGCTGTGAGCTCTGGAATGTCAATTTTGGGCTAAAGGGACCTTTAGTGCGGGTTCCACTTGGGAAAAGAGCCTAAGGTTGGTTATTTGGTGTGGGGACCAATTTTCATTAAATCAACCTACGTTGGAATTTTCATCGATTCTGTTATGTCCGGAATATTATTTCTAGTTGAATAGCTCAGGTCGTTTGTGTTCGCGGGACCCTGGATGTATTCCTGAGGGTCCATAGGAGTCAAACTCTAAGTTGGCATGGTTGTTGGCAGCTGGTTGCTGTCGTGGCACCAGTAAGCCTATGCCCACGCATGGGAACGGCTGCATGCGCGCAGCAGCGTGCCAGCCTCCCCCTCCACTTGACCATCACCTAGGCAGCGCATGGGCTGTGTGTGCAGTGGCCGCGTGCGCAGTGGATGGCTGCGTACACACTGGCCTAGCGCCTGGCCTATTCGACGCCTGGCCTACGCGTGCGAGTGCACCCGACTGCGTGCAGATGGGCCACGCGCTCAGTGGACGGTGTGCGTGCGCAGTGGTCGCCGCCTGGCAGCTATAAATCCCTTATTCTCTAATTGTTTTTCTAATTTCCCTTGGATGGTTCCTCCAATAAAATAGCTCCAAAGCCACCATTTTGACCTGGTTCTTTCCCATAACTTGGAGGCTACCACCTTGACCATCCTTGTTCGATTTTTGACTTCTAATCGGGTAAGTTTAGTCTTAAATTTCTGATTTTTCCCATAAATTCCCTCTTTAAATTCTTGACTCTTGGGACTGTTTTTAGCCCTTGTAATGGTCCATTTTCGCTCATTTTTGGAGCATGTTATCCCAGGGACATGGGTAACATTATGGTATTTTCGTTTCTGGATTCGAATTATGGGGCTCATGGGCCCGCCTGTGACCCAAATTTTTACCCAGCTATGTTTTTTGCATTATGGGTATCGTTAGTCTTGTTTTCACGCACAAATTATTGTGTTGATAGTGTTTCCGTGAATTGGGGTTTCTCGGAGCAGTTCAAGCTTGGACAACACTATTCCAGCAACTAGTTGTCAGACGACAGGTAAGTTACAATTTAACCTTTCTAGACTTTGCATATATAGGCTATAAATGCATGAAGTAGTATCCTTGGGTGGGTTGTTATAGGTTGGTACCCCAGACCTTGTCCGTCTCTTCGGTCCATTATTTCTTACGTTGATTGTAGTATTCGTGTAGTATTACTAATTACCCTTGTGGCCCCGTGTGGCCTTTGCATTTGCCTCTGGACCATAGACAGTGGGATATTGGGAATATCCACGAGTCTCAGATATCATGATATTACTTTAGGCTGATTATCTGTGTTGTAGAGCTGATTGTGCATGTGTATGGTCGATAGGAATGTTTGTGAGTCATTTTGGGCTAATATATTATTTGCGAGCATATCATTCATGTAAAAGGATTTTCCTACATGTTTTACTACTGATTTGGCTTCGGGCCTATTATAAACGGTTTTCTAAACTTTGCATGGCCTTGCGGACCTATTTTTGGTAAATTGATTATGAAAGGAGTTTTGGAATTGATTTTTATGAAATCTCTCGGAGTAGAGAGGATGTTACGATGATTTTATCACAAATTTTTACACTGATAATAGACTCAGTTGGACCAGAGTGCTAGACATATTTTATTATGAATTAAGACCCGGATACGCTTCGGGCACCCTTTATGAGGGGTTTTAAAGCTCGTTTACTAATTTAGACCCGGATACACTTTAGGCATCCTTTATGGGGTTTTTTGAGATTACTACTATTGTTTTAGACCTGGTTTGACTCCGAGCATGTACTACAAGGTTTTAATTCTTTGATATTACGCGATCGTTACTGTATGTGGTTGCAGACCTCCATGGGCCCTGCCGTTCCAGGAGTTGAGGCTACGAGCCTAATATGCCGAATGAGGGGTATACAGTGGAGTTGAGGTATAGCGGGTATGTCCTACTCTAGGTCCTACTTTTCAGGCCATTTGGCGCTGGGGGTAGGTGCATACATGGGTTACTATCACACCTGGTTCTACCATATCATATCATCATGCATATTGTATTCCGATCCTATGTTTATTTGTTGTGTGCTTAGTGTATGCTCCGGTTGTATGGGTGATCAGAGGGTTTGTTTTCACTTGATTGCGTTCATTGGTTTTATGGGCAGCCATTGGGACGGTAGGTAGATTATATTACTCCTTTCGTATTGTGGAACTTGTTATGGCCTTTGGTTATTGATGGATTTATAGTTCTATCCTGTTGAGGCCTGGTTTTTGAACTATGTTTATTGAGGGGCTAGTGGGTCCTATATTGATGAGGCACGATTCTTTGGTGTCCTTCTGAGAAGTTGTGGGTTATCATATTATATTATTTTTCATGGTTGTTGATTAGTGGATCTCAGTTTCTTGTGGCGTAGTTATTCCATCCCAGGGTTGCACTTGTGAGAATGATTTATGTCTATGCTTAGCTTGAAGTTAGGTTTTTAGTATGATTTTGTTAAGTATATTGCTTCTAGTTTGAGTATATATAATTGATTCCCTTCTTTCCCTTGTTAACTTGAGGTTACCGGTATACCACCCTTCTCTCTAAACACTCTTCTTATATATATTATTATTGCAAGGACTCCAGGTGTGTTTTCCTTCTTTCACCTGTGTTTTTGTTATATATATCTTCTGTGACTAGCATGGCTTGTTGTATTTCCTTGGTTTTCTGCCCATGTTAGCTTCTTTGTGATTTCTCTATTGTTTCTGTGACTATTTTCTTGTATTCTGCTATATGACTATTTTTAAATCTTATATGCGCTCAGTCGGTCGATGATGCTTACTCGGTCCTATTTGCTTAGCAATTGGTGCTCATACTACACTTCTGCATCTTTTCGGTGCAGATATTAGTGTGAGCTTTCGCCGTTGATCGAATGGAGAGTTGTGCAGTTTGAGTATTCGAGACTAGAGTGAGCTCCTATCGACCGGGGCTTGACCACATCTCATCTTTTGTACTGTTACTCTTTATTTATTTTAGAGATGGTTGTATATTCAATTTTGTTACTTCTAGCACTTGTATTCTATTAGCAGCTCTTGTGCCATCGATACCAAGTTTTGGGGTTGGTGTAGTTCCATCATGTATATATTTAGGCTGTTTGCTTCCGCGTTGTTTTATCTTTATATCATGCTTCCTCTTATTTATGCTTATTGTGCATATTCGTTAGGTAGTAGCCCATTACTAACCATTTCGGGCTACGAGGACTAGTTTGCCTACTGGGGGTTGTAGGTGCCATCATTACTTGAGAAATTAGGTAATGACAGCTAGGTATCAAAGCCCTAGGTTCACTGGTGTCGTGGTACATAAGCAAGTGTCTAAGTAGAGTCTCGTGGATCGATACAATGGTGTCCGTATCCTATCTGCGGGAGGAATGAAAAAAGTTCCATCTTCTTGGCTCCTTATCGTGCATTCCTGGCTCTATTGACTTCTAACCTTTGGTTGTTTCATTCCTTCTCAGATGCCAAAGATGAGTGCGACAATGGGTGATGTCGAGGATTTAGTGCCTATTGCTTCGGTGCTTTCGTCAGTGCCAGAATTTTAGGGTGAGAGTATACAGCATCAGTTAGAGGGTTTGGGGTCAGCCCAGCCTCCGATTGGATTTATGGCTACCCCAGTTCTTCAGGGCACCGTGGATATGACTATAAGTCCTCCGGTGGGTGTTTCAGTATCTCAGGTTGGGGCAGTACTTGGTTCTTTGTATCACACCCCGAGGTTACCCCCTAGACGTAACACGGGACTTAGGACCACAAAGATCCCAAGCTAACCCTTGGTTATAGCATTATCAAGCATCACAAAAGATAAGCGGAAGCATAATAGATAAAGTCGGAATAACATACATGTAGAATCAAGTCAAATAGGAATACAAGATCTGTAAGAGGACTCAATTATAGTCTATGTCTGAAAAGCCTCTACTCATGACATAAAGAGTTGCTAGGACAAGACCCTAGCTAACTCGAACTACGGAAATGAAAAGCTAACAAAGCTAGAGACATAACTAGTCCTCGACCTAAGAGGACTCACCAACATCTATCTGGGAGTGGCCGAGAAACTCTAGCCACGAATCTAAGGAGGTACACCTGAATCTGCATCATCAAAGGATGCAACGCAATATATGGTCAGTACTATAGGATGTACCGAGTATGTGAGTGATGCATGAATATGATAAACAGTTTAAAACATGCTGAGTATTCTTTAGCAACCGAAATCATACTTTAAAAGTAAAACTGGATGCAAATGACTCTATGAAACTCCATAAGCTGAAAACATGATCATAAACAAGAGTCTGAAATCTGAATGAGAGTGAAGTACACTTTTAAAGCATAAACTGTTTCTGTGGGAGGTTCTCTAACCGACTTAGACCATGTGAGCTTCATGGAATCCAATGTATACGCCCCATCGAGAGGACCTAATATACCTTGCCAGGGTATAAAGGCATGACTGTGGCGTGATCACTAAAAACTGATGCCCAATAGTGGGGACTTGCCAACCTACGGGGGCACATAGTTCTGGGACTAAGGGTACTCTCACCCGGTCCAACTTGATCCTAAATACTACTCCCAAAAGATATACATATAGCTCATATAATATTGGGGCATATCTGCTGCCAAAACTGATCATAACTGGTGACATATCTGATGTCAAAACTGTTCATAACTGATGACATATCTTATGTCAAAACTGTTCATGACTGGTGACATATCTGATGTCAAAACTGTTCATGACTTGTGACATATCTGATGTCAAAACTGTTTATAAACTGGTGACATATCTGATGTCAAAACTGTTTGAAAAGCAATAGGGCGTATCCGATGTCATGCAATTCAAAATCATACACCTAAAGAATGTGCATAGCCATAACTCAAAAAAAATACTTTTCCTTTCTAAATTCATACTTGAATAGGTGGGCCGGCAATTTCGTAAAATACATAAGGACATGTTATCTAAACATGTAAACTTTCACTTAAAATTATGCAATTCGATGGAATCATGCTAGAATTCAACTTTAATACATGGTCTTTTGAAACCAATTAAGGAATCTTCATAAAATCATAGATAAACCATAAGAAACCTTGAATTGATGCATAGAAACTGATTCCATAAGTTTTTCCCAATTTTAATTAAAACCCTAATTTCACAAGTTCATAATTCAAAGTAAGAATTGGGGGTTTTAGGCACAAGGGTGAAAGGAACCCATTGTTGAATACCCACATACCTTGATTGGAGCTAACCCATCTTAATTGGAAAGATTTAGGAGGCTTGAACTTGAAGCTTGAGACCTTGAGCTTGGGGGAATTCTTTTCCTTTTTGGGAGGTGAATGAAGGGTTTAAAAGATACTTGGGATGGTAAGGGTGAAAACCCTTCTTGAAATAGTCAAAATGACCTCACTTAGGAGTTAAAAGGGTAGGTAATGACTAAAATACCCCCGGGACTTAATTTAGAAAAACTATTAAAAAGGGTCGGCTTCAGGTTCCACAGGTGGAGTCTACGACTCGTAGACCCAACCACGACCCATTGTTCCTTCTCATGGAAATTTCCCAAGATTTCAGGCAGCTGAAGTTTTTCTACGACTCAACAGGACGACTCGTGGAAGCTTTCACAAGTCATAGAACTAAGTCGTGGAAATCAGGGGACTTGACCACTCTCTGTTTGAGTTCCACGGTTCGATTTCATGACCCGTGGAAACCTTCACGAGTCATGAAACTGACTTGTGGTTCTCAGACCTGAAGATGGTCTACAGAACTAGAATCATGAGTCACTTCCACGACTCATGGAACCACCCACGGCTCGTGGACTTGACCCATGATTCTTGGAAGTTCAAAAATTCCTGCAAGTCCTGAGTTTAAAAGCTGGGTCTATTTCCGGGGTGTTATAATATCTCCCCCTTGGGATCATTCGTCCTTGAATAAAGACTAAACAAGGGAAAATTAAAGAGAAAACAGCCCAACCAACAACAAAACATGGAAAACAAAGAGTAAACATAAGAAACTGAACTTTTCAACTTGAAAACATGATAAACTAACTTCATAAAACATGGATGCATGCTAGAATCAAGAGAGGAACTGATGGGATAGAATCGGAGGGACATACTAAGGAGGAAACTAGTACCTCAAGCTAAAACTGAATTAGAAGTAAAGAGATGAGGATATTTGGCCTTCATGGCCTCTTCCGCTTCCCAAGTAGCTCCTTCAACAAGCTGATTTCTCCAAAGAACCTTTACCAAAGTGACTTCCTTGTTCCTCAACCTACGAATCTGATGATCAACGATCTCCATGGGAACCTCCTCATAGGTGAGACTATCCTTCATACCCACATCCTCCAAAGGGACAATCAAGCTTGGATTACCAACACACTTCTTCAACAAGGAAACATGGAAAACAGGGTGAACCGCTTCTAACCTTGATGGAAAATCCAACTCATAAGCAACCTTACCAAACTTCCTCAGAATTTGATAAGGACCTAAAAAACAGGGACTAAGCTTTCCTTTCTTGCCAAACCTCATCACACCCTTCATGGGTGACACCTTAAGGAAAACCCAATCCTCAACCTCAAATTCCAACTCCCTTCTCTTCACATCCACATAAGATTTATGTCGAATCTGAGCGGTCTTCAACCTTTCCCTAATAAGCTGAACCTTCTCCATAGTCTCATGAACCAAATCTGGACCGATCAAGGCTGCCTCACCTACCTCAAACCAACCAATAGGAGATCTGCACCTCCGGCCATAAAGTGCCTCATATGGAGCCATCTAGATGCTAGAGTGAAAGATGTTGTTTTATGCAAACTCAATAAGAGATAAGTGATCATCCCAATTACCATTGAAGTCAATCACACACACTCTCAACATATCCTCCAAAGTCTGAATAGTGCACACTGCCTGACCGTCTGTTTGAGGGTGAAAAGCTGTGGTAAGCTTCACCTGAGTACCAAGACCTTTCTGAAATGATCTCCAAAACTGAGATATAAACTGAGGACCTCTATCAGAAATGATGGACAAGGGATCACCATATAATCAAACTATCTCCCGGATGTAGAGTCTGGCATAGTCGTCTGCTGAATCAGTAGTCTTAACAGCCAAGAAGTGGGATGACTTTGTCATTTGGTCGATAATCACCCAAATGGAATCATGTTACCTTCGAGTACGAGGCAAACCAGTAATAAAGTCTATATTGATGGCTTCCCATTTCCAAGTGGGAAGGTTAATATCTTGAATCATTCCACCCGACCTTTGATGCTCCACCTTTACTTATTGACAGTTGGGACACTTAGCCACAAACTCGGCTATGTCCCTCTTCATACCATTCCACCAAAAGACTTCCCGTAAATCACGGTACATCTTAGAGCACCTGGATGGATGAAATATCTAGAATCGTAGGCCTCAGTCTGAATCTGTTGTCTCAATCCATCTACATCTGGCACACATAAGTGACCTTGATAACGAAGCACATCATCTCCTCCTTGGGAGAAATCTTCCACCCGCTGCTGATGAACTGCACCCTTAAGCTGAAGTAAAATGGGATCCTTGTCTTGCTTTGCCTTCACCTCTGCTACAAAAGATGATTCAGCACCATTTTGTACAATCACACCACCTTCTGTCGAGTCCATAAGGTGAACCCCCAAACGAGTTAGCCTTTGAACCTCTTTAACCAATTCCTTTTTCCCATCATCAACGAAAGAAACACTTCCCATGGACAGTCTACTCAAAGCATCCGCCACGACATTGGCCTTACCCGGATGGCAAAGCACACTCATATCATAATTCTTAAGAAGCTCAAGCCATCTCCTTTGCCGTAAATTCAATTCCTTCTGAGTGAACACATACTGAAGACTTTTATGATCGGTGAATACATCCACATGAACACCATACAAGTAATGTCTCCAAATCTTCAAAGCAAAGACCACGTCTGCCAACTCAAGATCATGAGTAGGATGGTATTTCTTATGAGTCTTAAGTTGTCTCGAAGCATAAGCAATCACCTTACTACGCTGCATCAAAACATAACCCAAACAATTCCTAGAAGTATCACAATACATAACAAAGTCATCTAGGCCCTCGGGTAGAGCTAACACTGGAGCGGTGGTCAATCTAGTCTTCAATTCCTGAAAGTTCTTCTCACACAAGTCGGACCACTGAAATTTTACCTTCTTCTGAGTCAATCGGGTCAAAGGGGAAGAAATGTAAGAAAATCCTTTCACAAACCTTCTATAGTAACCAGCCAAACCCAGAAAGCTCCTAATATCAGACGGGGAAGTAGGTCTAGGACATTTCTTTACTGCCTCTATCTTTTGAGAATTCACCCTAATACCATCTTTAGTCACAATATGACCCAGAAAAGCAACAGACTGCATCCAAAACTCACACTTGCTAAACTTAGCAAACAACTGTCTATACTTGAGAGTTTGCAACACAACCCTCAAGTGGTCTGCATGCTCCTCCTCACTCCGAGAGTAGATGAGGATATCATCAATGAAAACAATCACAAACATATCCAAATACTACTTGAACACATGGTTCATCAAATCCATAAAAGATGCAGGAGCAATTGTTAAACCAAAAGACATCACAACAAATTCATAATGACTATAACAAGTTCTGAAGGCTGTATCCCATATCACACTCTCTAACACGAAGCTGATGATAACCGGATCTAAGGTTAATTTTGCAGAAGAATCTAGCACCCTGAAGCTGATCAAACAAGTTATCAATCCTAGGAATGGGATACTTATTCTTGATTGTGACCTTTTTCAACTGACGATAATCAATACACATTCTAAGAGAACCATCCTTCTTTCGAACAAACAAAACTGGGGCACCCCATGGAGAAATGCTAGGCCTGATGAAACCTTTATCAAGAAGATTCTTCAACTGATATTTTAATTCTTTAAGTTCCACAAGAGCCATTCTATAGGGAGGAATAAAGATAGGATTCGTATCTAGGAGAAGATCTATCCCAAAGTCTATCTCCCGCTCGGGAGGGACTCCGGGTAAATCATCGGGAAACACTTCTGGGAATTTATTCACAATAGGAACAGACTGAGGGGATGGGGTTTTGGACTCCGTGTCCATAACCCGCACTATGTTATAAACATACCCCTTTGAAATCATCTTCCTAGCCTTAAGATAAGATATGAAATGACCTTTCGAGGAAGGGGGACTACCTTGTCATTCTAAAATGGGTTCATTAGGAAACTTGAAACTGACAACCCGAGTACGATAATCAAAAGAAGCATAACATGCATACAACAAATCCATACCAAGAATGACATCAAAACCAGTCATCTCCAACTCTAATAGATCTACTGAAGTGACTCTATGAAGGACTGGGATAGGGCAATTTTTGGTAGATTCTTTTGGCTAAGACTGACTCACCAACAGGAGTAGAAAAACAAAAGGGTTCTAAAAGCAATTTAGGACATACTTCGAATTTGCATGCTATATAAGGGGTCACAAAAATAAGGAAGCACTGGGATCCAACAAAGCATATACATCAAAAGAGAAGACTTTCAACATACCAACGACCACATCTGGGGAACTCTCCTGATCCTGACAGGAGGACATAGCATAGAGATGGTTCTGGCGATGACCACAAGAACTAGAAGCTACGCTCTGCTGGGCTAGTCTACCTCCTGAAGCTGATGGGGTAGGCTTAGTCCTACCTCTCTGTCCCTTTCTAGCTGAAGGGTAATCTTTGATACGGTTCCCAGTCTGACCACACCCAAGAAAACCCTCTCTACAAGCCAAACACTCACCGGGGTGATTATTTCCATACTTAACACAAGCTGGGTAGGAAGATCCCTTAGCAACACTACCTTGAGACTGGGAATAGGAACCAGATCCTTTACCATCCTAATCATAATGAGGCCTTTGGGCCTGGGTAGGAGCACTAGCAGAAGAATGAAAAGGGCTTGATAACTTCTTCTAGAATGAGGAGCGATGTCCACCTCCGGACCTCTGATGGCTAAATCCAAACCCTCAGATCTAGCTCTTTTGTTCTCCCTTGCCATCTCCCTAAGCTTGTCACCCTCAATTTGATGGGCATGAGTCGTGAGTCGGGAAATGTTCATGTCACTCAACAACAAGGTAGACCTACACTCCTTCTTCACCACATTAGAAACTCCATATATAAACTTTCTCATTTGATCATGCGGGTCCGCTACCATGGAGGGAGCATATCTAGACAATTGAGTGAACTTCGGACTATACTCTTGAACCGACATCGAACCCTGTCTCAAGTTCACAAATTTCTCCACTTTCGCTTGCCTCGACTCACGGGGGAAGACCCTATCAAGGAAGGACCTTTCAAAACACTCCCAAGTTATGGGGACCGCGTCCTTCACCCTAGCCTCCTTCCATTGCGTGACACAAATATGAGCTACATCCTTGAGTTGATAGGATGCAAGCTCAACACAAAAAACCCCAACCACTTGCATAACTTCGACGATCTTCTTCACTTCATCAATATAGTTGAGCAGGTCGTCACTCACTTTTGAACCCTAAATTTCAGGTGGGTTCATTTGGACAAAGTCCCGAACTCGGGCCGCTACCCCACCTTGAGGATGAACGGGGTTAGGAGCCTGCTGATTGGCCTGAGTGGCCAAAGTCTAGGCTAGAAAATGGATGGCATTTTTGAATTCCTCATTTGTGACATCGGGGACTGGAATGGGAGGAACAATATTCCGAGCGGCTCAAGGAGGCATAGCACGTCGAGGAGGCATAATCTGAAATGTACAAGATGAGGATTAGAGGAACATAAGAGTTAAGCTCTATCGCACGACATGATTATGAAAGAAGTGAAGTTTTCTAAGGCATCTCATAGCTTCCCTCTCATATGTGTGGTGCGCTTCACACACATGAAAAAGACTCTACTTGATGCCGCTTTCAGACATCCTAGGACTCTTGAACCTGAGGCTCTGATACCAAGTTTGTCACGCCCCGAGGTTATCCCCTAGACGTAACACGGGACTTAGGACCACAGATATCCCAAGCTAACCCATGGTCATAACATTCTCAAGCATAATAAAAGATAAGTGGAAGCATAATAGATAAAGTCGGAATAACATACATGTAGAATCAAGTCAAATAGAAATACAAGATCCGCAAGAGGACTCAATTACTGTCTATGTCTGAAAAGCCTCTACTCATGACATAAAGAGTTGCTAGGACAAGACCCTAGCTATCTTGAAGTACGGAAATGAAAAGCTAACAAAGCTAGAAACATAACTAGTCCTCGACTAAGAGGACTCACAAATAGCTGTCTGGGAGTGGCCGGGAAACTCTAGCCATGAATCTGAGGAGGTACACCTGAATCTGCATCATCAAAGGATGCATCGCCAGATATGCGTCAGTAATATAGGATGTACCAAGTATGTGAGTGATACATGAATATGATAAACAATTTAAAACATGTTGAGTATGCTTTAGCAACCAAAATCATACATTAAAAGTAATATTGGATGCAAATGACTCTATGAAACTCCATAAGATGAAAACATAATCATAAACAAGAGTTTGAAATCTGAATGAGAGTCAAGTACACTTTTAAAGCATAAACTATTTATGTGGGAGATTCTCTAACCTACATAGACCATGTGAGCTACATAGAATCCAATTTATATGACTCCTCAAGAGGACCCAATATACCTTCCCAGGGTATAAAGGTATGACTGTGGCGTGATCACTAAAAACTGATGCCCAACAGAGGGGACTTGCAAACCTATGGGGGCACATAGTTCTAGGACTAAGGGTACTCTCACCCAGTCCAACTCGGTGCTAAATACTACTCCCAAAACATATACATATAGCTCATATAATACTGGGGCATATCTGATGCCAAAACTGATCATAACTGGTGACATATCTGATGTCAAAACTATTCATTACTAGTGACATATCTGATGTCAAAATTGTTCATGACTGGTGACATATCTGATGTCAAAACTGTTCATGACTGGTGACATATTTGATGTAAAAACTATTTATAAACTGGTGACATATCTGATGTCAAAATTGTTTGAAAAGCAATAGGGTGTATCCGATGTCATGCAATTCAAAATCATACACCTAAAGAATGTGCATAACCATAACTCAAAAAAATACTTTTCCTTTCTAAATTCATACTTGAATAGGTGGGCACGTAATTTCATAAAATACATAAGGACATGTTATATAAATATGTAAACTTTCACTTAAAATCATGAAATTCAATGGAATCATGCTAGAATTCAACTTTAATACATGTACTTTTGAAAACAATTAAGGAATCTTCATAAAATCATAGATAAACCATAAGAAACCATGAATTGATGCATAAAAACTGATTCCATAAGTTTCCCCCAATTTTAATCAAAACCCTAATTTCATAAGTTCATAATTCAAAGTAAGGATTGGGGGTTTTTGGCACAACGGTGAAAGGAACCCATTGTTGAATACCCACATACCTTGATTGGAGCTAATCCACTTGAATTGGACAAATATATGAGGCTTGAACTTGAAGCTTGAGACCTTGAGCTTGGGGGAATTCTTTTCCTTTTTGGGAGGTGAATGAAGGGTTTTTAAGAGACTTGGGATGTTAAGGGTGAAAACCCTTCTTGAAATAGTAAAAACGACCTCACTTAGGAGTTAAAAGGATAGGTAATGACTAAAATACCCCCGTGACTTAATTTAGAAAAATTGTTAAAAAGAGTCAGCTTTAGGTTCCACAGGTGTAGTCTACAAATCATAGACCCAACCACGACCCGTGGTTCCTTCTCATAGAAACTGCCCAAGATTTCAGGCTGCTGAAAGTTTTCTATGACTCAACAGGATGATCGTGGAAGCTTCCACGAGTCGTAGAACTAAGTCATGGAAATAAGGGGACTTGACCACTCTCAGTCTGAGTTCCACGACCCATGGAAACCTTCACGAGTCATGAAACTTACTCTTGGTTCTCAGACCTGAGGATGGTTTACAAAATTGGAATCATGAGTCACTTCCACGGCTCGTGGAACCACCCACGACTCGTGGACTTAACCCGTGATTCCTGGAAGTTCAAAAATTTCTACAAGTCCTGAGTTTAAAAGCTGGGTCTATTTCTGAGGTGTTACACTTTGAGTGGTGCTTCAGTTATGGTTGAGCCTCCAGTTCTTCAACAGGGTTGTATGATGGTATTGGAGTATGAGGCAAAGTTTCACGAGATGGTTAGGCATACTGCTAGGACTGTGCCTTCAGAGTTTGATAGAGATCAGAGCTTTGTTGGAGGTTTGATTTCATCACTCTGTTTGGTGACTGAGCACTTGGTTACAGTTAGGACTACCTTTCTTTAGGTGGTCGGCCATGGTTGGGCTATCGAGGGTTTATGCTGTGAGGCTTATGGAGGTAGTGCTAAGAGACGTCATTGCCAGGACAATTTCTGAGGTTCCCAGACACGAGGTAGGGTATTCTCTACCAGAGATTGGTTCCATTGCTTCTTATCTAGTAGACCAGTTCCAGTTGCTCCATAGGTTCTAGAGGGTGGTTTCATAGAGTATGTCAAGCAAAGTGGACATGGTACAGGTTAGGTTCTTCAAGGTTTGCATTCAGGGTGTGTAGGCCGTGGTGGCCGGTCAGGTTTAGTGAGATCTTCCCATCCGACTTCATTAAATGGGATTTGCTTTTAGTACGGTAAGCATGGGCACTTTTCTAGGGATTTCCCTATGACCGTGTAGCCCAGTTAGCATGGGTGTTATGATTATGGAGTGGTTGGTAAATATTGTAGAGATTATCCCTGGCAAGGGATGGCCGAGCCTTCAAATTTGACTACTCAGTCCAGAGTTAGATCCTATTAGTCCGATGCCTCTCTTGGTGGGCCAGAGGTAGAGATTCCTGATATTATTGCTCCAGGTAAGGCTTTTGTTACCTTCAGTTAGTGATAGTATTATTCACATTTCAATTCTATCCCATTTTCATGTTTATGCTTACATGCCTACCTGTTACTTGTTTAGTTATTTTACAACTTGAGTTGCAATGCTTATGCTTGTAATTTTTCTCGGTAGATTATTCTTTAGTAGTGGATAGGGTGAGTTATCCTTGGGAGGTGATTACCCAGAGTTGTGACTCGTGGGTAGGTCTTGTTAGCCTCTTTTTTGGTTGGTTTTGTTTCCAATTTAGTTATGGTTCTAGACTTGGTTTGAGTCTTCCTTTTCTAGAGGTCCTAGATGGTTGTTGCCTAGGCCATTATCTAGCATTATTAGAGGTCCTTTTGTTGATTTGGTGTGATATCAGTGGTTCTGCCAGAGATTTAGGTTCTATTTTAAGTCGAGAGGTGTAGGTTGTGCTAGTAAGCAATGGTTGGTTTTGCTTTTCTTGGGTGTTTGAGTTGACCCTCTTGGTTTGGTTGGTTTAGGATGTTGACAGATAGGGGTTTCTTTCCTTTTTTTCTTTTGCTTCAAGCTCAGTATGAGATGTTCTCATTTTTTTTCCTCAGTCCCTGTTGGGATGAGTTTTGATCGTGGTACTCTTGTTGAGTTTTGATTATGGTATTGTGGTCGAATTTTGGCTTTAGAATTTTGTCTAAGTGTTGACTGTAGCATTATGGTTGAGATATGATCGTATTACTTTGGTTGGGTTAGGAATTCGGCCTATTCTTATCCTGCCTTATTGAGTTCTGACAATATAGATGTGGGAGCTAAGGGAATAGCTCCAGGTTTATCTAAAAAAGGGTATGTCAAGTTGGTTGTATCTTTGGAAGAGATTGTAAAGTTCAGTGTATGCTAAGGAAAGGTTTGGTTAGGATGAAAAAAGAGGGAGATGAATCCTTGTTTGAACATATGTGTTTTAGTAGATGACTGAGGTGACAGTTGAGAGTTACTTTGGCTTGTGTGTTGGTGACTTGCTTTGACTGAATTCAGATTCGGAGTGGCATTTCCTTCGATAGGCTGGAGGTTAGTTTTTTCTCTAATAAGCATTCGAGGTAGAGGACATTTCCCGTACTACCTTTGGCAATTTGTTGCATCGACTATGGTTTTCTTGCTGTATTCTTTGGGAGGCCCATGTTTAAGTAGCATCTATGGATTGGGTAATTTGTATATTCAGAGCCTAGTGGGCTCTGCTTCCTAAGTGTTCATCAACTGCATACGGGTATACTCATGGGTTCAATAGAGGCATTGGTTGGTAAATTTGAATTGGGTTTCAGAATCGTGGGCCAGCAGACTACTTCAGGTTCTTCGTGGATAGTTCTCTTTGGTTGCAGCATCTTTGTACCGGAAGGCAGTGTATGCAGACAACTTAATTTACTTATTATAGTTGTGGAGTAGTAGTTATCCTTGGACATCCAGTCCTTGGCTAACCATTTGATTAAGCTAGACACTCCAGATCTCAGTGGTGTTCTTATCAGTACGAGGTTCATTCTACTTTGGTTGGACAAATTTAGCGTTGGTGTATTGTATGTGATCAGGTTGTGCGGGTTGAAGCTAGCAGGGATACTTTAAGTCCCGATGGTACATAGAGTTTGATGGTCGCCTTTGTATTCCGAGGGTTGAAAGCTTGATTTGGTGGACTCTTCGAGTGGTGGTCTATTGTATGGGATTCCAACATTGGTTAAACTCGACCAGTGTGGAACAGAAGTTCAATATGTTATATACTTTGGAGTTGTTGTTTCATGTGCAGATGCAGTAGAGCATTTTTTTCGAGCCAAAGAGGTGAGCTAGAAGGTTAAGACTTTGCCAATAGCTAAGTGGCAACCTTGGACCTCAGACACCTTTTCCTTTGCCTACAGGGTGTTTTGACTTGATATTCGCGGTATGGTGGACTTCTTTCCAAGGTGAGATTAGTAAGGTGATTTCAAAATCGATTAGTGATCGAGTATTTGGAGTAGCAGCAGTGACTCTTAGAGTTTGGAGCTTAGTTGATGGTTACAGATTTCATGGTAGGCTTACCTCACTCCTTGCAGAGGCTTGGTCTTAGTTTAGGTCTTTTGGTCAGGTTTCCCTGGTTCATTCCTCTTTATTTTGATTTAGACTTGGCATGGTTTAGCGAGGTTGGTTTTGTTCGGCAATTGGGAAATTTCTCTTCGACACAGGGTGCTATTCCATGTCATTTATAACCCTGGCATGCTAGTTGTAGTTAGGCTCTGGTGGTTGATTCAATTGGGTTTAGGTGTCAAGATTGACCTTAGTAGAGGCAGCTATCCATTGGTTCATGGTCAGTCGAGATAGATTACTACAGTTTTCAAAGATATGCTTCGGGTTGGTATTTCAGATGTCAAGGAAAGTAGGCTATAGCTTGACTTGGACAAAATTTGTGTATAAATATAGCTTCATTTGAAGTGGTTTACGAGCAGGAACTATGGATCTCCGGTGTTTTAGTTGATATTTTGAGAGTGGCTCGAGTGTTCGACTTATATGAAGCTTCATGATTATGGTGCAAAAGGATTCAATTCAGAATAAAGGGTTTTGCGAATCAGCGGGTTCATGAGTTAAAGTATTGGGTTGATGGCTTTCTTGGTGAACTTGGTTGTGGTTTTGAGGATTCAAGTTCTGTGTGTTGATCGCCTTGGTGCTCTGATTTTGATGTTGTGTCGGTGCTTTCCGGTTGAGATTCTTGAGGTTCAGTTTGGGTTGGCAGATCTTTGGAGTTAAAAGTTGTAATCTAGCTTGGCTAGTAAGTAGTTTTGGCTTGTTTGCTTTTCTTGGTCTCATTCCATTGGGTGCCATCTGGTCGAGGAGGCTACCCGGGTTGTCCGAAAGAGTAGTGCAGGCTTTGTATCCGCAGTTCTTGAGCCTCTATTGTTTCCTCCTTTCTTGACTTTTGAGGACGATCCTTTTTAGTAGTGGATGATATAATGACCCTTTCGGTCATTCTCGTGTTTTCACCTTCCTTGTACTATTAGATCTTGCCTATAGAGTCATCAAGTCATTTATGGCTTGCTGGGACTAGTAGTTCGGTGCCCGGGCCGTTTGTTTGGTTTTCATGGTCGTTTCCCCATTTTACAGCTTTAACTTTGGAAATCATTGACTTTAGTCAACATTCTTAGCTATCGTGCTCGGAATCAAATTTTGACAGTTCTGTTAGCTTTGGGGTGTGAACTTTGGTCTAGGTGGACCTTTGGTCAGGATCTGGGAGCTTCTCAACTTGAAATTCTCTCTCGTTTTGTGTTTTCAGGTCAATTGGGCTCGTTTGGTTGACTTGGGTCAACATTCGGAGATGACGGCCTCCAATGGAAATTTTGTTCACGTTGTTATCTCCGTAATGTCAATTTTAGGCTAGAAGGACCTTTGGTGCGGGTTCCGCTTCCAAGCTTATTTTGGGCCATGGGGTTCAACTTGGGAAAAGTTAGCCTAAGGTTGGTTTTTGGGCACAGGGTCCACAGTTTGCTAAATTGACCACTGTTGAAGTTTTCGTCGATTCGATTGAGTTTGAAATACCATTTCTAGTTCAATAGCTCAGGTCGTTTGTATTCGCTGGACCCCAGATGCATTCCCGAGGTTCCATCAGAGTCAAATTCTAAGTTGGCATGGTTGTTGGCAGCTGGTTGCTGTCATGGAACCAGCAAGCCTTTGCCCACGTATGGGCACGGCCGCATGCGCAGCAGCGTGCCATCCGCCCCCTCCTCTTAGCCCTCGCCTAGGCAGTGTATGGGCCACGTGCGCAGTGGCTGGCCATGTGCGTAGTGATTGACATTGCCTTCGCCGGGCCTGAATTTTAGATTATGTTTTTGTTTTACTTTGAGCTTAATTGTGCCCTCACCGGGCTTGAATTTTATCGATTGTGTGCCAGGTTGGTCTTACATGCCCTATTATTCCACCACCCGTCCCTTGCAAATGCGTTAAATTCCTACGCTTAGGCTTGTTCTTGAATGAAATTATGAGTGCAAATTCGAGTATCACCTTGTTAATATTAGCATAGAAATAATCTTTGTGGGTTTTCTTAATACTACGGTTCTTTTCCAAGGAGCAAAAGTTTTGATTATTTTCTTTTTTTCTCTTTTGTTTTTGTGTGTCGAACCAGGTTGGTGTTTCCCTATGATAGATTGAGATGTGACTTTCTTAAGGGAAAATTCCAAGTTTTAGTGTAGAATTGAGTCCGTAAGTGCTTGTCTCAAAATGAGCCCATCGAAAAAATTTCCATGGTAATTTATTTTTGAAAATGAAAGGAAGAAGGGAAATGAATTTTTGAGGAAAAGCATTCTCTTGTCATGACTTGCACACTCTCGCTTTGGCTTGATTGACTCACAAATCAGTGTGTAATGAACTTGGAAAAGCTTGTCAAAAGTCATTTGCCCCAATTGATTGTGGGACTAATGAATGAAGTCTTGTGGCATGATGCCTTGTGTGGTGAGGTTGTACCTTAATTCTTGTGCATAAGTGTCATCTAGAACTTGCACCGAATGTGATTCAAGGCAAAATTTTAGGTGTAACCCAGCCTGGAAGATGACCTTAGGCCCTTTTTGATAAGCCACTTCACCCAAATGAATTCCCAATAACATCAACTCCTAGTGAACCCCTTTGAGCTTGTGACTGTTCTTTGGCGCCTTGTCAACACCTTGACCTTTTGGAACCTCTATCTTGGAACCCATCCTCCTTAATTGCTTAAAAATGAAAAGTAGGCTAAAAGCCTAAGTTTGGGGGGGGGGGGGACAAAAGACAACATAGGCAAATGCCTAAGTTTGGGGTTGCATATGAGTAAATGAGGAGAATAAAAGAAGTGCACTTCAAGTGCAAGGTAGCACCTTAATTTCAAATTAAAAATTGCTCTAAAATATCAATCCAATGAGAAAATTTAAAAGCAAAAATAAATAAATAAAATATTTGGGTGCTACCAACTGAAGGTGATATAAGGTGTGAATGATCATGAGTTAAAAAGGAGAAATCTTGGGTTGAAGTTGAAATGAAAAATGTGAGCGGTGTTCGAAATGAGAACAAAGAGCATTAGGGAGGTGTAGTCACTTGAACCAAATGATATCCTCACCTTAGACCTATCCAACATTGTAACCCGCAAGTCCTTGGTGATTCCAAGCTTGGATACCCTACATTACTGGCGATCTACATGAAGGGCAAGCCTATGGTTCGACGCGTATGCACTTGAACTTCCTTGTGAACCCGACCCTATTTGTCATTTTTTAATTAATCAATTTGCTTTTTAAAAAATAAATATAATAATATAGAAATAAATTTATATTTAATTTAATTAGAAAACCCAACAAACAAGGTCGTTATGTCATTCGGTTTCTTGGTCAAGATCGTGTCAAATCATTTAATAAAAGAATTGATGGAGTACCCGACCTTATACATAAATATTTCAAATTAAATAGACCCAGACAAGTTATCTTCTCCCATTTCTCTCTTCTCTTGAAATTCCCCACTCTAAACCTGTCACCTAAACCCACTGAGGTTAGCGATGACACCTATTTGACCCGCCGATAGGTAAGCCAATCAAAAACACGATTTGAAAATAAGGTAAAAATGCAGAAATTTAACGATTTAAAACTCATTAAGTCATAAAAGAGTTCTTTTCATAAAAAAAATATAGAGTACAATGTGGATGTAATAAGAATAATTTCAAAACCAGAAAGTCACCAATACAATCCTCTAAGAATTCAATACACCTCCAGAAGTCTCAAAATCATTTAGGAATGCAAAAAGAAACAAAAACATAGTAGATATCTGATGAGGACTGTGGAACAACCAAGAAGATACATCAATATATTAATGGAATCAACATCTAACAACTACTCAATCAGCCACTAGAGGTACCCGACACAGAACCTTCATGAAGAGTGCAAAAAGTAACAAGTGTGAGTACTAATCGACTGTAATGACCTTCTAGGTCATTTTCTATTTTTTGTCCTTTTTCTACATTTTGAGATTTCCCGCAGTGGCTAAAGGTAATTTATGACTTATCGATACTGACAGTTCGATGCCCGAGCCATTCGCTAGGTCATTATGACCATTTTCCTATTTTAGAACTTGAACTTAGAAAATCTTTGACTTCAGTCAACTTTCTTGGTAAACATGCTCAGAATCAAATTTTGATAGTTCCATCGGCTCCAAAATAGGATTTTGTTCTAGTGGGACCATAGGTGTGGGCCTGAGTGCTTTCAATTTGTTTTGGTGTTGCTTTTTGTGTTTTCAAGCCAGTTTGGCTGGTAGGGTTGACTTTGGTCAAAATTCAGAAAAGACTTCCTCGAATGGAATTTCTATCTGCGCTGTTAGCTCTGGAATGTCAACTTCAGGCTAGAGAGATCTTGGCTTTGGGTCCCGTGGCTTCCAGACTTATTTTAAGGCATTGAGTTTTGAGTCAGTTTTGGGCACGGGGCCCACTTTTTGTTAAAACGATCTCCGCTGGGAGTTTCATCGATTTAATTGAGTCTAGAATGCTGTTTCTGGTTGGGTAGCATGGTTAGTTTGTGTTCACAGGGTTCTAAATGAATCTAGTGGGTCCATAGATCGACTTTTCTGTCTTGTGAACTGCTGGTTGCTGCTATAAAAGTTGTAGACCATTTTGATTATCGCGATCACGAGTTGGCCATCGCATTCGCGATGGTCTAGTTTCTTGACCATCGCGATCGTGAAGGTTGCTTTTTGCATTCACGATGAAGCAGGCAGGGGATTGCTCTACACGATCGCATGGCTGGCCTGTCGCAATCGCGATGGTCTGGATCGCTCTTCTTCGCGAACACAGGGGTCCTGTCGTGATCGCGATGAAGGACCCCAGATAGCTATTTAAGCTGTCCATTTTATTTTCTCCTCCATTATTTCATCATTTCTCCTTTGCTAAGCTTCTAAGCTCTTGTTCCAACTCCCTTATATTAGCATTCTTCATCCGGTAAGTCCCCTCTACACCCCTCTCTTCTTTTCCGTGTTACTTCTCGTTAATTTCCTGCTAAAACTCCATCGTTGGTTGATTATGGGATCTTGGATGATCCTTGTAGAGGTCCGTTCTTTAGCTGCATGTTGGTGGGTCAGTGGAGCTCATTTCTTAGGCGTTTGTTCTCTTGGTTTTTGGTAAGTTTCTGCCCTCCAATCCTTGAATTTTACGTTGTTGGGTTCTTGACTTAGTAGCACTTCAGGGCTGTTTTGGGCCCCAAAATGAGCTCCATTCGCTCTAAAATTTCAAGCATTGGTTTCTAAATCCACTGCAAGCATTATTATGAATTTTGTTTTCTGTTTCATTGTGCGAGCCTCGTGGGATATTTTTCTGACCTGATTTCAGGCCCAATTTTCTGTATAGCAATATGGGTGTCGTTCTTCTCATCTTGACACCTAGATAATGTTCTTGATAGCGTGATAGCTTTTTGAGGTTGTTCAGAAGGGAAAGACACATAAGTGATAGTTCGTGCCTGCAGTTCTGCCCCAAGGTAGGTTACAATTTACTTTCTAGACTGAGTGTAGTTGGATTTTATATATTTAATTAATACTGGAATGTTAGGTTAGATTTTAGATAGATTTAGGCTTAAATCCTATTTATCGCTTATAATTGGCCATTTCAGGTTATAGTGTAGAATTATCATATTTACCCTTAGTCTAGGAGCTTGTAGTATCTTTGTGGCTAGCTTAGAATCCCTAGTTTGCTTTTAGGAGGTTTTAGCAGTAGAGTAGAGAATCTTGGTGAATTTTTGTGTTATTTTCCTATTTTATTCACTTTGTTCTACTGTTGTGTGTAACTGTGGGTTCAAGGTCATAACTTGGATTGGACGGAGTTCCAGGTCAGTTCTCTTGGTTTGGAGGGTATTTTGCCCTATTTTTGACTTGTTGTGAATGATTTTCCTTTGGTTGGTTATTTCATGTTCATATTGCATCGCACATCATGGATATAGAAGGAAAGCACTTCAAAGGTTTTTTGTTCAAAAATGAGGTTTACTATGGCTACATTGACTTTGGGATTTGGAAATGAACCGTGTTGGAATTTTCTACGGATTTTGGAAGGAAAATGGGAAAATACTATTTTTATGCATTATTTATAGTCTGATGCAGTATTTCGGACCCCTGATGTGTTATTCCGAGTTTTTACCTTCCATTCATCTACTCATATATATATGTATAGTCCAATGCGGTATCCTGGGCACCCGATGCAGTATTCTGGGTTTATACTATTATGCATTCATACATCATAGCATTCTCATGACATTACATTGGTTGGTGCTTTTGGATTGTTGCTATTTTGGGATTGGCTCTTGTCGTGCTTCACTTTTTATTGGCTTATTTATTTTGATTTTGGTTTTATAACTAGATTTAGGTGGATCCCTGTGTTTTAACTACTTTCCTGTATCTTATTATCTATAAATTATCTTTCTGTGCTTGGGTGGCCTATGGTGCCTACTTAGTACCCATTGTCTTGATACTCATACTACACTCTGCATCTTTTTCTGATGCAGCACTTATTATGAGCCACCTTCACTACCATCCTATCATTCGACGCCTGTTGTAGTGCGGATCGTGGTGAGCTCCCGATGCTTTTGGAGACTTTACATGCCTTCCATCTTGTATATTTTGTCTATATTTTGTATTTTGGATAGACAACGTCTGTTGTATAGCTACTCCTTACTATTAGTTTCTCTTGTTCTAGTGACACCAGGTCCGGGTTCGTTCTCATTTTGTTTTGTCTCTTTGGTCACTTTAGGGCCAAATTTTGTATATTGGATATAGTTGGTATGTATATATATGTTATTGGCCCTATTTCCTTATCATTGCCTTCCGTTTTTCATTACTTAAACTATTTTATTGTCTTCCGCATCATTGTGTTTTAACTTGTCTACTTGGGGGGTTATGTTGACGCCATCATGACTTGGTTTTGGGTCGTAACAGAGTGGTATCAGAGCTCTAGGTTCACCGGTCTCACCAGTGCAAGAGCAAAGTGTATAGTAGAGTCTCGTGGATCGGTAAGATGACATACTTATCCAATCTGCGAGAGGCTATAGGACATTCCTAGGAAGTATGTCATATTGTTTGATTCTTTGTCGTGCATTTTTGACTTGATCAACTTCTGAGTATCTTTGTTTCACTCTTTCTCAGATGATTCGGACAGGATCTACAGCGGGTTAGGAAAAGGACCCTATATATATATTGGAAAACTAAACCATCCCACGACCTGGTATCATAGTATAAGAGCTGCTAATAAATAATAGAGTACAAGGATCTAAAATAATATATACAACTATCTCTGAATAACAAAAAAGAGTACATAATACATAAGAGGATATAAAAGCTAAGCTCCGGTCTCCAGGAGCTCACCCTTAGTCTCGGATGATCCAAAAGCGCTCCGCATGAGTCTCCATAAGTCAATGTCGATGGACTACACTAGGATCTGTACTAGGAAGATGCAGAGTGTAGTATGAGCACTAATTTCAAAGCAATGGGTACCCAGTAGGCATCATAGGTCGACTGAGTGCATATAAGATATAAAAGCAATAAATAACAGAAATAAAAGGAAGTTGTCACCGAAGCAAATGGGTAAGTACACGCAAGCTAGAATAGATAGAATACAAGGAGAAAATAATCATGCTCAGCTAGCTACTAGAAATATATATCACAGAACACAAGTGAAGGAAAGAAGAACGCACATGGGGTCCTTACAACAATAATATATAGAAAGGGAGTTTAAAAAATAGGTGGTATACCAGAAACCTCAAGTAAAAAGGGAATGAAGGAAAGTAACTGAACATAGACATGCTAGCAGTGAATCACACAAGGTAAGGATGATCAAAATAAAACCACAAGTAACTATAGATTGAACCAGTGCTACACTAAGATAATTATAAGAATAAATCTACCTACAGTCCCAACGGGCACCCATACACATGAGGCACACATACAAGTGAAAACAAACCCTTCGATATCCCATACTACTGGAGCGTACACTCAACAAACAAAAAACAAGAGTGGAATCATACAAAAATGGATGATATGATGCAATAGTGTGAAACCAGGTGTAATCGCAGTACCGTATGTACCTCCTCTAATGCCTATAGGCCAGTAAGTAGGATCCATGAAAGGATGCACCCGTACATCTCAACTACACCATATACCCCTCCTTCGACACACTCAACACGTAGCCGCTGGTCCGGATAGCCAAGGTCCATGGAGGTCCTCAACCACATAGTAAATCTCAGAATATTAATAACATCGTCCGAAGTATATCTAGATCCAAATCTATAACCAAAAGCTCAAAAGAGTGTCCGGTGTCTGGCCAGGTCTAAAACAGTAAATCATGTCTCAAAAACCTCAAATAAGGATGCCCGGGCGCAATTGAGTCTAAAAAAGTTATAAAACAGGTCTGATGCTCAGCTCGATCGAGTCTAGTATCATCTCAAATCAGGAGGAAAACCATGTATAACACTACGGCTCATCCGAGTCTAGTATAAGTATGAAAATCGGTGATAAAATCATCATTTTAACTATTTTACCCCAAGAAGATCCACAAAATTAGTTCCAAACCCTTTCATAACCATTTTTACTGAAAACAGGCCCTCGGGGCCATGCAAGTTTTAGAAAACCATTTATAGTGGTCCCGCGGCCCAAAATAGTAGTAAAATATGCAGAAAAATCCTTTATTATACATGATAATGGTATACCGAACACAACAACATCCCAATGGCTCATAATTAATCTATCCCTACACAAGCACAAATCGCTCTACAATACAAATAACTAGCTCTACAATCATAATATCGATGTCTGGGACTCATGGACATTCAAAAAATAACCCACTTTCTATGGTCTAGAGTCAAATACAAGGCCACACAGGACCACAAGGGTAATACTAGCAACTACAATGAATACTACAACAAAATGAGTAAAATAAGATGGACAGAAATGAAGCAGACAAGGTCTGGGGTGCTATGCTAATAAGCCCATCCCAAGGATGATAATTAGTATAATTATAGCCTATATACGCAAAGTCTAATATGGAGGGGATCGTAACCTACATGTCGTCCGATGATAAGCTACTAAAATGATGAAGTCCAAGCCTGAATTGCTCCAAGAAGCTCCGAACAGAAGTCAAACTATCAAGAAAGTAATCTATGCATTAAAATAAGACTAACGATACCTATATTACTAAAAATATAGCCATGTCAAAATTTGGGTCACAAGTGGACCCATGGGCCCCACAACTCGAAGCCAGAAATAAATAATGGCACGATGATCCTAACACTCCCATGAGTGCATGCTCAGAATTTGAGCAGAATAGGACCACTGGAGGAGGGACCTCGCAATCACATAGAGCAAAGGGAGCTGGGTCGACTGGCCCTTCATCACGATCATGTGAAGGGACCCTCGCAGTCATGATGACCAACGAGGCAGACCATCACGATCACAATGGCTTCCCTTGCAGTCACGATTAAGGCCTGAGGCCTGCACCTGCAACAACAACCAACAGAAACCTTAAGGGGAAAAAGTCTCTGGATGGGCCCACAGGACTCATCCGGGACTCTGCACATGCAAATGAACTATGTTACAATGAACTATGGACTCAATAGAATGAATAAAACAACCAACTGAGTTCAATTTAATAAAAAGTGGATCCTACACCCAAAATCAACCTTAAGACAAAATGGAACTCAACACCCTAAAATGACTCCAGAAGCCTCGGGACCCAAACCAATGGACTCTCTAGCCCAAAGTTGACATTTCAAATCTAACAGCGCTGATGGAATTCCCATTCGAGGCCATCTTCTTTGAATATTGACCAAAGTCAAACTTCCAAGTTCAACGGGCCAGAAAACACAAAATGCAACACAACACCAAAATGAAAGCTCCTAGACTCCCATCAAAGGTCCATCAAGACCAAAATCCATGCTCCAAAGCTAACGGAACTGCCAGAATTTGATTCCGAGCATATTTACTAAGAATGTTGATCGAAGTCAATGATTTTCTAAGTTTAAGCTCTAAAACAAGGAAACAACCATAAAGACCAAACGAACAACCAGGACACCAAACCACTAGTCCTAGCAAGCCATAAATAACTTGGGGCCTCTACAGGCAAGGTCTAACAGTACAAAGAAAGCGTAAATGCGAGAATGATAAAAAGGGTCATTACATTAATTCAACTTATTAGGTCAAGATTGCTTTTCAACTTCACAGTTCACATAGATATTTCTATAAATATGTGGTTAACTAGAATCTCAACCTTCAAAAACACTGACATAATCTGACTTAAATCAATTAAAGGAGAGTGATAACGCTCAAAGTACCACTCCAATTACGAAGCATAAGCGATCATTGTCAAATATAGAACCCAACAAAGGTTGGGGTCGATCCCACAGAGAATATGGTGAAAGTTAAGCCTTTAGTGAAGTATGTGACTAATGGTCAATAGTTTCCGGTAAATAAAGGGGGGGGTTGTGTGAACAAAAGCGAATAATAATGTATGAGAATTAATCAATAGGAGAATGAACTAGGGAAGTGTTTACCATAGCGTTGGTGACAATGTCGATTCTAAGCTTAACCGGGTTTTTGCTATAGGTGTGTCACGATGTGATTGAATTAATGGTATCGTCTAAACGTTTCTCAACCAAATAGACGAATTTACTTTTCAATTCTCTCGAACTTGAAAAGGTGTGCTTTTAGATTTCAATCCTAAACATCAAGTAGATTAATCTAGTTACAGCATTAATCATAAGACGAGAGTTAGTAGTCTCGAATCCTCGTTGTTAATCAAGTTTCCCAGTTTTAATCTCTTTACTCAAGCAAATTAAACCTAGGCATGTTCTAATGTTTGCAACCACTAGAAAACGTTAAATAATGAATGATTAACAATGTGACAACATATATATTGAACCCGTCGCTACCCGGAATCTATATCGCTACTTTAGCCATGGCTCCCACAACCCTAGTTGTAGGAGGTTTAGTTACTCATGCTTGTAGAAGAATAAAAGAAAGTCATATTCATAATAAAGAAAAGAGATCCTTACAATGTAGTGAGAACAATCTTTAATTATTCCAAGAACAAGAAAACAAGATCCCAAGAACAAATCAAGAACACGAATTCAAGAAGTAGAAAAACGTGTTTCTTGCTCTCCACTTCGATTAAATCTCTCCTAAAACTATTGGGAGAACTATTGTAAAAAGCTTGGTAAATAAAATAAACCTAACATAGGGTATTTATAGGAGTCTAGGAAACAAATCCCAAAAACGCTCGGATTCCGCGTCGCGGACTGCCCAGGTGTGACGGCCAGGCTGACGGACCGTCACTGGCTTGACGGACCGTCGCCTGGACCATCACCACTAGGCAGTGGTGCTGCCTTGGTGTGACGGTTTGGGTGACGGACCGTCACACCCTTGACGGACCGTCGCCTGAACCGTCACTCTTATCCAGAATGCTCTTTTTCTCGTATTTCCTTCCGTTTCCATGTTGGTCTCCATTTCCTGAAAATACAACATAAAAACATCAAAAACGACAACGGTTGCTTGAAAGCGTACGATTGTTCTTAGTTTAAAGGAGTCGAAAGTGCCGTAGAATGGCGGCACATCAACACCCTCAACTTAAAACGTTCGCTTGCCCTCAAACAACATGACACAAAAACAATAATACGATGACTCAACTAAGAAAAAAAACTCGTGTCTCTAGCAAGTCATGGTCATTCATTAGTTCATTAAATCAAGCTCTCTCGTAGCACACAAATGTATGAAACACTAACTTGCAAGGATCCAAACATGTCATTCCGATATGATAGAATATTATGCATACACATGCGCAGCTATCCTAACAATCAATAGGCAATACAGAAATCTTGGTGCCCTCACCACAAAGAATCCCACACACAAGATTGGGACTAGGTAAGCTCACACTCAAATATTTCAAAACAAATGACATGCGATACCATAGGCTGCCCTTACTATCTATTTCAGTTCTCAGAAAAGGCGGCTCATGATCACTACAACTTTTAGCTTGTAATGAGGCTTCAGGTGCAGGTAGGATACATTTAGGGGTTAGTGACTAAGCCCTCCTTGGAACCACCGACGTCTTATTACCACATACTTTACTTTGTCCATCCTTATTCACCTTTTTATTTCCTTCTTTCTAGCTATAGGTGCGACCCCTTTATTTTGCCAATTCTTTTTATTACTTTTTTGATCTTTTTCATCTCTTTTTATTTTTCTTTTCTTTTCTTAGGCACACACCCGAATTTTCATTCTATTCACAACCAATCTTCTCCATCCTCTTTTTCTTATCATTCACCTCTGTAGTAGCCACCCTCAACTTAGGTTGATTGCCTGCGTTGAGGTGCACAATGTCCATGGCAGGACCAGGGCCAAAACAGGATTCACCTCTATGGTAGCCACCCTCAACTTAGGCTGATTGCCTGAGTTGAGGTGCACGATGTCCAAGGAAGGACCAGGGCCAAAATAGGGATTCACGTTAAACAGGAACGGTGACATGTTATTTGAAAGAATAAGATCAATTATGGCTCAAACAGGGATCAAAGGGATTATTTATATCTGGACGGTCTTTTAGGTTAAGTGGACTGCACACAAAAAGGGCCTGTGATCCTTTCCTAAGCAACCAAACTTCGAACTTAACAAAATAGACCGGGCAAGTTCTAGATGCATGCACAAAGTAAGAATTTATAACAATAATCTCACACACTCTTGGCACCAAGAAACTATATCGCTACCAACTATCAAACAACCGCTCGGCTTAAGCACACTCATTCTAATCATACTCACACAATGACATTCAAGGATCCAGACAGTCAATCGTTTCAACATAAGTACAAAACCAAAAAATTTTTAAAAGGGGCCTCGTTTTAGTCAAGAAAATGCCATGATTCTTTGCTATAGACACTAAAACACAATTAACAAAATTTAAAATAACAACCTAAACATGCCGGTTCTACTACATAGCACACCGGAGGGAAAAGAAACACGGCAATAAAAACCCTCGGTGGTAACTCACAGGTTTCCCCACACCCTCAACTTAGACTCATGCATTGTCCCCAATGCATCCATATGAAAGCTAAAAACTATGAGAGAAAGGAATACCTCTGAAGTCGATATGACTCAGATTCTGGAATGATGTTGGAGACCGCCCGGGTCTCCAAAATAGGAGAACTCGATGGAGTGTGTGCACACGACAACCTCATGTTGCGTTTTAGCTTCTTCTTTCATTGGTTTCGCAGCTAGTCGCGACAACTTCTTCGCTCTTTCTTTGCAGATTCTCTTGCGGTGTTTTCGTTTCTTTGATTTATTTTCATCGCCTTCCTCTACATGTTTCCCTTCCCGCACCATCCTTCTCACAACAGCTAGAGTCTCGACCAAACCCTTCTCCTCAAGATGAACATCCGCAGGAGCTTCCTCAATAACATTGACGACCGCGACCACCCTCCTGTCACTTGGTTGCTTCATCAATTTAGACACATCGAACTTGACAGCTTCATTGTTTAGTCTGAAGGTCAGTTCGTTTCTTTCCATGTCAACCAACACTCTTGCCGTGGCTAATAGTGGTCGTCCCAAGATTATGGGAACTTCAAAATCCACTTCGCAATCCAGGATCACAAAGTCAGATGGGAAGATAAGCTTACCAATCTTGACCAGCACATCAGATAATATTCCCACCGGTCGCTTTACTGAACGGTCAGCCATCATCACTCTTATGGACGTTGGTTTAGGAGCTCCCAAACCCAGTTTTTTATAGACAGCTAGCTGCATCAAGTTGATGCTAGCACCCAGATCACACAAGGCTTTCCCGAAGTTGAGCTTCCCAACAGTGCAGGGAACAGTAAAAGCGCCTGGATCTTCCTTCTTTTCGACTAACAATCTAGAGGAAATAGCGCTGCAATGGTGGAGGTTATCTTCTGGTTCGAAACTTACCGACCTCTTCTTGGTAATCAAGTCCTTCATGAACTTGGCATATCCAGGCATTTGTTCAAGCGCTTCGACCAGAGGGATGTTTATTGATATCTGCTTCAGCATGGTCATGAAATTCAGGAACTTCCCATCTTCCGCTTTCTTCTTGAGGCGTTGTGGGAAAGGAGGTGGTGGTCCAGGCATCATAGTTGGAAGCTTTTCAGCTTCCTTGATTTTCTCCACAGGCTCTAAAGTAGCCTCCTCGACTTCCTTGTTATCCACGATCTCACCCTCTTGAGTCTGAATTACAGGATGTGATTCCGGTAATATTTTTCCGCTTCTTGTGGTGATCGCCATACAGCTTGCGTCATTCCTCGGATGAGTAGTGTCGCTCGGCAAGGTACCTGTCTTCCTTGGGTTTAGAGATGCCGAGATTACGCCCACTTGCTGCTCTAATTGCTTGATCGAGGTGGAATGCGCCTCCACTATTTGACTCATGGACGATAACTCAGTCCTTATCTCCTTTACCCCAGAGTCAGTCGATTCTACCTTCAGCAGCATCTTCGCCATCATGTTCTCTAGCTTGGAATTCCCTGCCTTGTTGCTAGCTTTATCCCAATTACCAGGTGGTACATACAACCCACCTCTATCGGTGTTATTCCTCCAGTTTCCTTGATCGCGATTGTAGCCAGCTTTCTCATAGTAGTTGTCCTTCTGATAAGGCCGACCTTGGTTTCCTTGGCCATTGGCCTGGAAACCCCCCAAGTAATTCGCCTCCTCATCAATTTCCAACTCTGCTGCTCTACCTTGGGAACCCACAGCTTTTACCTTCTCCATACCTCCTGAGAACAAGTGGTTGGTCAGTAGGTCCAACTGCGTTTTCAGATGCGCCATGTCTTGGTCGCACTCCTCCTCTTTTCTGCGCTGCTCAGCTGACATACCAACTGCATAAGTGCTGGCTGCTACCTCTATATCCCGTGTATGCCAGGCCCTATTGGTTTTGGTGAGCCTGTCCAAAGTAGTTGTGGCCTCAATAAAAGTGAGACCCATGAATGCACCACCTGCTGCGTTGTCCAACGTTGGCTTGGTAGCCGAATTCAGTGCCCTGTAGAACGTCTGCATCAAGAAGTTGTCAGTCAATTGATGGTTCGGGCATTGCGTCAGCTTCTTCTTGAACCCCAACCAAGTCTCATGTAAAGCTTCGTGGGGTTGTTGTCTGAAATTACTTATTTCATCCCTCAACTGTATCATCCTAGAGGGAGGAAAAAACCTTTCTAGGAAAGCTCCTTTCAACTCTCCCCAAGTTGTGATAGAGTCGGGGGTCAGCTCTGTCAACCACAATGCTGCCTCATCAGACAGAGACAACGGAAACAACCTGAGCCTGATTGCCGTCTGACTTACTCCAGGCAACTCGAACGACTTGCAGATGCCCACGAAATTCATCAGGTGCTGGTTTGGATCATCCCAGCGGTACCACGGAACACTCCTCTCAAGTTCAACAGCTGGATCATCGTGCTTGTGATGTTGAACTTGGCTCCGGGCGCTAGCGGTGGAAGAGCAATGGCGCCCGTAGCGCCTACTCCATCCAAGTCGATATCCTCATCATTCAGCATAACATCGTCCTGCAGACCACCAGCATTCAGATTTTGTTGGGCCTGCAGTTCTGCAGCGAGCCTTGCTGCCTCTTGTTGTGCGGCCATATTCCGCCTCAATGTTCTAGCAAGATCGGGGTCGTAAGGTAATGTTGATTCCCCCAAGCACCGGGTACTTGTCATGCACAACTCTGTACCCTGTCAAAAACAAAAACAACAAATAAACGTAAAAGCAGGAAAGTATGACTAAGAGTCAAATAAACACACCGGACTTAACAAACAACCGTATTCCCCGGCAACGGCGCCAAAATTTGATAACGCTCAAAGTACCACTCCAATTACGAAGCGTAAGCGATCGTTGTCAAATATAGAACCCAACAAAGGTTGGGGTCGATCCCACAGAGAATATGGTGAAAGTTAAGCCTTTAGTGAAGTATGTGACTAATGATCAATAGTTTTCGGTAAATAAAGGGGGGGGGGGGTTGTGTGAACAAAAGCGAATAATAATGTATGAGAATTAATCAATAGGAGAATGAACTAGGGAAGTGTTTACCATGGCGTTGGTGACAATGTCGATTCTAAGCTTAACCGGGTTCTTGCTATAGGTGTGTCACGATGTGATTGAATTAATGGTATCGTCTAAACGTTTCTCAACCAAAGAGACGAATTTACTTTTCAATTCTCTCGAACTTGAAAAGGTTTGCTTTTAGATTTCAATCCTAAACATCAAGTAGATTAATCTAGTTACAGCATTAATCATAAGACGAGAGTTGGTAGTCTCGAATCCTCGTTGTTAATCAAGTTTCCCGATTTTAAATCTCTTTACTCAAGCAAATTAAACCTAGGCATGTTCTAATGTTTGCAACCACTAGAAAACGTTAAATAATGAATGATTAACAACGTGACAACATATATATTGAACCCGTCGCTACCCGGAATCTATATCGCTACTTTAGCCATGGCTCCCACAACCCTATTTGTGGGAGGTTTAGTTACTCATGCTTGTAGAAGAATAAAAGAAAGTCATATTCATAATAAAGAAAAGAGATCATTACAATGTAATGAGAACAATCTTTAATTATTCCAAGAACAAGAAAACAAGATCCCAAGAACAAATCAAGAACACGAATTCAAGAAGTAGAAAAATGTGTTTCTTGCTCTCCACTTCGATTAAATCTCTCCTAAAACTATTGGGAGAACTATTGTAAAAAGCTTGGTAAATAAAATAAACCTAACATAGGGTATTTATAGGAGTCTAGGAAACAAATCCCAAAAACGCTCGGATTCCGCGTCGCGGACTGCCCAGGTGTGACGGCCAGGCTGACGGACCGTCACTGGCTTGACGGACCGTCGCTTAGACCGTCACCACTAGGGAGTGGTGCTGCCTTGGTGTGACGGTTTGGGTGACAGACCGTCACACCCTTGACGGACCGTCGCCTGAACCGTCACTCTTATCCAGAATGCTCTTTTTCTCGTATTTCCTTCCGTTTCCATGTTGGTCTCCATTTCCTGAAAATACAACATAAAAACATCAAAAACGACAATGGTTGCTTGAAAACGTACGATTGTTCTTAGTTTAAAGGAGTCGAAAGTGCCGTAGAATGGCGGCACATCAGAGAGTAAACTCATTAATTAGCATACTCATAAGTCAGTTACTTTGCAATTTATACAAACCTTGCTATCAAATTAAGGAAATAGTCCAAACAAGACAATTGATCATTTTAAACCCTTCACATAGCAGTAGTATCCGCATAGATGCTCGTCATCTCACCTATAAGAGATCCACATTCCCCATTACTTCCATTATATGATTAATCAACACCAAAATACTTCTAAAAAGAGTCAACAAATGCCTCAACTTGCCTTAAAAGAAGCTTAATAAGTAAAAAAATGATTTTACCATTTTTAAAGCCTCAGAACAAGCCCAATCTGATCAAATACATAATCTACATAAGTAACCTATAAACACCCATATTGTAATACTTTTCTTTGGGTAAAAAATGTCAACCCAAAATTTAACCTGAGCCCCAAAGGGAAAACATGATTTTTATTTGAAAATCACATTACCCATAGCTTAAGGAACTCAAATATGAAATTTCACTGAAAATAGAGTACAAATTGATCTTTAAATCCTCAAAATATGGAATCATAACTTTAGCCCTAAATTACTCAACTTTTCATATTAAAAATCATGATATAAAGATAAAATCATCAATAATATATTGTTAAAAGTGTCAATATAAGTTAAGGATTATACCCAAAGATGAATCCCTGAAAATCACCTTTTGAATTGACCAAAAAAGAGTTTTGAAGCGTAAAAAATTGAGCTATGGAGTCTAAATTCAAAAAAGGATTTTTAAATCTGTCCAAGTGTGCTTACCCTTCGCGAACATGAAGATTACCTCACAATCGTGAGGTTGACTCATCCTGACCCATCACAATCGCGATGACTGCTTTTCAAATATGAAGAACAATTCTACCTAGACATGACCCGACTCCCCTAACCCTTTGCTATCATGGTGGCTAGCACGCGATGACCAACCGTCACCCTTGTTACAGATTATGATGAGAAGCTCATGAAGATGAATAACAAAATCACTGGCACCAGTAATAGTCAAAAACCAGCAACAAAAAAAACCAGAAATCTCAAATTGGACCCTCGGGATTCGTTTAGGACCTCGTGAACGCAAACCAAATATACTACTCCCTCCTTCCAAATTTATGTGAGTTTGTTTGACTTGGCAAGAAGTGTAAGAAAGAAAGAAAGACTTTTAAAATTTATGGTCTAAAATAAGTCATTGATGTTTTGTTGGCTAAAAATCATTTTATTAAGGGTAAAATAGAAATTTTAAAGTTAAACTTTTACTAAATATAAAAATGTGTCATTTTTTTGGACTGACTAAAAAGGAAATCATATCACATAAACTGGGACAAAGGGAGTACTAGACTAGAAATAACATTCTGAACTCAATGAAACCATCAAATCACCGAACCAAAGTCATATTGACCAAATGTTGCCCAAAGTCAAATCTTAGCTTTTAAACTTCGAAATCTCTTTCTAACAACTCAAAATCTATCTAGACGACTCATAACCCAAACCAAAGGTCCAACCAACCCAAAAATCACATTCTAGAGTTAACAGAACCATCAAAATTCTGTTTTGAGACCGTCTTCATCAAATGTTGACAGAAGCCAAACTTATTAACTTCCAAACTTTTTAAAATGAAAAACTCTTATAACTCCCATCCAATGACCTTGGGAATTGTTTCACCCAATGTCACGACCCGATTTCTCAAGTCATGATGGAACCTACAACCCTCTAGTAGAAAAATCAATTCTCGTAGCCTGGAATGATTAGTAATGGGCCACTACCTAACTAGTATGCATGATAAGCAGAATATAAAAATAGACAAAGCGAAACCAATAATCTGAATATATACATAATGAAACTACACCATCCCAAGACTTGGTATCGATAGTACAAAAACTTCTAATTGAATACAAGATAGAAATAACAAAATGATAAGTACAACTGTCTTCGAATATACAAAGAGTAACAGTACAAAAGATGAGATATGTTTAAGCCCCGACCGTCAAGCGCTCACCCTAGTCTCGAATACCCAAAAGTTGCACGAGTCTCCAACACTATCAACAACGAAAGATCAACTAATATCTACACCAGAAAGATGCAGAAATGTAGTATGAGCACCAATTGCTAAGAAACAGGTACCCAGAAGGCATCATCGGCCGACTGAGCGCATATCAGATATAAAAATAGTAAGTAACAGATAGAAAGAAAGCAATCACAAAAGCAATAGATAAAGAACAAGGAACTAGCATGGAGAATAGAAGACCAAGAGTTATAAGCAGACAATGCTAGCACCGAAGATATATACACATAGAACACAAGTGAAGGGAAGAAAAATACACCTGGAGTCCTTGCCCAACAATATAAGTAAATAAAGAGAGAGAGAGTTGAGAAAATGGAGGTATATCGGTAACCTCAAGTAAAAAGGGAAGAAGGGAAGGAAGCCAACATACTCAACTAGAAGCCATACAATAACATAATCATACATAAAACCACAAACTCTCAAGATAAGCATAAACCGGATCAATTTCACGATTACAAACCTAGAATGGTATAACTAACCCATAAAAACCAAGAGTCTCTTCTCAGAAGCAAGATAAGGAACAACAATTGAAAACCCACAACCGCTCAGAAGGACACATAAACCGTGCCACAGAATATAGAACTCATAAGCTTCTCAATACTCAAGTCCAATAATCAGGGCCTTAACAGGCTAACAACTGCTAATCCACCAAGTGCCATGACAAGCTCTATATAAAGACAGGAGTAAATATAATCTACCTATAGTCCCAATGGCAGCCCATACAACCGAGGAAATGTCAGGTGAAAACAAACCCTCCAGCCACCCATACAACCAGAGCATACACTGAACACACAACAAATAAGGGTGAAATCCGAGTGAAATATGCATGATGATGATAATGATAGAATTGGTAATAGTAACTCTATATGCACCTCCCCTGGCACTCCGACAGGAGGACCCATGGTGGGATGTACCCACTATACACCATCCGATACCATATACCCCTCCTCTGGCACGCTTGGCCCCTTGGACATGTCCTAGAATGGTAGGGCCCATGGAGGTCCCCAACCACATACAGTAACAAATGTGAAATCTCAGAGAATAAGAACATCAAAGTATGTGCCTGAGATTGAACGGGGTCTAAAGCAATAGCTAAACATCAATAACCCTTATAAAGGGTGCCCGGAGTGTATCCGGGTCTAAATCAGTAGTAAAAGTTCCAATAACCCTCTCAATGAGTGCCTAGAGCGTATTCGGGTCTAAATCAATAATAAAATATAATATAGTACTACGGCCCTGCCGAGCCTAGTATCAGTAGGAAATCAAGTCGAGTGCTACAGCCCTGCCAAGCCTAATATCAGTAGGAAATCAAGTCTGAAATCATCCAAATCCTGTTTTATCACCATTTATACCGAAAACGGCCCCCCAGGGCCATGCAAGGTTTAGAAAACTATCTATAGTAGGCCCGAAGCTAAAATAGTTATAAAACATGCAAGGAAAACCTTTTTCATGGATGATATTCTCGCACACAGATATAATTTAGCCCAACGGCTCACAAATATTCCTACCGACCCTGCACAGGCTCAACCAACTCTACAACAAACATAACCAGCCTAATATAAAAGCTCTATGTATGGGACTTGCGTACATTCCCAAATAACCCACCATCTATGTTCTATAGTCAGAAATAGGCCACACAGTACCACAAGGGTAATGTACAATACTACACAAATACTACAAATAACGTATAAAGTAAACAGATAGAAAAGGCAGACAAGGTCTAAGGGTACCAACCTAATACAACCCACCCAAGGATACTAATTAATTCAATTATAGCCTATATACGTAGAGTCTAGGTAGGGAAAGACCATAACCAACCTGTCATATAATGACTAGCTGCGGGGATGGCATTATCCAAGCTTGAACTGCTCCAGAAAGCTCTAATTCACTAAATCAATATCAATACAATAATCTACATATTAAAATGAGACTAACTATACCAATAATGCTATAAACATAATCGGGTCAAAATTTGGGTCACAAACGGGTCTGTGGGCCCCACAATCTAAAACTAAAAACGAAAAACATACATGTGTTCCTTACCATCCCGGGAGAGCATGCTCAAAATTTGATCTGAAACAAACAACAAATGGGGCTCCAAAATAGCCCACCCTTTCAAGAATTAAAGATGGAGTTTTAAGGAATTGATACGGAAATTAATCAGAAGATACTTACCACAACGAGAAGACAAGCTAAGGAGGTGAAAAACTCTGAATCCACGATCATACGAAGCTCAAGAGGGAAGTTACTACAAGTAATTCCAAACTTTAATAATCAACAAAATGGTGGTAGCAAAAATGGAGAAGAAACATATTTTGGGGAAGAATAACTTACCCAACAACGAGGAAACAAGATTTCCCAACAATTTGATGGATTCTCCAAGCTTTAGGACTTATGGGAGCAACTTGGTGGGGAGAATTTGGAGTTTACAGTTGGGAAAAGTATGAGAAACAAGTTGGGAAAATGAAGGCCAAAGAATTATATAGCTGTTGGTCGCTGGTCAGCGCGATCTTGCTAATAGAGCGCGATCGCGCTGAAGAGAGGATCACAGACCAGTGCAATCGCGCTAAAGGAATGTGATCACTGATAACACTCAAATCATGCTCTCCAAGGTTAAAGGTCCTGGCGATCGTTAGAGCAATTTTTTTTTTATAATTCCCAATGAGTGTCGGGGTCGTACCCAAGGGAACAATGTAGTTGTGATCGAGCTAATAGAGAATCCAAGCAACTTATTGAAGTTCAATTAACAAAAAGAGGAAAAAGATATCTAAATGGGGGTTTTAGACTAAAACTAAAGATAAAAGAAAATCAAATAAAATATAGGTTGATCAATGGATTTCACCTTGCTTTCGCCAAGCAAGGATAACAAGGGAGAATTTGGAATGGAAATTCAATTCACAAGACCTGCACCTGATCAACACATGGGTAGTCTTGGCTAAAGGTGCAGTTAACTGTCTTTTGACCAATCAAGCGACAATCTTCATGGGTTCTCTCGAATCACCACAAGTAAGCAATAACCAATAATTTACTTGGGTGAGTTAGGTTGTCTCTATCCCCAACTCTTAGGTGGTAGTTTTCGGCAACCAAACTATCTCTAGCATTGGTCTAGAGCGGAGACTCTCAAATCCCCACTATTGAATCTTCCCGAATTTAGGGAAATTCTCTCTCAAGCAACAACCCCATTTAGAAAGCTAAGTCAATGTTTGCAACCATTAACTATGAATTCAAGAAGGATTCAATAGACCTAAATAATCAAACACGAGCAAAATCTATATATGAATTCAATACCCAACAAGTAGTATCTCTAATACAAAACCCAAATCTCAATTCAACAATTACACCAATAAAATAGCAATTAAGAATGAGAGTTGAAGAATAGAAACTAAGGAATTTACAATAAAGAGCATCTAAATCTTCACTCCTATGGTGTTGGTTGATGAACTTGCTCTCCAAGCTTGCCAAGAGTTGTGAAAATAGCGAAAGATAACTTCCAAAATGGCTGAGGAGTCTTTTGTATCAATTGGGGTTTCCAAAAGTTGGAATTTCCAAGTCTGTCCTGCAGTTGATGATGCCTTCATCGCGATCACGAGGTTTTGTGTTTTCTCTCCACGCGGTCACATGGTCTCAACCTTGCAGTCGCATAGTTCTGACTTCTTTCTTCACGCGATTGCGTGGCTTCACTTCACGTTGGCGTAGTTTTAGCTTTCTCCTTGTGCATCGCGGTCGCGTGATTTGCTCTATTAGTCATGATGAGTACTTTGGTGTCAGTGATCAGCAAATCGTTTTAGCTCCCATTTGACTTATTTTCACTCGAATCTTTCCCGAACACTTCTAAAACACATAAACCTGTAAAATAGAATAAATTCGTGTCAAATTGCACTATTTATCCACTTTATACTAGCAAAGGTATAAGATTATAAGCTAAAAAGTAGGTAGAATATCAACTTATCAAACCCCCAAACTTGAACTATTGCTTTTCCTCAAGCAACCTAAAAATTGTAACTCAAGAGGCATGCAACACAAGTGCTAATGGAAATACCACAAGCCAAGGAAAACCCATTTCAAGCACCAAGCATGACTTCAGTTGGTACTAATAATGGTTCAATCACATGATAACTTACTCTAAGCATTCCCCTCATTTCAAGACACAATTTAATGATGCAATGGCACAATAAGAATAAGCAAGTGACAACAACCAATCCTTGAGATGTGACTCAAACTACTAGCTTACCAAAACATTCTCATTTGACTCATTTTTGGAGTTTATCAATGTTACCAACTATCCTAATTCACATGCCCTCACAAGAACAAAAGTCCCAAAAATATATTATATACAAGGACAATCACAAGGGAAAAATACAAACACTCATACTCACAAAGAATTTCAAGTACCAACAAGTATCACCATATGCTTACCCTTATTGTCATTCGCCGCTAGCTTAAATACAATCGGTCAGAGATCTCAAAGGGCTTTTCTAAATTGTAATGTACGCTCGGGGATGGGCAGGATATGCATTTGGATTCAAGTGACTACATCCTCCTCGAACTCTACACAACCTTTTCAATTCGAAACCAATGCCATTCCTTTCATTTTCATTCAACACGAGGCACCATTTCACTTCTTTTTATTTGAAGCCCTAATTTTTATCATTTTCTTCACCTTGGAGGATTCATTTCTTTTCCTTCCTTTCCTCTTTTCCTTTAATTTTGCTTTGTTTCTTCCTTATTTTTGGCAATTCTTATTAAGCAACAAACCATGATTTAGTCAGTCCTGGTAGAAGTGGCGACCATTCTCAAGAACGAAAAAGACTGAGCTGAGGGAAGCGCTATGAGTCACTGAAACGACGGCAGAAATTATTATCCCTACCCGATGGGTCTACATCCATCCCTGAATGTCATCGGGTACTGTTAACTTCCTCTCCATTCTTGTAACTGTCACTTGTAATCCATCCACTAGTAGGTAGCGGTAGGAGAGATCCATTATGGTGGGATGGACAGGATTTGCGAATGAATGCTGGGCTGGGCCACCTCGAATGGCGTGAGCCACATATGGGGAGACCCACACGTACAGTTTTAGGGGGATCTGGTCGAAAAACTGGCCGGCGCCCACACGACTAGAGGGACTGAGAAATTAATTGAGTACAAAACTTATCTTCAAGCTTTACCTTATTCTGATTGTTCAGAGGGCGATCGCGGGGTCACTGAATGAAGTCCTCCATTTCTTTTGGAGGTGGTGACCTGCAACGAGGCAGAGATGACTAAGTGACATATGGAATATGGCAACGACAACAGCATGTCGTAGAAGGAGATAACAGGTGGAGCCAGCGACCCACTAAGACTAACCTATCTACAACTACATCCCCGAGCGGCAGTCAAACTGGGGCGTGAATGCGAGATGCCAGCGGAATGATCAGCCGGACAGAGGCTAGGGCTGCTTCCTTCCCACCGCATCCTTCCTTGTGTGTCGGAGATATAAAGCGAGTGCACCGGAAAAGAATGGGAACTGGATCGATCTATTCTATGGTGAAGCATCCGAAGCATAACTGCACACTCACACGATCCTTGCCGAGAGATAGGAGCATTCGGTGGAACCGGTGAACTACACTTGCTTCTGGATAGATGTGTGGGACAGAGGGCTCGTGGTACCTGCTGCCCACCCTTCTCCTCTGCTTTGAGAACCGTGTGAACGGAGAGTGGGTATAAGAGAAGGAGGTCCTCATACGGAGTCGCACACTTACTTGAGCAGTGCGGGAGACTGGGGAATGCGTCGAATAAACTCCCCTGGGGCCGAAAAAATAACAGACGAAGCTTTACTTAGATAGTTGATTGGTCTTTTTTTTTTCTTAGTGATTGGAATGGATGGCGCCTGGGTATGTTATAGAAAGGGAAGACGGAAGCATCGAATGGCGAAGAGAGGCGGCTCGGCAGTGAAGGAATGGGAAATCGTCAAGGATGACTTCTTTGTTGGCGGAACGAAGGGCTAAATAGCGAGAGTGATTCTCTGAGCCGGTCTGGATTTCCAACGCCTCGGGAAACTGGTCGAGATAGATGACAGCACCTTTTTCCCATCTTCCTTACCGGTAGGGTAATCTTCTCTTACGGCCTTCACCCCCCGCCCGTAAATAGAGAACCAAGCCCCTTTCGCTTCCAATCTGATAAAGGGCTTTTTCATTTTCCACGAAAGTCTGTCCCAACAATTGTTGCAGAGGATATAAATATGAATATGAAAAAAAAAGCGCCTGGAGAGTCATTTTTTCGTTTTTAAGTGGAATGTTCATTATAATAATAAGTAGTCGATTAGGAGAACTGCTATCTCACTACAGAGTATACTCTTCCTCATCTTTCATTATTCATCTTTTATGTCCTGGGACATAGATATTCTAGATACCCCCTTCTATTATGAATCGCCAAAGTCTTCCTACTTCTCCATTGTTACAATAAGATCCGAAAAATGAGAAATCAATCAAAATGGACCTGAATTGAATCATGACTATATAATACTTGACAGGCTCCTTAGGGAGAACAAGCATGAGACCCGCTGCATACAGCTTATGCGTGTCCCCCTCACCGGTTATTAATGTCCCGAGATCCGCTACAACGAAAGCTTTTCGCTCAATATTTCTTTCCCCCTTTTTTACCCCCATCATATGGGGGGGCCGTAGCTACGCTCATCATGTCTGATATCATCAGCACGGATAGGCTTTGCAGAATTTATTGAGAAGTCACCCTAGTTTCTATTACTATTAATTCGAATTAATCCAGTAATGCATACAGCCTTTACTCTCTTAAAGAGCAGGAGGTTTAGCGTCTACTCATTCAATGAATGTTCTTTCATTCACCACACGGATGAATCCTACTCTGTATTTTCCAGCGGACAGTCATTTGTCTAAAGAGAATAGACGTATAGCAGCTCTCTCTCATAAAAGAATGAAAGCAAGCAAGAACGAAATGAGCGCTTACCCTATCGACCGAAGCTACTATCCTAAAATCATAAAATCCTAAATTAAAGAACTACAGGAAAGGTAATATACTGAGCTAGCCTCCCATTATGCACCAATGTTTGAAGAGGACCGTTAGCCTTTACCAAAACAAAGAAGAGCTATTGGTCAGTTTCCTATAGTTGACCGATAGAGCTCGACCGATTGAGACACGGCAGATGCGACCAATGGAAGGGATCTAATTTGAAGAAGGAAGTCATTTATGGACTGATTCCGACCCTTTACTAGAAGACAAGAGATTCGCGGTATGGCTTCAAAAGAGGTAATCATTAAACAAAGTTTAACGAATTGCCCGATTGCCGATTCACTGCGCCTACCTATCTTCAATCACCCAGGAATGTTCACTTGGCCGCCTACCAATGATGCCTTTCACTTTCAGACAGTTCCTTGTGCATGAAAGGACTTCACTTAGATAGTCAACATAAGAATGGATAAAGGATGGTCGTAGATCAAGGAATGCCTTTTTTGTTAAAGAGAATTGGCCGTAGAGAGAGCGCCTATCTCTTATAAGAGAAGGAGAGCCACTTTTTTATATGGTATATTAATGAGTAGGACTGAAATTCCAAGCGCTCCTAGCTCAAAAACCACACACAGAAAAACACATGGAGGCCCATAAAACCCATAAATAATAGACTAACAAATATACGTGACATACACTTTCTGTGTGAAGTTTTCATCTTAATGAATCAAAGTTATTTGTAAAATGCTACTTTTCTTTGTGCAACAAGTAAGAGTACTTTTTCTTATCATACACCCTTATGAATGAATCAAAAAAATTAGACTCCTAAACTAGTCCCCCTGCTCTGTTTCTTCAAAGACAGAGGTACACATGACAGGAAAAAACCCCAAAAACAGAAAGAGAAAGAAGTAAGTAAAAAAATGGGAAATACTGCTAGATGGCTACCAGATTAGCAGCAAAGTATGCTTTTAGTTCCTTCTGGCACAACAAAACAAGGTAGTAATACGGGAGAAGGTGGTCAAGTAATCTTCTCCAGCAGGGTGGCCATAGCGAGATAGAGTGGTGAAACTGGGTTTCGAATAAAAACAGAGTGAGCAGGGAAGGCAAAAGCTATGACATTGGAATCCGCTTCAAGGTAAGCCCCACTCCACTGAATTGGAGAATTCCAGAACACGTATCAGAGAGTGCTCCAATGGAAGTGGGGGAACAATTGAGATAATTTTGATGATTAGAAAAGAAAAAGAAGAAAGTTAGTGTTCAATGAGCTCGAGATAGCTGCCTGATGAGAGGAAGGGATGCCGGGTACAGTCTTTCTTTGGTTCCAGCCCCCCGGTTACACCAAAGCACACCAGTCAACACTGTACTATAGCGCTTACACCTGTGAGTTGGCAAAATAATAGCGTATGTTAATAAAAGACCTGAGTTGGCTAAGTTTTTTTTTTTTTGGTGGTTGCACATGTTATTGTTAGTATTAGATGCGGTATAAATTAACATTTATGATATGATAACATTCAAATATTAATTATAAGAATGAAAAATTCAAAAGCTATAATAATAATTAATAACATTACACGTACTATATATATTAGCTAATTTTCTTTGACAGACCTACTAGAAGGGGAAGGGATCCCTATTAAGTTAGGTAATTTTCTATGGCAGACCTAAGTCGCACGGAATCAACTACTAGTCAGTAATGTTAGGTACTGTCAGTAATGTTAGGTAATTATGTATGGCTGACCGGCGATTACTCGGATTCCGGCTTCGTGCAGGCGAGTTGCAGCCTGCAATCCGAACTGAGGACGGGTTTTTAGGGTTAGCTCACCCTCTCGGGATCGCGACCCTTTGTCCCGGCCATTGTAGCACGTGTGTCGCCCAGGGCATAAGGGGCATGATGACTTGACGTCATCCTCACCTTCCTCCGGCTTATCACCGGCAGTCTGTTCAGGGTTCCAAACTCAACGATGGCAACTAAACACGAGGGTTGCGCTCGTTGCGGTACTTAACCTAACACCTTACGGCACGAGCTGACGACAGCCATGCACCACCTGTGTCCGCGTTCCCGAAGGCACCCCTCTCTTTCAAGAGGATTCGCGGCATGTAAAGCCCTGGTAAGGATCGATGAACACTCAAACCGAACTAGCCCATCCTTTTAAAGGGATGCGAGAACCAATCCGAGTAATCAACCACTTTTTCTTGAATCTGCCTCAAGCACCCAAACCCTACAGCCAAAAAGTCGTCCGTATAGTGCAGGAGCACTCACATTTTTTTGCTTACTCTTTCACTTTCATTTCTCAATCTGGCTCACTCCCGGCTACGGTTTGGACCTTTCGCCTGCTTAGAAGTGGATTTGAAATGAAGGATGATTAAGAAGTGGAATAAGCAAGCAAAGAACCCAACCAAGAAAATCGAATCTTCTTGACCCAGGCACAGAAAGCAGTTTCCGTGACGAAAATAGTGGCATTGTTGACTCCAGAGAAGTAAGCGAAGGGTCGTCGGCAAGCAGCACCAGCATCGACAGCGGTAGTATGATTCTATCCATTCAAGTCTTGGTCTACCGGTGGGTCATCCTATGAGTAACTCTCGCAAACAAAGAAGAAAAGAGATGGAATTCAAGCCAGCAAAGGAATGAGGTAGGGCACAGGAAAGGTAAAGAGAAGGGGCCGTCGTTGGTGCATAACAGAGCTTTCCTACCGACGATCTTTCTCGGTGCATAATCCGAAGGTTGCGCAAGACCCCTTCAACCTCGCCCGCGTGTTAGCTTGCTTGTACTATCGCTCGCCTGCCTGACCTGCTTTCTGGCTAGCTTCTTTATGGCAAGCGCTACCCTAACCTAGCTAGCGCTACATCTTGCTAACGTCGTCTGAATTGCCTTGCAAGCGCTACATCTATATGGCAAGCCCACACCGCCTTTGTCTCCCATTATAATTGCCTTCTTCATATGGCAAGCTCTACCCGTCGCTTGCACTACATTGTCTGACGATAACCTTGCCTGACCGCTTCCGCTCTGACTGAATTGACCGTCGCACCTGACTTCTATATCCCATTATCCATAGATCTCCTTCCTTATCGCTGGCGGTCTAAGCAGAAGGTTTCTAAGTCAGATGTCTGGTGAACACATTCGTAATGAGTATGGGTCTAGTAGGTGTACTAGTAAGGAAGCGAGGTACTGAGTTTAGCGTCGATAAGGCAAGTAGTGGATCTTTATTATCAAATGATATGGGAGACAATCAAAGCATCAGTCTCAGCATCAACAGAAGAAAAGGATTGACCAACCGCCGTTCAAGAGAGATCCCGAAGGCTTGAACTTTTTGCTAGCTTTCAAACATGGGCCGAAGGAAAGAGGAAGACCAAACAAAGTCGCGGTCAAAGCAAAGAAAAAGATTCCAAAAAAGATTCACTTTAGCTTCTAGCTCGCTTAGCTTAGTGTAGGTTGCTTGCAAGACTTTCGATAGCTGGCTCGGCCGAACGGAATCACCGATCTAGATAGAAGGGTCGTTCACTCCTTATTCTTTGAGAGGTTGCTTGTGACGGTAGCATTAGCTAGGCAATCAAGGCAGGTCGAACAGAGTCAGTCCTAGGGTGAAGATCATCGGATGGAAAAATGGATTGAGCTGGCTAATCACTTGATTACCCGGTGGAGAATGGGAACAGAGAGTCGCTCCCATAAATGAATGAATGGGACTCCTGGTCCTGATCGAACCAGAGATTCCGACAACTGGGGGAATCGACAGAAAGAGATGGGTCGGATACTGGAATCTGCCCAAAAGTCCTAACCTTTTTGAGGCCAACTCCTCGAACTGCTGGGTGCGGCATATTCATGGACTGGCAAAGCGAACTCTCAATTTGATCAGGAGAGCCTAGAGAGCTCTCTATCTTTCTCCAAATTCCGACTAGCTTGGTTCTTTTTCTCGACCAATTTGAATTCCATTTCATTTTGGATTTGTTGTTAAGTAGAGTAGTAAGTAGCTAGGCGGATTTCAGCGCATGCTGCATTGAGAATCTCCAAAAAAATTAGAAGCACCTATGATAGCGTATGATTATTCCCATTTGTGACCGACGGTTGCTTGCAAGAGGTGGCGATCGGCAGTGTTCCAAAGCACCATAACGACGTGTGTTAGAGCGTTATGGTTGCCAATCAAGATATCTTTCTTCTAATGGAGAGTGTGACATTGCAAACTTCCTTTGGATGACATTATGACAAGACTTGGATATACAATGCCCTCAAGGTCTTGGTGTTGTAATCGACCAACAGTGGAAACTATGCAGTATTTTTTTCTGAAGAGTCAATGTGCTAATAAGGTATGGCAGCACTTTTCCTTGGGTGCAGGTCTTACACATGGTGTTAGCTTACAGCAGGTATTTCAAAGGTGGTGGAAACACCCTGCAAATGTATATCTGAAGCCCTTATATCAAGCATTGCCCTGTGTAGTTTTCTGGGAGCTATGGAAGAGGACAAAGAAAAGAAGGTATGGTGGTAAAGAGGAGGTATGAAGCATGGGACAGAATGCAAGAAGTGTATGTTACAACAGATAACCTTAAGGAGTGGCGGCAACCCTCTTGATTGATCAATGCGAGTGAACTGTGCTTAGACGCTTCGTAAAACCGCACCGATCTATGAAAGGAGCTGATAGATGAGTAGGCTTCCCCTTTCGATTCACGGAATGTGATCTGGGACACGATGGGAGTTTGCGTGTCTCGGTAGGAAAGATATCACCAGAGTATAGCACAAGATCGCCTTTTCTTACTGCCATGGGGTCGACCTGTGAACAAGGTAAACCCAATGGGAACCAAAAAATGGGGGGTACCGCATTGGGCAGAAGACGATCCAAAAAGCGAAGGCTCACCCAGCTGAAGGAAGGGGGTGAGATAGGCAAGAGGTAGCTTGCTTCCAAGCCGGCCCGGCCGCAAGGAATCAAAAGATCTTTGCCGGTGCTGACTTGGATCTCGGGTGATGGAATAAGGCATCCAAAAGCGACGAGCAGTCGCGGTCGAAGCTTGGCTGACGCCGATAGGCTAGCAGTAAGCTTGGCTACAGCGAAGCGCTTACCAAGCGTGAAGGAAAGGGCCTTCGCCCCTCTTATGCAGACTCTTATTCGATGTCAATCGCTCATCTTCTTTGTTTAATGAAGGCGCATTCCCCCTGAGTGAGACCATTTCTTTGTCTTAACTCGGGCTGAAAAGGTCGATTAGCCCCTGATTTCACCCTTTTTGATTTCAAGCTACTTGCGCCTATTGTTTATTGGTCCGATGGCCTCACCGCTGGCTCTCCATCTATTAAAATGTTGGGCAAGTGGAGGGGAATTACCCGTATTCAGTACGAGCAGAGTGGAAACTGCTCATACCTTTTGGACTTAGGCATTCGCCTGTCACCCGTAATCCGAAAAGACTCACCTCAATAATGTTCACAATCATACCTTAGTTCAGGATCTCCCTACTCGTATGTAGGAGGAGCTACTGCCTTCCTTCTAATCGGTTCGGAGAGAAAAGGAAACGAAACAATAAAGGTTCACTTTCATTGGTCCTTCCCCCTACACGTATATTGGGGCGAGAGCGGGCGAGAGCGGGCGAGAGCGGGCGAGAGCGAAGCAAGCTCTAGTGGTGGGTTGTCTTCGCGGTCCCACAACATAGTCAAAAGCAATGGATGTGGCAGTAGTTACTTTGTTTGCATTCTTGAAATGTATGGCTATATTGTAGGTAGTTCGGACTTGGTTTCGTCAGCGGCATTCATTCAGTTGTCCTGTTCAGATGGATGAGACAGTTCCCACTTGAAGCATGCTTCAAGTCTAGCTTTGAGACATTTACTGCAACCGGAACCTTCATTCCTTATTGTTGCAATTCCATGCTAGCAAGTTAGTTTCATGTCGACTTGCGGAACAATCACATCAATATACACGAAAATCAAAATTTGAACTGGAACTTGATAACGAACCTGGACTAACCCAGATAGAGTCGTGGACAACATAAATTTGTGACATACCGAGATTGATTCATTTCATCAATGGAAATGAGTCAAGTTACATAACGTGACACACTATATACATCAGCAGAGATCACTACGGATTTGAACTTTAGCACCCCCTCTTGCTTGTTATTGTTAGGGATAGATGAACAGAGCAGAACGACTTCTCGCTATGTTATTCCTAGTAGTACTCGAAGCATTGACATTGAAAGACTCAAGCATTTAAAAAAGAACAAAGACAAGGGTTATACCTATTGGAGAATCCTTACTAGTCTCATCGATTACTCAAAATTCAACTCATACATAGGAAAGGAAAGAGAAAATAGAGCGATTGGTAAGCTGACCCTACAAAGAATTCTTTAGTTTCAGTTTTGTGGGAAGAAGAAGAAGGGGCGAAGTCTCACCTATCAAGGAAGTATGGCAAAGATAGTTTATCCCTGCGGGGAGGACCTCAGCTCAGTACGCATAGAAGTACAGTCTACCTCTATTTAGCTCTACTGGCTTTCTTATACCTATACCAGGAACCCGAGCCTACCTCTTCTGGTTGAAGTTCCGATGAACTGGGTATTCCTCTCCTGAGCCCAAATTTACCTACACAGGGAAAGATCTCAATAGGCCTAGGGCGGGGGGCAAGCTCCACTACAGGGCCGGGGGAAGAAATAGGTGTAGGGAAGAGTCTGCAACAAAATAAATTGAATAGACAGAGAAGTCCGATAAGCCTATCGATTCAAACAAGTCCGACTAGTTTAGGCGCCCCTTACAGACTTCTAAAAGCAGGTGGTTTTAAGTCCAGAGCCCTATTCTGGTTACAGAGTGCGGGTATCAGACAAGTAGGTTAGCAAACTGGTGAATCAATAGGCTTTGCTCCTGCCTTCGCCTCCAGGAGGAATTCTATCATCCATGGCGAAGATATCGTATAATAAGAAAAAGGCTGAATTTTCAGAGTGATCTTTCTCGATTTCGAAACGAAAGGCTTGGTTGAAGGCAAAATTTGGTGTAATTCACAATTTTTTAAGAAAACAAAAGCAGGGTAGAAAGTCTTGCTTACTTATTTCTCCATCTAAGTAAGAGAAGGGGGGTTGAAGTTTATAGCTAGTCGAAAAAATGATAAGAAGGTATAATCATGCTACTTCAGTCGTATGCTTAACACATGCAAGTTGATCAGTTCGCCCTTTAGAAATAGGCTAAGAAAGTCATCGGTTCGAATCCGAGGAAGGGCTTCTTTTTCCGGTATGTCGCTCCTCCAGCAAGGAGCGAGAGAACAAATTCTGACCTATTATGTCACCTTTTTTCTTTAGAGGCGTTCTCTCTCTTATTTCAATCTTTCTAGGGCATTTTGCTGTTAAAGTAATGACAATTCGAATAACTGGTAAGTGTCTCATGCTCTTCCTTTTAGTGATTATGGGTCCTTATTTTTTAATTTTTTTGTTTTCGTTCAAAGAGAAAATACCGGTTTATTAATCAATTTTTTTGCTTTTTTCTAAGAAACTATTTGCTATCCCATTTAGGGATTTTGTGTTCTCAGCTTCTATCTGGGAATTTTCTTTTTAGTGTCGAGGGATCACTTCCTCTTCCGGGCCCTTCCAGGCAATCAAGCGGGGCTAAGTTTGAAGAGGATCATTTGGGGAGACCTCTTGGAATCATGGGGAAAATCTACGGAAACGGGCACGTCAGTGGATCAGCCAGAACCAGAACCAGGACATGTGCCGCCTGCTATTCAAGTAGCTCCCTGGGGGAACGAAGCAGGTCCATCGAATCAGCCCCCACGAGTGGTCCCCTATCCGTATCAACTGGATGAAGTGATAGGGGGATTCCGTTCAGTCTATCTAGCAGAGGCTCCTAGCCAAATACTCCTATACTCCCCCTATCGGGATCATGTACCTGGCCGAAATAGAGGCAAAAGACCTATTCGAGGTCAAGGTCGAGATTCTAAGGATCATGGCGGTCCTTGATCCAACGGGGGATTGGCTGGGACGGGGAGCTCGGGCCCTCGAGAATCCGTGTACCACCACGGGAGAGCATTCCTTGGATAAACTCCATACCCTTCTTTCGGATCTCGAATCGAGGGGAGTCAATTCTGAGTCCTTCTCTCAATTAAAAGGGAAGGTACCCCTGCGAAGGGATTGGGATGAACACTCTACCACATAGTGGAGTGGATAGCTAGGACTACTAAAATGGAGATCGTGTACAACAACAATCCTATATTTGTTGTCGATTCATCCACACTTCCATTCATTGTAGAGGAAGGCTAACTGCTTGCTGGCTGGGAGTTGTATGAGCGGTAACGTCCACGTACGGCTCCGTGAGAAGGGCGGTTGACAGAAATGGCCTTGTTGTACCTCACTCTCATCTTCAATGGGGTATGCTCTTTATTTTTTGGGAGAGTATACCAATATGATCTTAATGAGGTGCGGGGCTTTGCATCTGACATTCATTGGGCTTCTCTCTTCGGGAGCCTGCGCCCCGGCCTTTTTGTGCAATAAACCCCTCCGGCCGAAGACTAGTGGTAGGTGGTCCTGTGGAGCTTTCGAAAAAGGGTAGCCTTGTGTGTAAGCACAGCAATGAACCACGGCGAACCCTCAGACGACCTATCTAAGATTAGGGGGGGATCCTGAGTAGTGGTGACCCTTTCACTCTTCCACGGACTGATACATAGACCGAATGCTCATACGAGAAAGTTAACTCCTGGGTCTGGAACCTGGGGGGGTTGCTCCGAGAAATCCTTTCTTTATCGTCCACTCAGGGGGTGCGGATACACCTGCGCGGGGAAGTTAACAGTACCCGACGACATTCAGGGATGGATGTAGACCCATCGGGCAGGGATAATCATTCCGATCCTGGTAGAAGTGGCGACCATTCTCAAGAAAGAAAAAGACTGAGCTGAGGGAAGCCCTATGAGTCACTGAAACGATGGCAGGACCTTTTTCTATCAATAAAGGGAGAAAAAAACGTGCTTTGCTCCCCTTTACAATATGAAGAACGAAATAAGGGTCGAAGTTTAGACCGCTCACAGTAGTTCTACCTATAGAAAGGATCATGAAAGAGGCGATCATAATGGTACTCGAATCCATTTACGATATCAAGTTTCCAGACACATCGCACTTACGCTCGGGTCGAGGCTTCCACTCCGTCCTAAGAGGGATCAAAGAAGAGTGGGGAACCTCTCGCAGGTTTTTGGAATTCGACATCAGGAAGTGTTTTCAGACCATCGACCGACATCGACTCATCCCAATTTGTAAGGAAGAGATCGACGATCCCAAGTTCTTTTACCCCATTCAGAAAGTCTTTTCCGCCGGACGACTCGTAGGAGGTGAGAAGGGCCCTTACTTTGTCCCACACAGTGTATTACTATCGGCCCTACCAGGCAACATCTACCTACACAAGCTCGATCAGGAGATAGGGAGGATCCGGCAGAAGTACAAAATTCCGATTGTTCAGAGAATAAGATAGGTTCTATTAAGAACAGGTCGTATTGATGACCAAGAAAAGTCTTCCGAAGAAACAAGCTTCAACGCTCTCCAAGACAACAGAGCCATCATTGTGGGGAGGTTAAAGAGCATCCAACGCAAAACGGCCTTTCATTCCCTTTTTTTGTCGTGGCACACCCCCCCACAAGCACCCCCCGGCTCAGGGGGGACCAGAAAATGCCTTTCGTTTTCCACCCTTCGTCGGCCCTTGCCTCCTTCCTTAACAAGCCCTCGAGCCTCCTTTGCGTTGCCTTCTTCATAGAAGTCGCCGGGTTTACCCGGAAGTCCGAATTCTATGGTAGAGAACGCTGTAATAATAATTGGGCCATGAGAGACTCTTTTAAGTATTGCAAAAGAAAGGGCCCGCTGATAGAGCTGGGCGGGGAGGCGATACTTGGGATCAAAGAAACTAGCGGGCTGATCACTAAATAGATACAAATAGGTGTAAATTCTGACATCACCACAGAAAACTTGGTTCTTTCGCTCCTTGCTGACGGAGTGGCATACCGGAAAAAAAGGCAAGAAATAGGAACGAAGAATGAAACTTTACGACAACAACACAACAAGAATTTTATGGTCTCGATCAACTAGTATACTTGCATGAAGAAAGAGACTAAACAAGGCGGAGTACTTATTTAGAAGTAGATTGAACACCAACCCAATCTCGAAAAATAAAGAGAAAAGCAAGGACATTTTCTCGATCAAGAAGGTATTGAACTTCTCGACGCACCTCTATCAATTCCTTCTTTGCCTCATCTTCTTCTCTTATGAAATTTCTTTTGAAATCTATTTTTTCAATATTAAATATTTATATTGACAACAGTGTATCGAACAAATATAATTCATTGTGATAAATAAAGTGGATCTATTTCATTTTCTTTCTATTGATTGAGACCTAGCCTCTCTCCTTTGGTTTGTAGCCTTGGGTTATACACTTTTCCTTAAGGCAGAGGTTTTGCCCACTTCAAAAACATGTACTCCGTTGAAGGCAAAGAGGTTTTCAGCAACCCTAGAGCTAGTTCAACTTGAAGACTATCTTTTTATCTATACGGAATTCCTAGGAGTCCACAAAAGAAGTACCAAATAACCTAGAATAAGGAAGTTTTATACCCACTCAAGGGAACTAGCAAAGAAGCAATATGTCCAGTCACTTGGTCTTTAGGATTCTTACGATAGCAGGCGAGACTAAGCAGAAATACAAAGTCTAGGTAATTCTTTATCCACTCTGCCGGATCAATCACATTTGAGACCTAAGGAAGGAGAATTGGTGGCATCTCCTTCGAGAAGAGCCCATATTCTTTCAGTAATACTATGAGATAGATTAGGAAAGACTTCATTTTCTGGGTCAAGGTTCGCATTTAGCTGAGGTAGAAGTTAGTTAGCAGGTGGAAAGTAAAAAAGGGGGTCATTCTCTTCTAATTGAAATCCCCCCCGCTTACTTGAATTAGAAGGAATGAAAGTAACAATAAGAGTTTGGTCCTATATATTTCAGGTAAGCTGGACCTTCATTGCCTGCTGATCTATCCAATGATTTTCTGATGGGATAGTTCTGTCGTTGTGACCACAATATCGCATTACCATGGCGGCTGCCTTGTTGGGAAAGTGGTTGATAAGAACATCAGACCTTTTGTGGCACTTAGAGTTGTTGATGGTTCAACCTTTACCATGTCACCGGGCACCAATCCGCAGGCTACACTGTTGATGCTTGGCCGGTAAGTGCTTTAATATGCATTGGATATTGTACATAAGTGCGATTGCGACTAATCGGGAGCTTGCGTATGTAAACAAAAGAGTAGACATCCCCCTTGATAACTAAATGCAAGCGAGCCTGGACCTAGATTCTAGTATGTAAGTGAAAACAAAAAGAAAGGAGTTCCCCTTCTCTTTTCTTGTCTAGAAAGGGGAAGAGGAGCTCCAACAAGGTTCAAAGATCCCCTCCCCAAAGTATGGTTTAAAGAAAGTCTTTCGGGTTAGTGAAGAACATGATAGTGAAAGAGAGAAGAAAGGAAATCTGTTTATGGCAGCTTACCTTCGTACATTCAAGAACAGTTGTGACTCCTTGGCATCTATCAATGCACCGGGGTCCCAATCTGATATGTTTACATTCCTTCTTGCTGGCCTGCCTTCGGAGTATGAAAGCTTTGTCACTACGGCGAAGCTTCAACGACCAAAACCAACTATGGCTGAGCTTCGGTCCAGCTTGTTGTTACATGAGTCTTGGCTTCAGAAGATGCATCCTATTACTATGTTGATGATCTTGTATACTAACCGAGTCCGCACTCGCCCGAGAACAAGTACGTCCTCCCTGTAATTGTCTTGTCTTTGTTATGGTTTCAGGGCCTACGTCTACCCGTATGGAGCCACTATCATTCGCAAGGCTTGCTTTACATTGGACCCGATTAAGAGCCTCTCATAGCCTAGTACCGGTGAACTAGGCAAGCGACCCTGCAAGGCAGCCAACCTTTCTGCTCAATGTCCGCCTCGCCGCTACTTTCGGGTAGAGGTAGGCTCTTGCTTAATGCTTAATGCTTAAAGAGGTTCGAGCTGCTCTCGCTCATTCTTTCGTTGTTGCTAGCTTGCGGTCACTGCGATGGTCACAAGCTCTCACTAGAAGGATCGGAACACACAACACCAGGCTTAGGTTAGGGCGCATGATCTCATTGCAGGGCTTGACCACTCATGCTCATCTCGATAAGAAGACTAGACTTCGTTTGCTAGGGCAGCTGATAGCTAGCTTAGGCTTCTCGACCAGTTTCCCCTGTATTGATCCATTCTGTTAGCCGGCAAAAGTGGGCATGCTTTCATCGCTTCCATGCTCCTAGTTTTCCATTGCATTGAGGAAGGTGATGTCCTATGGTCAAGTCAAATGGAATCTTTGTTAGGAATATTATCACATAAGTGTTTGTAAATGAAGAAAGGATTTTAGATTGTTGAAAGAAGAACCCTAAGGCCAAAGTGAGAAGAGTTATGACCCGATAGCTCTATGCCTACGGTTCCTTGTTAGGGGTTCATATAACATCTAAAGCTAAAAAGTTTTTGGCCTATACTTTACCTTCTAAGGCTTCATCCCGGGAGAAGGGAGTTAAGGTTACAAGGATCATTGAGAAATCCTACCTCAGGTATTTTCAAATCGAGATTCTTGTATTGCTAACCCTACGGAACCTAATGTAGCTCATGTAGCTATGAGGCTAAGAGTTCCTTCGGGGAGTGAGGATCAGAAAGTGACTCATTCATCTTAGGGAGTTAGCTTCCTGTAGCTGGGATTGCATTGAAAGAGTTCCTACGGCTTCGTCTAACTATACTTTGGCTTTGTCTACGTCTAACCAACAACTTTGCCTTTCGAATTTGATCCTCCTATGAACCTTGGTTCACGCTCTACGTATCTTATTCATTCAAGCCCTCTTAATTCTGTCCGAATTGCTTGCTTCCCTTCCTGACCATTCGATTCGCCTTGACTCCACAGGGTTGCAAAAAAAGTGACTGGGTTAGTTTGGCCTTTAAAGCTAACCGAAACACGTTATATCTAACGAACTAGCGTAGCTGTGGGACTCTCGCTAGTATTGACCTCCTGGATCAGTACCGATGGTGGCTCCTCGGATGAGTCTTTGTTTAGTTAGGAGTTGGTTCTTGCAACCTTAACGCACTAACGAAAAACCGCTTCCAGTTTGCAGCTGATGAAAGTCTGTCCTTTCATTACAGGCATCGGGCCGCTTCAGGACAACCTCGGCTTTAGGCCTAGATTTCACACTTATGGAGTTCAAGGAGGGACGGGTTCAAGAGAGGGACTCATGTTCAAAATGGTTTAAGGCTTTTATCAAGGTTGCCAAAGAAAAGATATTAGGCTCAAGAGGGGTGACTAATGATTCAATTTAAGTGCAATAGTGGCTTTTAAGGCTAAGTAGGCTTCGATAATCAGAAACAAGGCCTAAGATCATTTCTCCAACAAAAAGTAATCAAGACTAGATTTAAAGACTAACCGGGCAAGTTCTAGATAACACAAGCAAGAACAAGAATTATTCAACTAAACCTCACCACACATGGCATGCTAATTATTCAAGAAGGATCAATTTTAACTTCCTAAACAAGAACAAAGAGTAGTCATTACATATTATCACCGCTAATAAGCAAATAGTCACAAAAAGATTAAATGGGTTGTCACAAAATTAATCTTTGCCATGCACTTTTCACAAATTTTTTGTAAGGGTATGCCTATTCCACTTAACATGAAAGACTACTTCATTAGTGCCAAACAAGTCAATCGCAACCAAAAGCTCAAGAGACGATGATTTGCCCTTAATAATGATGTCACTCAGTCTATCATTGGGCCAATTCATCTATCTAAATCGGTATGGCTACACAAAGTGGATCAACCCAACCATCACAATCAATAGGCGCATGCGATTCGCACATGCCAAAGTGTGGGTCACACGTGCAATGCATATACCAACAGTGGGCATGTGCGAATCTCGTGCGGTTCGTGCATCGATATATGTGATACTGTGTCCCAACTACGACAAGCTCTATCTAGCCTAACCAGTACTCAGACTTCCCCTGGCTCTAAAACATCCAACACACTTGCTATTAAAAAAAGAAAAACAAACAAGCTACAAGAAAAAAAACTAACCTAAACCATCAACTCCATCCATATTAACAAACAAACCCGACGAGGGCAAATTTAACAAACAAACAAGCCCGACAAGGGCACATCAATATCCAACAATAAATTAAAAAAACAAGCTCGACAAGGGCGCAATATCCAAAATAAAATAACATGCTAAATAGAGTGCTAGCCATCCCCACCTAAAAACATGCAGTGCTCTTATTGCAACAAAATAAGAGAAGAGCTTGAGGGGGCTCCCTGAAGGATGTATCACTCAGAACCAGAATTTCTCGGTCAAAAAAGGACCCAGTCTCCCTCATCAGCATAATCCTCTGCCTCAGACCCACATAGCTTCCTCAAAGTGCTCATCATCTTCGTGAGGAACTTGCTTTCCTTCCTATCATGGTCCCTCTCATTTTTTGTTGCCTTTCCACCTTAGCCAACCTCTCATTGACGTGCTTCTGCTAGCTAGCTACACTAGCTAATATAGGGCCACTAGGAGTAGTGTAAGATGAAAGCCCGGATGCCAGTGTGGTGGAACTCTCGCCCGGACCCGAAGGTAAGCCTGCTACAATCTGGCAAAGATGGGCATCCATGCCATAGACCTGGCTGGAAATGTGGCGGAGTGTCGGAGGTCCAATACTAAGGGGACCAATAGCCTCCGCAGCAGCGGCTGACTCATGTGCCTCACTGGACTCGAGAAATAGACCAAATGATGGTGAATCCACGTCTATCTTGCTCTTCTTTGATGCTTGTAAGGGGCCTCTCTTCTTCATAGGGTGTATCTATTTCTTGGGCTTCCTCTTATTATCACCATCCCAATTTGCAACCCCGACTGCATAATATAAGTGAGTGATCAATGAAGGAAAGATCAGACTCTTCCTACCATTAAGGACCACTTGTTGAATTTCTTGCACGATCAGTTGCCCTACATTCACCGAAAGACCCTACATCATAGCACAAATGACCTTTGCTTTATCAGGGGTCACATCAGATTCATTCTTTGAAGGCATGACTCGGACACAAATGATCAAAATCCAAGTGTGGGCCTCAAGGTTAAACTCGGAGGACTCAATACTCGTATTCAACGCTATCCATTGTGGTACTGTGCCATCATTTAAGTGATCCACAAACCAATTGGTCCCTACTTCTGTAGCTCGAGCTTTGTATATGGCATTATCGATATTCGGGAGGTGGTAGTGTCCATTGATCAACTCTAGATCAAACCGAACAAATTTTCCTCACACCTGCACCATCAAGTTATTTGCGAAGTCCTTCTCGGCCGCATTAGCATAAAATTCATGGACCACGGCAAAGTTTTCCTTGATAGGCTCGATGACAAAACACAACCACCCACTCATAACCAACTCTCAATGGAAGTCGGCCCATTTCTCCTCTAATCCATCCAACATAATACCTCGCTCCCTTATAATTGGCTTTGTTAAAAGACGGTCATATAGTTGGGAGCACTTAAGGGAAACGAAGGTTCCTTGGTCAAAGTACTCTTCGTCGGCCACTTGGTTGGCATCTTCATGTTCAATTCTGGCCATTTTCAAGCTCAAAGTACCTACACAAGGAACAAGATTGTCAAAAAATTATATAGGCATGTAAAGCAATGTATTGGGACATGATTAGGCCAAAGAAATAAGCCGAAACAAGCCAAGACAGAGCTGGGAAGAGTTGCAATTTTGGGGACTACAAAAACTGGTTATCGCGATCGCGAGATTTTTCATCACGATCGCGAAGACCAATTTATTTTTTTCAAAAACTTAAGTCATCGTGATCGCAGAATGTGGAATCGCGATCATGAAGCTCGGTGAAATTGGTCATCGCGGTCGCGATTTTGGGCATCGCGATCATGATGGTCATCTTTTTACCCAGATAAATTCTTTCAGTCTTTTCGTCAAACAGGTGCTTTGCACCTTTTTTAACACCATTTTTACAACACATGGGCGTCACTTTTTACCCTAAAAAATCAGAAGACCAACAGATTACTAACCCACAACTAGATTTCACCCATAATTTCATACCACACACCAACTTTGTACATTATGAAGAAAGAAAAAGATTAACACCCACTTGGGAGTTTAGAACACTTACAAGCACAATGCGAGTAGATTTAAGAAGAGAAAACGGAGAGCATACTTGAGGATTTTCAATGATGCTTATGTAATTGATGTTGATGGATATATTATTCTTGCCTTTAGGAGAGAAAAGGACCAAGTTTCAAAGCAGTTTTGCCTTTTGAAATAACTTGTTTGACTATTTAATACTTGGAAACTCTTCAGTGCCTCGCGGTTGCGAGGCTTTATCATGCGATTGTGATGAGTTAAAATCACATGACTCCACACGATCACCACATGGACACGTGGTCACAAAGATTCAGGAAAAATTTACCTCATCGCGATCGCGAGGGTCAGGTGTCATGATCGCGATGCCTTAGCATCATATGAGTTTTCTGAATTTTTGCACAATGCACTATTTTGACGTGCGAAGCCGGGTGCGACGGGCACTTTGGGAGGTGCAAAATGCCCCTCTTTCACACATGCAAATATTTTTTCTTAGTTCACTATTTGCTTGTGCGATGGGCACTCTTCCAGGTGCGAAAAGCACATTTTTCAGAGGTATTTTTGGTGCTTTTCAACACTTGGTTCTTCTTCACATTCCTTTGGGCACCTAAAAAGACACCAAAAAGAAACAAAAAGTGAAGTAAAGGATAAAAATGATAGGTTGCCTCCCATCAAGTGCACAATTTAACGTCGTAGTGCAACGCAAGATACCTCACCATTTGGATCTCCACTTGGAAGATTTGAACCTTAGACCAAAACTTGAGTCGAGTTTCAAGTGACAATCCCGCGGTGAAGGTTTGAACATCAGAAGGTCATTCTCTTGATTTCGCATTTTGCACTTTTTGGCCTTCAAGTGAGGAAGGACACTTTTCCTTCTTTCCACGACAAACTCAAAACCAGATAGACCCTCATCCGCCCTCCTTCCAAGGTCTTCCAAAAGCTTGATTACTTCGACTTTCGTCGATTCAATCATACTTAAGGTCAAACAAAGGTTAAAGTGGGATTTGGGAGTCTCCACCTTCAAGCTTGCCTCATTCATAACATCCTCTTAGAGAAGCTATGAAATCATGACCCACATATGGGGTAGTTGGTTGCAACACCACCTTTAATTCATGATCCTCCCTTGTGTTTTCCTCTTCTTTAGCCCTTGTGTCCACAAAGCATTACTTTATGGATTGCACACTCTCCTCTTGGGTTTCTAGCGAGGCAAAGAGGGTTTGGAGCTTGAAACATATGCCTTCTTTGCTTGCGAAGTCATGGTCCCTGTTGAGGTCACAAGCACCACTAGCTATATTATTAGCACAAGAAGGGGGAGGGGGATGATCATCATTGGGGCATTCACTCCAATGTTTGTCATGACCACCACATAAATAGCAATTTATCCCATCATAGGAGCGAGAAGGGGAATACCTTCCTCTCCTAGGGCCAATTCTACACATTCATACAAGGTGGGGTCCTCCATAATAAACACAATAGTCGAGAATATAAATTGGGATGCAACTATCAATATTTCTAGCATCCAAATAAGCCATGATGCCATCAATAAACTAAACTAAACAAAGAAAAATAATTATTCACAAAATAGAACTATAGTAAGTAAACTCAAATTCTAACCTAACTCAATACGCCAAATTATTCCCTGGCAACGGTGCCATTTTTGATAATGCTCAAATCGTGCTCTCCAAGTTGGAGGTCACGACGATCGCCAGCGCAAAACAAAATTTATAATTCCCAACAAGTATCAGGGTCGTACCCAAGGGAACAATGTAGTCGCGATCGAGCTAATAGAGAATCCAAGAAACTTATTGAAGTTCAATTAACAAAAAGGGGAAAAAGATATCTAAAGGGGGGTTTTTGACTAGAACTAAAGATAAAAGAAAGTCAAATAAAAGATATATTGATCAATGGGTTTCACCTTGCTTTTGCCAAGCAAGGATAAAAGGGGAGAATTGGGAATGTGAATCCAATTCACAAGACTTGCACCCGGTTGACACCTAGGTAGTCTTGGCTAAAGGTGCACTTAACTGTCTTTTGACCAATCAAGCGACAATCCTCATGGGTTCTCTCGAATCACCATGATTAAGCAATAACCAATAATTTACTTGGGTGAGTTGGGTTATCTCTAACCCCAACTCTTAGACGGGATTTTTTGGCAAATAAACTATCTCTAGCCTTGGTCTATAGTGGAAGCCCTCAAATCCCCACTATTGAATCTTCCCGTATTTAGGTAAATCCTTTCTCAAGAAAAAACCCAAATTAGATAGCTAAGTCAATGTTTGCAACCATAGACTATAAATTCAAGCAATGGAGGATTCAATAGACCCAAATAATCAAACAAGAGCAAAATCTATATATGAATTCAATACCCACACAAGTATTATCTCTAACACAAAACCCAAATCTCAATTCAACAATTACACCAATAAAATAGCAATTAAGAATAAGAGTTTGAAGAATGGAACTTAAGATTTTACAATACAAAGAATCCAAATCTTCACTCCTATGGTGTTGGTTGATGAACTTGCTCTCCAAGCTTGCCAAAAGATGTAAGAATAGCCAAAGATGTGTTCCCAATCGGCTGATAAGACTTTTATGTGGATTGGGGTTTCCCAATATGTGAAATTCCAAAACTGCCCCAGCTGCCTCCGGTTTCCTTCTTTGCCTACGCGGAAGATCGGCCGCATATGCGAATTGTCTTTGTCTGGTTGACCTTCGCGTACGCGATCAAGGGGTCACGTTCGTGGAGCTTTGCTTCAGTTGGCCTTCGTGTACGCATGTGGGACACCGTGTTCGTGAAGGCATGTACTGTTGCCAACTACTTGCTTCTCCGAATAGCTCCTTTTTGACTTATTTTCATCCAAATTCTTCCCGAACACTAATAAAACACAGGAACATGCAAAATAGAAGTAATCCGTGTCAATTACACTATTTATCTACTTATTATTAACAAAAGCATAAGTTTAAGAGTTAAATAAGTAGGTAGAATGCAAGCTTATCAATCACGCTGAAGGGAAAATCACAGTCTAGCGTGATCGCGCTGCCTGGGAGCTATCACACTGAAGGCCACCAGAAGCAGAAAAACCAGAAACAACCAATACTTTTACGGGGCATTCCGGGCATAATTGAAACCCGATATTCAAAAACAAATAGTGCTATTAGAGTGGAAACGACATTCCGGACTCAACAGAATAAATGAAACTTTCATATGAGGTCGTCTCAGAGGAATGTTTACCCAAGTCAATGCTAACTAACGCCAACCAAACATCAACCGTAGCAACCTAAGAAAGCCTTGCCCCAACATACGGTGCCTGTCAACTCTAGATGGGTACCTGAACCACTTGGCTGAGAGCCACCTTTAACCATTCGGGGACCACCCCTACAACCCTGAACTCCATCTCTAGACGGTGGTACTGGAGCTCTTGGAGATAACACCTACTGACCCTGCTGACTGGGAGATGGGATCGTGGGACAATCCCTAGCAAAGTATCCATGCACACCACACTGAAAGCAAATCCCAATGGATATAAATGGGTGAGGAGCTCTCACTGTACCTGACTGCCCACCACAACCTACCCAACCTGAAAGCGAACCTTGAAGAGCTTGTCCCGTACCAAATCCACTCTGCTCGACATGCCTTGTACCACCACCTCTAAAACCTGTGGAGTAACTAAAACTGGCCGGGTAGATAAGAAGAAATAGAACCTATCTCTGGTAGAGAATCCCCTTCCTTGAGTCTGAGAACCTCGAGAACTATCCTGGCGATGATGTTTCTTAGCACTATGTCCATAAGCCTCACGACACAAACCATTGATATCCCAAGAATGATCCACTACCTGAAGGAAGGTCGTCCCAACTGAAACCAAGTGCTCGGTCACCAAACGGAGTGGTGAAATCAAACCTCTAACAAAGCTCTAAACTCTATCAAACTCTGAAGGCATAGACCTAGCAGTATGCCTAACGATCTTGTGAAATCTCACCTCATAGTCAAATACTCACATACAACCCTACTGGAGAACTCAAAGCTCAAGCGTGACAGAAGCATCGCTCAAAGAACCGAGTACTGAAACACCCATAGGAGGACTCAGAGTCCTAGCCATAGTGTCCTAAATAACTGGGGTAGCCATAAATCTAATCAAATGATGGGCTAGTCCCACACCCCCTATCTGATGCGATAAATTCTCACTCTAAAGTCCTCGCACTGATGGAAGCACTGAAGTAGCAGGCACAGGAGCCTCGACACAACCCGTTGTCGAACTCGTATTAAGAATCTGAGAAGGAATGAAACAACTGAAGTTTTAGAAGCCAATAGAGCCAGGAACGCATGATAAGGATCCAAAAAGATGAAACTTTTCCTAAAAATGCCCTGTAGCCTCCCACAGATAGGATACAAACGTCATTTTACTAATCTGCGAGACTCTACTTAGACACTTACTTATGTACCATGACACCGATGAACCTACAGCTCTGATACCAAGCTATCACGACCTAATTTCTCAAGTCATGATGGAACCTACAACCTTTAGTAGGAGAACCAATTCCTGTAGCCTGGAATGATAAGTAATGGGCCACTACCTAACTAGTACGCATGATAAGCAGAAATAAGCGGAAGCAGAATATAAAGATAGACAAAACGGAAGTAATAACCTGAATATATACATAATGAAACTGCACCACCCCAAGACTTGGTATCGATAGTACATCAGCTTCTAATAGAATACAAGCTCGAAAAAACAAAATGATAAGTACAACAGTCTCTGAATATACAAAGAGTAACAGTACAAAAAATGAGATATGGTCAAGCCCCGACCGTCAGGCGCTCACCCTACTCTTGAATACCTAAAAGTTGCATGAGTCTCCAACGCTATCAACAACGAAAGCTCAACTAACATCTCCACTTGAAAGATGCAGAAATGTAGTATGGGCACCAATTGTTAAGAAATGGGTACCCAGTAGGCATTATTAGCCGACTGAGCACATATAAGATATAAACATAGTAAGTAGAAGATATCAAGAAAGCAGTCACGGAAGAAATAGATAAAGCATAAGGAACTAGCACAGAGAAAAGATGACCAAGATTTATAAGCAAACAATGCAAGCACCAAAGATATATACACATAGAACGCAAGTGAAGGGAAGAAAAATGCACCTGGTGTCCTTGCACAACAATATAAGTAAATAAAGAGAGAGAGAGAGAGAGAGAGAGTTGAGAAAATGGCAGTATACTGGTAACCTCAAGCAAAAAGGGAAGAAGGGAATAAGCCAACATACTCAACTAGAAGCCATACAATAACAGAATCAGACTTAAAACCACAAACTCTCAAGATAAGCATAAATCGGGATCAATCTCACGATTACAAACCTAGAATGGTATAACTAAGCCACAAGAACCAAGAGTCTCTTCTCAGAAGCAAGATAAGGAACAACATTCAAAAACCCACAACTGCTCAGAAGGATACATAAATTGTGCCTCAGAACATAGGACTCACTAGCCCCTTAATACTCAAGTCCAATAATCGGGGTCTCAACAGGCTAACAACTGCTAATCCACCAAGAACTGAATGCCATGACAAGCTCTATATAAAGATAGGAGTAAATATAATCTACCTACAGTCCTAATGGCTGCCTATACAACCGAGGAATGCAGTCAAGTGAAAACAAACCCTCCAGCCGCCCGTACAATCGGAGCGTACACTGAACACATAGCAAACTAGGGTGGAATCCAAGTGAAATATGCATGATAATGATAATGATGGAACCAGTAACAGTAACTCTATATGCACCTCACCCAGCACTCTGATAGGAGGACTCATGGTGGAACGTACCCGCTATTCACCATCTGACACCATATACCCCTCCTTTGGCACGTTTGGCCCCTTGTCCAGGTCCTGTAATGGCAGGGCCCATGGAGGTCCCCAACCATATACAATTATAAACGTAAAATCTCAGAGAATCAAAACCTCAAAGTATGTGCCCAGGATTTAACCGAGTCTAAAACAGTATCCAAAACTCAATAGCCCTTATAAAGGGTGGTTGGAGTGTATCCGGGTCTAAATCAGCAGTAAAAATCCCAATAACCTTCTCAAAGGGTGCCCAGAGCATATCCGGTTCTAAATTAGTAATAAAAACAAGTCTGGTGCTACGGCTCTGCCGAGCCTAGTATTAGTAGGAAATCAAGTCTAGTGCTACGGTCTTGCCGAGCCTAGTATCAGTAGGAAATCAAGTCTAAAATCATCCAAATCCCATTTTATCATCATTTACACCAAAAATGGGCCACGCAAGGTTTAGAAAACCATCTGTAGTAGGCCCGAATAAAAAAATGATAAACATGTAGGGAAAACATTTTTATGGATGATATGCTTGAACACAGATATAATTTAGCCCAATGGCTCATAAACATTCCTACCTGCCCTGCACAGGCTCAACCTGCTCTACAACAGACATAACAGGCCTAAAATAAAAGCTCTATGTCCGGGACTCGCGGACATTCCCAAATAACCCACCATCTATGTTCCAGAGTCAAAACAAGGCCACACAGGACCACAAGGGTAATGTACAATACTACACGAATACTACAAACAACATATAAAGTAAACGGACAGAAAAGGCAGACAAGATCTGAGGGTGCCAACCTAATACACCCACCCAAGGATACTAATTAATGAAGTTATAGCCTATATACGCATAGTCTAGGTAGGGAAAGACCATAACCTACTTGTCATCCGATGATATGCTGCACATATGGGATCATCAAAGATCGAACTGCTCTGGGAAGCTCCAATTCGTGAAATAACTATCAATACAATAATCTACACATTAATATGAGACTAACGATACCCACAATGCGATAAACATAACTGGGTCAAAATTCGGGTCACAAATAGGCCCATGGGCCTCACAACCTGAAACAAAAAATGAAAAACACACATGTGTTCCTTACCATCCCGGGAGGACATGCTCAAAATTTGAGCAGAAATGAACAACAAATAGAGCTCAAAAATAGGTCACCCATTAAAGAATTAAAGATGGAGTTTCAAGGAATTAATCAAGAATTAATCAAAAGATACTTACCACAATGAGAAGACAAGCTAAGGAGGTGAAAAACTCCAAATCCACGATCATGAAAAGCTCAAGAGGGCAGTTACTACAAGTAATTCCAAGCTTTAAGAATCAACAAAAATGGTGGTAGCAACAATGGAGAAGAAACAAATTTTGGGGAAGAAGAACTTACCCAACAACGAGGAAACAACATTTCCCAACAATTCGATGGATTCTCAAGCTTTAGGATAGATGCGAGAAATTTGGTGGGGAGAATTTGGAGTTTAGAGTTGGGAAAAGTATTAGAAACAAGCTGGAAAAATGAAGGCCAAAGATATATATAGCTTTTGGTCGCTGTTCAGTGCTATCGCGCTAAAGGAGCGCGATCGCGCTGAAGGGAGGATCATAGACCAGCGCAATCGCGCTAAAAGAGCGTGATCGCACTGAAGGGAAAATCACAAGCTAGGGAGATTGCGCTGCCCGGGCGCTATCTTGCTGAAGGCCACTTGAAGCAGAAAACCAGCAATAGCCAAAACTTCTACGGGGTATTCCGGGAACAATTAGAAACCGATACACAAAAACGAATAGTGTTATTAAAGTGGAAATGATGTTCCAGACTCAACGAAATCGATGAATCTTTTATATGAGATCATCTTGGAGGAATGTTGACCCAAGTTAATGCTAACTAACGCCAACCAAATATATGAATTGAGCCCGGCTCACTCAGGACCCAAACCAACCAACTAACTAACACAAACTCAGCATTCCAGAGTTAGCAGCGCTGATGAAATTTTCATCTGAGGCAGCCTTCTCCAAATGTTGACCAAAGTCAACCAAACAATCCTAACTGGCTTGAAAACACAGAATGAAAGAGAATTCCAAGTTGAAAAGCTCCCGAATCCCGACCAAAGGTCCCTCTTAACCAAAGTCCATGCTCCAGAGCTAACAAAACTATGGGAACTCGATTCTAAGCACGTTCACCAAGAATGTTAACTGAATTCAACAATTCCAAAGTTAAAAGTTCTAAAACAAGGAATAGCCAAAAATACTGTCACGCCCTGAGGTTACCCCTAGATGTAACATGAGACCTAGGAACACAAGTGCCCCAAGCTAACCCTTGGTCATAGAATAACTCAGGTATATCAACTAAGCATAGCGGAAGCATTGTAAGAATTAGATAACTCAATCCATGAGATAAACATCAAGAGGAACATGATTCAAAAGAGACCCGAATACTGTCTATGTATGAAAAGCCTCTACACATAACCTAAGGAGTTGCTAGGACAAAACCCCAGCTAACTCAAGGTATGAAAGTAAATAATCAAAACTAGCTAGAGTCATATATAGACCTCGAACAATGAGGACTCACCAACACTGACTGGATACAACCTGTGGTCTCTAGCCACGTGCCTAAGGGAGGGAACCTGAATTTGTATCATCAAGAGGATGAAGCGCAAAATATTCATCAGTACTATAGGATGTACCGAGTATGTGAGATATGCATGATCATGATAAAAACATACTTAAAACATGCTTAAAATGAGCTCTTTCAAAATAAGAGATAGCATAAGAAACTATCAAGATATAAGACATAAACATGAAGTAAAGTCAAGGTTCAAAGTAAGGTATCATATAACTTCATAACTTGAAAATTCTCATGCGGGAGTTTCTCTTAACCGACATTAAACTATGATGAGCTACATGGAGTCCAGTGTCATACACTTACACTGAAAAAAGTTGTCCTAACCGGCCAAGGTTAGAACCATGCTCATAAGGATCCTTTCATAATCCACGGAGGGAAACCTACAGTGGCAACATAGTTTTGGACTTGAGTTATCTAGAACACTCATCGCTCGGTGCTAAATACTACTCCAAAAACATATAACATGAGGCTCACATACATGTGACATATCTAGATGTAAATTTTGTTCATATACATGTTCATAACCCAGATCCTCATAATAATCACGAATATTGGTTTAGAAAATAATTCATGATCATTGATGGCACATCGGGTGTCTTGCATTGCATAATAATTCATAACTTGAAAACTTGCATAACTCTAGTTAAATTTCATAATAACATATACTTTCATAGAACATAGGAACTAGGCATGCTCTTGCTTGAAAATCCATGAAAAGCATGCTATCAAATATCAAATTTTCTTAAATCAGTTCATGCATGTAGGATTTACTATAATTAGCCTTCAATTTGTAAAATAGGAGTTCACATGTAAAAACCCATGCAAAAACATGCAACTTAATATAGATTTCATGATAGAATCATGAGAAGACAATTTATAGCAAAACCCATAAGAATTGAGTAAGAACCCTAATTTGAAAGTTCATGAAATCAAAATAAGAATTAGGGGTTTTGGGCACAAGGGTGGAAGGAACCCATTGTTGATTATCCATATATGTTGATTGAAGCTAACCCACTTGAAGTTGAAAAGAAAGGAGACTTGAACTTGGAGCTTGAGACTTGGGGCTTGAAGTGGTTCTTTTCCCCTTTTGGAAGATGAATGAGGTAATGAGAAGGTACTTAGGCTAATAGGGGTAGAAATCCTACTAAAAGTGGCCAAAACGACCTCATTTAGGAGTTAAAAGGGTGGGTAATTATAAAATACCCCTGGGATTTAATTAAGAAAAGCTGATAAAAGGGGGTCGGCTTCAGGAATCACAGGTCGGTTCCACGGGTCGTAGATTAAACCACGACTTGTGGTTCCTAGACAAGCGATTAGACTGCTAAAGACATTCTACAGGTCAATAGGATAGACCCATAGAATGGATTACAATTTGTAGAACTAATTCGTTATTCTTAAGGGATTTGGCAGGCCTCTGATCAGGTTCTACGAGTCAACAGGATGGACCCGTAATTCAAACTACAGTTCGTCATCTTGACTCGTGGTTCCTGGGAATCAGTCAGTCCTCAGGTCTGGTTCCACGAGTTGACAGGATGGGCCATAGACTGAACTATGGTCCGTAGAACCAACTCGTGGTTCTTAGACCATGGACTGATCCTGGCAGACTTAAACCATGTATCCACTCCATGACTCGTGGTTCAAATCACGATCCGTGGTTTGGACCCGTCATTTCATGAAAGTTCAGAATTTTCAGATTTCTTAAGTTTAAAAGCTGGATCAAAATTTGAGGTGTTACAATATCTCCCCCTTGGGATCATTCGTCCTTGAATGAAGACTAAGCAAGGAAACTTGAACAGAACAACAGCCGAGCCAACAACAAAACATGGAAACGAAGGAATAAACATGAAAATTGAACTTTTCAACTTAAAACATGACTGAATCAACTTCGAAAACATGAATGCATGCTAGGATCATGAGGAAAACTGATGGAATAGAATTGAAGGAACATACTAAGGTGGAAACTATTACCTCAAGCTGAAATGGAATCAAAAGGTAAGAGATGAGGGTACTTGGTTTTTATGGCTGATTCTGCTTCCCAAGTAGCTCCCTCAACCAGCTAATTCCTCCAAAGGACTTTTACCGAAGCGACTTCTTTGTTTCTCAACCTCTGAATCTGACGATCAAGGATCTCCATGGGAACTTCCTAATAAGTGAGACTATCCTTCACACCCACATACTCCAAAGGGACAATTAAGGTCGGATCACCAACACACTTCTTCAATAAGGAAATATGGAAAACCGGATGAACCGCTTCTATATCCGATGGAAATCTAACTCATAATCAATGCTACCAACTCTCCTCAGAATATGATAAGGACCTATAAAACCGGGAGAAAGCTTCCTTTTCTTGCCAAATCTTATCACACCCTTCATGGGTGACACCTTCAAAAAAAACCAATCATCAACCTCAAATTCCAATTCCCTTCTCCTAATATCCGCATATGACTTCTGTCGACTCTGAGAGGTCTTCAGCCTCTCCCTAATAAGTTGAACCTTCTCCATAGTCTTATGAACCAAATCTGGAACAATCAAAGATGCCTCACCTACCTCAAACCAACCAATAGGAGACCTACACCTTCGACCATAAAGTGCCTCATAAGGGGCCATCTGGATGCTAGAGTGAAAGTTGTTATTGTAGGCAAACTCGATAAGAGGTAAGTGATCATCCCAATTACCTTTGAAGTCGATCACACAAGCTCTTAACATATCCTCCAAAGTCTTAATAGTACGCTCTGCCTGGCCATCCGTCTGTGGGTGAAAAGTTGTGCTAAGCTTCACTTAAGTACCAAGACCCCTCTGAAATGACCTCTAAAACTAGGAGGTAAATTGGGTACCTCTATCTGAAATGATAGACAAAGGAACACCATGCAATATGACTATCTCCCAAATGTAGAGTTTGGCATAATCGTCTGTTGAATCCGTAGTCTTAACAACCAAAAAGTGGGATGACTTAGTCATCCGATCGACAATCACCCAAATGGAATCATCTTGCCTTTAAGTAAGAGGCAACCCAGTGATAAAGTCCATATTGATCGCTTCCCACTTTCAAGTAGGAAGGTCAATGTCCTGAGTCATCCACCTGGTCGTTGATGCTCTACCTTCACTTGTTGACAGTTGGGACACTTAGCCACAAAACCGACTATGTCCCTCTTCATACTATTCCACTAATAGACTTCCCATAGATCACGGTACATCTTGGTGGCACCAGGTTGGATAGAATATATAGAACTATGCACCTCAGTCAAAATTTGTTGTCTCAACCCATCTACATCTGGCACACACAATCGACCCTGAGAGCGAAGCACACAATCTTTCCCTTGGGAGAAAACCTCAACCCTTTGCTGATGGACTGCACCCTTTAGCTGAAGAAAAATAGGATCACTGTCTTGCTTTGCCTTCACTTCAGCTACCATAGATGATTCGGAATAATTCTGAACAATAACACCACCTTCTGTCGAGTCCATAAGGCGAACTCCCAACCTAGCAAGCCTATGAACCTCCCTAACCAATTCCTTCTTTCCATCTTCAACTGAAGACACACTACCCATGGACAGTCTACTAAGTGCATCCACCACAACATTTGCCTTACCCGGTGGTAAAGTACACTCATATCATAATCCTTAAGAAGCTCAAGCCATCTTCTTTGTCATAGATTCAGTTCCTTCTGAGTAAACATATACTGAACACTCTTATGATCGGTGAATACATCCACGTGCACCCCGTACAAGTAATGTCTCTAAATTTTCAAATCAAAGACCATGGCTTCTAACTCAAGATCATGATTAGGGTAGTTCTTCTCATGAGTCTTAATCTATCTCGAAGCATAAGTAATCACTTTACCAAGCTGCATCAATACACAACCCAAACCAATCCTAAAGGCATCACAATACACAACAAAATCATCTAGGCCCTAGGGTAGAGCCAACACTGGAGATGTGGTCAATCTAGTCTTCAATTCCTGAAAGTTCTTCTCACATAGATCAGACCACTAAAATTTTACCTTTTTCTGAGTCAACTAAGTAAATGGGGCAGCAATGGAAGAAAATCCTTCCACAAACCTCCTGTAACCAGCCAAACCCAAAAAGCTCCTAATATCATACAGAGAAGTGGGTCTAGGTCAGTTCTTTACTGCCTCTATCTTTTGAGAATCAACTCGAATACCATCTCCAGTCACAATATGACCCAGAAAAGCAATAGACTGCATCCAAAACGCACACTTACTAAACTTAGCAAATAACTACCGGTCTTTGAGAGTCTGTAACACCACTCTAAAATGGTTTTCATGCTCTTCCTCACTCCGAGAGTAGATAAGAATATCATCAATGAAAACAATCACAAACATATCCAAATACTGCTTGAACACACGGTCTATCAAATCCATAAAGGTTGCAAGAGCATTTGTTAGACCAAAAGACATCACAACAAATTCATAATAACCATGCCGAGTCCTGAAAAACTGTGTTCGGAATATCACACTCTCAAACACGATGCTGATGATAACCGGATCTAAGGTCAATTTTGGAGAAGAAATTATCACCCTAAAACTGATCAAACAAGTCATCAATCCTAGGAATGGGATACTTAATTTTGATTATGACCTTATTCAATTGACGTTACTCAATACACATTCTAAGAGAACCATCATTTTTCTGCACAAACAAAACTGGGGCACCCCATGAGGAAATGCTAGGCTTGATGAAACCCTTATCAAGAAGATCCTTTAACTGATCCTTTAACTCTTTAAGTTCCACGTGAGCCATTCTATAGGGAGGGATAGAGATGGGATTCATATATGGAATAAGGTCGATCCCAAAGTTGATCTCCCGCTTGGAAGGGACTCCGGGCAAATCTTCGGGAAACACTTCTGGGAACTCATTCACAACAAGGACAGACTGAAGGGATGGGGTTTAGGACTCTGTGTCCATAACCCAAACTATATGATAAACATAACCCTAAGAAATCATCTTCTTAGCCTTGAGAGAAGTTATGAAATGACCTTTCGAGGAAGGGGGACAACCTTGCCACTCTAAGACAGGTTCATTTGGAAACTTGAAACTGACAACCCGAGTATGACAATCAACCAAAGCATAACAAGGATACAACCAATCCACACAAAGAATAATATCAAAATCAGTCATCTCCAACTCTACTAAATCTGCCAAAGTCACTCTATGAAGGACTGAGATAGGGAAATTTTGGTAGATTTATTTGGCTAGGACTGACTCACAAACAAGAGTATACACACAAAAGGGTTCTAAAATAAATTCAGAACAAGTTTCAAATTTGCATGGTACATAAGGGGTCATACATAAGGGGTCACAAAAGATAGGGATGCATCGGGGTCCAACATAGCATATACATCAAGAGAGAAGACTTTCAACATACCAGTGACAACATCCGGTGAACTCTCCTGGTCGTGACGAGAGGACATGGCATAAAGACGGTTCTAGCGCTGACCACAAGAACTAGAAGTAGTGCCCTGTTGGTCTGGTCGACCTCCTGAGGCTACCGAAGTAGACTGAGCCCTACTACCTCCCTGCATCTTAGCCGAAGGGGAATCTCTAATCATGTGACCAGCCTGTCCACATCCAAAGCATGCACCTGTGCCCAAATGACACTCTCCCGGGTGATTCTTCCCACACTTGCTGCAAATAGGATGGGAGTATCCTTTAGCAACATTCCCCTGAGACTGCGAATTAGAACCAGATCATCTACAAGTCTGATCATGATGAGGCCTCGGGGCCTGGGTAGGAGCACTAGCAGAAGAATGAACGGGTCCTAATGACTTCTTCTAAAACAAGGAGTGATGTCCACCACCAAACCTTTGATGGCCAAAACCTAAACCCTCGGATCTAACTCTCTTGTTCTATCTAGCCATCTCCCTCGATCTGGTGACCATGGTTCATGAGTTTGGAAATGTTTATATCACTCAATAGCATAGAGGATCTACACTCCTTTTTCACCATATCTGAAACCCCATAAATAAACTTGCTTATCTAATCATGCGGGTCTGCTACCACAGAGGGGGCATACCTAGACAGCTGAGTGAACTTCAAGTTGTACTCCTGAACAGTCATGGATCCCTGTCTCAAGTTCATAAACTCCTCGGACTTCACTTGCCTCAACTCTGGGGGAAAGAACTGATCGAGGAAAGTCCTCTCGAAACACTCCTAATTCATAGAGACCACGTCTCTAGCCATAGCTTCCTTCCATTGCATGAACCAGATATGAGCTACATCAAATATTTCTTTCATCTCATCAACAAAGTTTAATGGATCTTCCCCAACCTTTGAACCCCGGAATTTCAGCGAGTTCATACAGATAAAATCACGAACTCGGGATGCTACCCTACCTTGAAGGTGAACGGGGATAAGAACCGGTTGGTTGGCCTGAGAGGCTAAGGTTTGGGCTAGCATATGGCTGGCATTTCTGAACTTCTCATTTATGACCTTGGGAGCCAGAATTGGAGGAGTAGTATTCTGAGCGGCTCGGTGAGGCATAGCACATCGAAGCATAATCTAAAACGTACAAGGAAAGGATTAGAGGGATATAAGAGTTAAACTCTAACGCACAATGTGATCATAAAATAAGTGAGGTTTTCCTAAGATATCTCATAGCTTCCCTCTCATAAGTGTGGCGCGCTTCACACACATGAAAGAGATTCTACTCGATGTGGCTTTCAGACATCCTAGGACTATTGAACCTGAGGCTCTAATACAAAGTTTGTCATGCCCCGAGGTTACCCCGTAGACGTAACACAGGACCTGAGACTGCAAGTGCCCCAAGTTAACCCTTGGTCATAGCATAACTTAGGAATATCAACTAAGCATAGCGAAAGCATCGTAAGAATTAGATAACTCAATCCATGAGATAAACATCAAGAGGAACATGATTTGAAAGAGACCCGAATAGTGTCTATGTCTGAAAAGCCTCTACATATGACATAAGGAGTTGCTAGGACAAGACCCTAGCTAAATAAAGGTACGAAAGTAAATAATCAAAACTAGCTAAAGTCATAACTAACCCTTGAACAATGAGGACTCATCAACACTTACTGGATATGGCCTGCGGTCTCTAGCCACGTGCCAGAGAGAGGGAACCTAAATCTGCATCATCAAGAGGATGCAACACAAAATATGCGTTAGTACTATAGGATGTACCGAGTATGTGAGATATGCATGATCATGATAAAAATATACTTAAAACATGATTAAAATGAGCTCTTTTCAAATAAGAGATAGCACAAGAAATTATCAAGATATAAGACATAAACATGAAGTAAAGTCAAGGTTCAAAGTAAGGTATCATATAACTTCATAACTTGAAAATAATAATGTGGGAGTTTCTGTTAACCGATATTAAATCATGATGAGCTACATGGAGTCCAGTTTCATGCACCCACACTAAAAAAGGTTGTCCTAACCGGCCAAGGATAGAACCATATTCATAAGGATCCTTTCATAAGCCACGGAGGGCAACCTACAGTGGCAACGTAGTTTTGGACTTGGGTTATCTAGAACTCTCATCACTCGGTGCTAAATACTACTCCCAAAACATATAACATGAGGATCACATACATGTGACATATCTAGATGTCAAGCTTGTTCATAAACATGTTCATAACCCGGATCCTCATACTACTCACGAATGTTGGTTTAGAAAATGATTCATAAGAATTGATAGCACATCTGGTGTCTTGCATTGCATAACAATTCATAACTTGAAAACTTGCATAACTCTAGTTCAATTTCAAAATAACATATACTTTCATAGAACATAGGAACTAGGTATGCTCTTGCTTGAAAATCCATGAAAAACATGCTATCAAATACCAAATTTTCTTAAATTAGTTCATGCATGTAGGATTTACCATAATTAGCCTTCAATTCATAAAATAGGAGTTTACATACAAAAACCTATGCAAAATCATGCAACTTAATATTGATTTCATGAAAGAATCATGAGAAGACAATTTATAGCAAAATCCATAAAAATTGAGTAAGAACCCTAATTTGAAAGTTCATGAAATCAAAATAAAAATTAGGTGTTTTGGGCACAAGGGTGGAAGGAACCCATTGTTGATTACCCACATACCTTGATTGAAGCTAACCCACTTGAAGTTGAAAATAAAGGAGACTTGAACTTTGAACTTGAGACTTGGGGCTTGAAGAGGTTCTTTTCCCCTTTTGGAAGATGAATGAGGTAATGAGAAGGAACTTAGTTTAATAGGTGTAGAAAACCTACTAAAAGTGGCTAAAACGATCTCACTGGAGTTAAAAGGGTGGGTAATTATAAAAATACCCCTGGGATTTAATTAAGAAAAGCTGATAAAAGGGGGTCGGCTTCAGGAATCATGGGTCGGTTCCATGGGTTATAGTGTGAACCACGACTAGTGGTTCCTGGCCAAGCGATTAGACTAATGAAGACATTCTATGGGTCAACAGGATGGACCCATAGAATGGATTATGATTCGTAGAACGAATTCATCGTTCATAAGGGATTTAGCAGGCCTCTGATCAGGTTCCACAATTTAACAAGACAGACCCATAATTCAAACTACGGTCCGTCGTCTTGACTCGTGGTTCCTGGGAATCAGTCAGTCCTCATGTCTGGTTCCACGAGTTGATAGGACCGACCATAGACTGAACTACGGTCCGTAGAAAAAACTCGTGGTTTTCAGATCAGGGACTGATCCTGGCAGACTTAAACCACGGATCTACTCCATGATTCATGGTTCAAACCACGGTCTGTGGTTTGGACCAATCATTTCTGGAAATTTTAGAAAAAAAATTCAGATTTCTTAAGTTTAAAAGTTGGATCAAATTTTGGGGTGTTACAAATACCAAACAAATGCCTAGGGTACCAAACTACCGGTCCCAGCAAGTCATAAATGACTTGGGGCCGCAACAGGCAAGCTTTAACAGTACAAGAAAGGCAAAAATGCATAAATGACCGGAAGGGTCATTACACCCAATCTTGTAGACCACAAATATCAATACCAAACTATGAGGAGGGGTAAAATAGTCAAAACATGCAAAAATCTAAAAATTACAATGAGGGTTGTTATATCATCCACCACTAAATCATACGTTTGTCCTCGAGCACAAGAATAAAGAAGATACATGAATTATTGAAAAGCTGTGGATATCTACTCCACATATAAAACTTGGTCTCCTAAGTAGCCTTTTTATCATATGATGCCTCCGCTAAACTTTCAATGAAGCTATATCCTTGGACCTCAACTTCTGGATCTGCCTATTCAAAATAGCCACAAGCTCTTCCTTAAAAGCTAAATTTTGATTAAAGTTCACCTAATCCCACTGGATCACATTAGAACCATCAGAGTGATACTTTCTCTATATCGTCACATGAAATATTGATGTACAACTAAAAGAGCTGGAGGTAATGCCAACTTATAGTCCCTTTCTCCAATATGCCAAAGAATCTAAGAAAGACCAATAAACCTCAGGATAAGATTTCCCTTCTTCCCAAACCTCATGACACCATTTCTAGGCGATACTTTCAACACAAACTTCTCACCCACCATTAACTCCAAGTCCATCACTCTCTGATCCATATAACACTTTTGCCTACTATAAGCTATTAGCATCCTATACTAAATCAAATTCACCTTATCCATGGAATCTCTGAACATATCTGTACCCCACGGTCCAAACTTAAAGGCATCAAACAACCCAATAAGATATCTACACCTCCTACCATGCAGAGCCTTCAATGGAGCCGTCTAAATGATAGAACAATAATTGTTGGTGTAAGCAAACTACAACAATTCTAAGAACCGATCCTAATGTCCTCTGAAATCAATGACACATGCTCAAAGTATGTCCTCTAATACCTAAATAGTCCACTCGAACTAGCCATTAATCTAAGGGTGGAAAGTTGTACTGTGATCAATCTGAGTACCCAACTCCTGCTGCAGACACTACCAAAAGTGAGATGTAAGCTGCATACCTTGATCTAAAATGATGGAGATGGGCACACCATGCAATTAATAATCTCTTTGATGTAGATTAGAGCAATCCTATCAATATTATACGATGTTTGAACCAACACAAAATGGACAAATTTGGTCAATCTATCAACAATAACCCAAATTGCATCATACTTTCTCAACGTGTGAGACAACCTAACCACGAAGTCTATAGCAGTCCACTCGCACTTCCACTCAATTATAGGTATCCTCTCGGTCATACTACCCGTTCTCTGGTGCTCATACTTAATCAACTGATAATTTAAACACTTAAACATGAACTCTATAATATCCCTCTTCATACCATACCACCAATAGTGTTGCTTCAAATCCTAGTACATCTTCATCACTCCTGGATAAATAGAGTACCTCAAACTCTGAGACTCCTCCAAGATCAACCTAGTCAAATCCTGAACCCTAGGAATGCAAATGTGACCCTTAATCCTCAAAATACCCTTCAGGTCAAGGAGTGCTTCCCTAGCTTCTCCCTTCAATAATTTACTCAAAATCAAGCATAATTTATCATCCTTGAACTGCCTAGCATTAATATGCTTAATCAAATACGAACGTGCCTCAACACAAGAAAGAATCTGATCAGGTTTAGAAATATCCAACCTCACCAAATAATTTGCATTCCTCCACTTCCCTCTATTTTATCTTTCCTTCCATAACCTACTAGGAATACACCAACAATCTTGAAACATTCATATTATTAATCAAAAGAGACAAGAGCATTCTTTTTTAGATCCAAAGAAACTCCTGATACAACCTTTCTTATCCTTGACCTCATAGAGGATACCATCATCGGAGCATAATGGGAAAACATAGTAAATTTGAGGTTGTTCTCCTGCACACTCATCTTACCTTGCTTCAGATTCACAAACTACTCTGCATTGGCCTCCCATAACTCCAGAGGAAAGAAATGGTCAATAAACGCATCAATGAAATCATCCCACTTGGCAAGGTTTTTATTCTCCCCATGAGTCAGCTTCCACCACTCATACCAGATACAAGCAACATCATTCAACTGGTAGGAGTCAAGTTCAACCTCCTCCATTTCACTTACATGCATCACTCTCAAGATTTTCTGGATTTTATAAATGAAGTTCTGAGGATCCTTATCAACCTTGGACCCTGTGAACTCTGGTGGGTTCATCCTAAGGAACTCACAGATTCTAGAGGTGTTGGAGGAGTCATGAGAGTTGGAATTAGTAGGGCCTAAAAGGTAGGACTGAGATGCTACAATCTGCATGAGCATCTAAATGGATTCTTTGAGCTTAGAATTAGTAGCATCAATGCGAGGGGGCTGAGTAGTAGATGACTTAGGACCACTCACTGGACCTCTTGGCACATGTGGGGCATCATTACTAACATTTTAGCTAGAGGAGATCCCTTCATTCTAAGTTCGCATCACATGGGTTGGAGGCATGGCTATAATATTAGCCCCAGTAGGGACGTCATCTTTGATAGTAGCTCTCTGATTAGTGGTCATTTTTGGAGGCATGATCTAAAATACGTGAAACACACAAGTTAGAATTATTCCCTAGATTTAAACTCTATCACACGAACTAGAGCATGAAAGAATGTGAAACATCTTGAAAATACCCTGTAGCCTCCTACTTATAAGTGTGGCACACATCACACATATCATTAAGATACTACTAGGCATGACTTTGCAGATATCCTTGGAAATTTGAACCTAGTGTTATGATACCAAGTTTGTCACAATCTGAGCTTAGACCCTGGATGTGGTCGACACTCGATGCCATCTCTGGCTTGAGTGAACCACTTAGCATAAATCAAGAGCATTTAACTAGAACATAACTATGAAAGACATAAGTGAGTCATGAAAACATAATATTAAGGGAACTAATTTATTAACCAGTAAAAGAGTATTCATAGGTTTCCTAATCCAAAACATGTGACATAAATATATAAGACACGAGTCTAAAAATTACTACTGTCTATGAAGCTTCTAAACAGATGAAAAATATCTAATTGGACAAGGCCCCAATCATACCTTATTAACTGAACCACACTAGGCATACTAAGCTAGGCCTCCAAGAAGAATAAAAGGCTCACCAATAGCTAATCTGTGCGAACTTAAGGGTGTGCTGAACCACAAATGTAAGTCTCTGAATATTTATCATAAAATGATGCAAGACCGAGGCATAGATACATTTGAATGTATAGTATGTAAAATTGGGGAAGGGAGGACATGGCATAATTTACATATATAAAGTTGAAACAATAGACTTATAACAAACATGACATGAAACATCATAGATATAAATCAACAACTATGAAGGTAGGATATCCATTAGCATAATTAATTAGCTATTGAACTAGATAGTTTATCTGACATAAATACATAATACACCACATGCTATATGGGTTTGATCAACACCCAATCATCTTTGCTCACGAATTCATATTCGATAAATCTTATATTTATTGAGCACAAATCCATATTTACCGCGTGAATTAGTATCCTCCGTGTATAACAACGTCAAGGCATGCCAAATCATCCTCATTATGGGAATATGAAAAGTCTTCCAAATCTATGGGACAAGCTATACCTATATTGGCAAACATAGTTTTGGATAAAAGTCCCTTACAACTCATACCTTCTCGGTTAACCATCTAATTCATTTAAGCCCACATTATATTCATGTTCAACCAAATAACCATCCATTAGATTCATAAAGGTTCACATAAGATTGGTACCATTATACTATACTTTCCTCCTCCTTTCTCCTCATCTCACTAGTCATAATGGAAGAAGTAACACTTGGTGAGACATCGACTTGTCTAGTATGCCATGCCCTATTGGTTTTTGTCATTCGATCTAAGAGAGCCATAACAAAACCATAGTTTTGGCCCATAAGTGTTCCACCTGGGATGTTATTCACCACTGATTTGTTCATAGAGTCTAGAGTTTGATAAAAGCTTTGAAGGAGAAAGTTGTATGACAAACCATGGTTTGGACATAACAATAGCTTCTTCTTGAACCTTATACATGCTTCATGCAATGGCTCATCCAGTAGTTGTCAATAATTGGTGATATCATCCCTCAACTACATCATCCAAGAAGGTGGGAAAAATCTCACCAATACGGCTTCCACTAGTCCATTCCATGTTGTAATAGAGCCCTCCAGGAGCTCCTCAAGCCACATTGTTTCTTCCCCCACAAGGGAGAAAGGGAACAATTAGAATCGGATCGACTCTTGGGATATATTGTGGATGTTGAAAGGCTGACATATTTTGATAAATTTTTGAATATGTAGGTTGGCATCTTCATTAGCTAGCCCTTCAAAGAGTCCTTTTATTTGTATCTAATGAAGCATCGTGCTTGTCACGTGGAACACGACATTTCCAATGGTTGGGGGTAGACATATTACACCCACAATGCCATGGATAATGGGTCCATCTTCCAGATCCATAAATCCATCAATACTCTCTTGATCATACACTTGACTCATGGGTAACCTGTTCGAATGAAACAAACAACAAAAAAGTAAAAGAGAACAAGCACTGAACAAAAGTGAACTAAACAACAATCAAATGGCAAATCAAGAACCATTCCCCAAGAACGGCATCATTTTTTATGACATTCAAAAGAGCTCTCCCATAAGAGGTAGTAACGATCATTATACAAAATAATAAATAACCCAATGGATGTCGGGGTCATATCCACGGAGAATGGGATGATGAATCGCTGATAAATTGTTGAATAACAATCACTAGAGTAAGTAAGTGTTCAAGTAAACAAAAGTAAAATTAGGGAAAAAGATTTAGGAATTAACGAATGACAATTTCAACATGAGAACAATATAAACACGATTTGATGATCAAGAGAAGAAAGACAAGGGGTATGCTTCTGATGGGGTTCTACAATGGTCTAGGGAATTGATTAATCATGTGAACATTTGATTAAAGGTATGGGTAGCTTGGTTCGAGCTATATTTGGTAGTCTTTGAACCCTCCAAATATATGTACCATGGTATTTTCTCAAGAACCATAGCTTTACCTTAAACCAACCAATCAATACTTGGGTGAATCATACTATTTCTAGATTTGATTCATAGATGAGAATTTTCTTCAATCAAGCTATTTATAGCCTTAATCTATGGTGGAAATCCCAAATCACCACTATTGAATTCTTACCCAATTTATGAACTCCACTTTTAAGCAAGTACAAAATTAGTAAACTCAATCAATATTTGCAATAATCAATTTTATAATTAAACAATGAAGAATTCAATAGACCCATACTAAATAATCAATTATAAGAACAATTAATCAATACCCATACCCAAATTCAAACACCATTTTGCACATACCCCTAGAATAGGATTTAGCTTCTCATATTAAAGGAACAATAGAATATACCAAATGGGTTTCCCAAAATTCCATTTATATTATAAGATAAGTCCTAATTCCAAGCTCAAATTACATACAATCAAGAAAATAATCAAGTATATCTCGGCTTAAAAATCAGCCCTTGGCTAACAAAGCCCATGTCAACAGCTCTAGAAAGAAAATAGCTACTCCTAACAGTTCATATAAAGCAATAAGCATGTAGCACATAAGTCCTGTTTAGGCCATTGAGATTGCCATGATATCTATGAAAGCATAAATGTTATGCATGCTATCAAGGACACCATGATCTCTATATAAAATAAAAAAAATATAAATACAATATAAATTAGATAAATGAGCCGCTAAACTGCCAATAAAATAACAACTAGGCCCAATTGGCTTACAACCTACAACTAATAAACATATAAGGCCAAAATGGCCACCATTGTAGTTATGCAATCAAACTGACTAGTCCGCAAGCCTTAATCAATACAATACTTGGTTGGACAGGGCCTCAGCCTACTCAAAAAGTATAAACTACAAAAAAGGCAAAACTTTGAGACTCTGGAAACCCCTGGAAGGAAAGGAGTCAACCAACCCACTGAAATCTCAGTTATGCTACCTAATAAGTTTGTCTAGTCATTGCTCAGAATCTGCAGGCATGAATGCAGCACCCCCAGACAATGGGGCAGTTGTAAAAAATAATGTACCAAAAATGTAAGGCAAACTAAAAACTAATAATGAAGCATAATGACTGAACAAAAAGGTAGTAACTTACCTTCCTGTAATAAGATACCATCTAAATCACATAGCAAACAATAACCTGAACTGGTCGCCATAAGCCCGACAGGTACAAACAATATACAATTGCCATAAGTCCTAACAGGTGCAAACATTCACTAAATACCTATATTAGCTCCCTTACCTTGACCCCATTGGTGATCTGATCTAAACTATCTGAATGAATATGTGTTATGGATCAATACAACTCTGAGGCTCTGTGGTACCATATAAATGCTGCCCCATAGGTACAGCCTGCCCGTCCCATAGGTATGATCTACTCAGCCCGTAGGCACGGTCTACCCATAATAAAGGTGCAGTAATGTAATGTAACTGATGCACTAAAGGTACAACCTTCCCATCCGGTAGGTACAGTTTGCCTGGCCCAAAGACACAACAATGTAATATAACTGCTGCCCCTTAGGTATAGCCTTCCCGTCTCATAGGTACGGTCTTCATGTCCCTTTGGTATGGTCTGGCCATCCTGAAGGAACAGTAATAGTAATAAGAATGTAGGCTCCAAAATCTTGCAGTTTCAGTGTCTGCTGTGGTCAAAAGAAGCTCATAGGCAGCAACAAAATGATTAAAATAACATAATAATAGCATGTAATCACAGGTGACCAAAATACTATCATAACATGCCTTTCTGGCTCACAAAGTAAGAAATAGAGTGCTGCTGGTAGTCACTATATCATGTAGTGGTAGCAAACTCAATAAAATAAGACCATAAGTCAAATAACGACGTTATACAATCTATAAAAAGATTCACCCTTTTGGTCATGACAAAAATCGAAAAGAAAGCCTTAACATACCTTTCAATTGAAGCCTCAAAGGTGTCGGTAGGAAGCTCGAACAACCTATTGTAACACAACAATTGCTAGAATCAACAAGGCTACAAGAATGAGCCATAGCCAATTGATAAGGCATTAAGATCATAACTATTACCAGCCCACATTAACACTATAAATGAAATCATAATCTCTACCAAACCAACAGCTAATAACCATAACAATAAGCTATCAACATCTCACAAGAGCGGTGAGTTCCCAAGGCAATATAACAAGCCATACTTCAGTATATTTAATTTTACAATCGTCGTACGCGATTCTGATATGAAACGCCAACCCCCCATTCAATAAAACAACTTAACACCATCAATATACAACAGTTAAAAACAAAATCAATTAGACAAAATGTCTGCATGGAGCCACGATATATAAAACACTACTTCGTGGCTCAAAAATCTATAAAAATGATACTAGAACATGGAATTATAAAGAAGGAACATAGGGAGTAGATTATCTCAACAAAAGGATCTGAAATCCCAAGATAAACGAGCTTCTTCATTGCATTAACAACAACCAAATCAAAAATTCATGAGAAAACTATACCACAATGATGAACTCGCTACGTAGAGCAGCTTTCATTAAGCTTCTGAGTTGAAAGCACCAACTTCCATGGAGGATTTATGGGATTATTCTCTGATTTTTCCAGGGTTTTCAGTTCATTTCAGTGGAATTATAAAGAAGGAATGGAGATTTTATAAAGCACTAACGACTTAGGGGCTAGGGGGACCCGCCTAGACGTGCCTGCTTGTGCAGTCTTGCAAAAATGCGAATATTTGTCTATTCTGAAGTCGTATGAACAAATAGTTTGGTGCATCGGAAACTAGACTCATATAACTTAGATATTGTAGGTCGGGGGCCTTCTAACTCTTTATATATTAGGAGAAAATCATCGAGACATTTGACCAAAATTTTAAGAGAATTTCTTAACGGAATTAACAATAACTTCTGCCAACTTTTATTTTGCAACTTGCTTGACTTCAAAACATAACATACAACCATTGTAAAATTAAAATACTTCATAAAATATCCTTTCTACATATTAAAAACTCTTAGTTTTACCCCGAAAGTATGAGTTAATCCAATATTTGAACGGGTGGGGTATTACAAGATTAAGGATTTATAAATGGATAATGTTATGTGTGAGTTTGGATGATAATGTATGCACTATAGGTTACCTTGAGAATATAATTATAATACCCCAGAATCTAAATAAGCTTTTAAACTTGGATCCTTGAATTTTCTGATGTTTTCCGGAACCACAGACCCAGAGCACGAGCCGTAGATGGAACCATGGGATGTGGAAAGGTCTCGTGGAACCTATTCTGCAGATCCCTCCTAAGTTCTGAGAACCACGAGTATGGATCAGGGGTCGTGGAACTATCTCATGGAAATCATACTGAGGCTCTGCTTTTCCTCAGAAACCACGAGAGGTTTCTACAGTCCGTGGTTCAAACCACGAGCCATAGTCCCTGCTCGTGGAACTCAAACTCGCAATTGGTCATTTAGGCCAGAAACCACCAGAGGCAACCACGGGTCGTGGTTGTGTCTACGGTCTGTAGAACTCACCCGTGGAACTGAAGCCAAGGTTTTAAACAGTTTTTTAGAATTAAATTCCTGGGGTATTTTAGTAATTCTCCACTCTTTTAACTCCTAAGTTAGGTCATTTTGGGAAATTTTAGAAGGGTTTTATCCCAAATTAGCCTAAGTCCTTTCCCAATCTCTCATTCAAGCTCCAAAGGGGAAAGAAACTCAAACATTCCAAGATCCAAGCTAGGATTACCCTTTCAAGTCTCCATTACCAAGCTCTAGGTTGAGGAATCTCCAAGTTTAGGTATGTGGGTATTCAATAAGGAATTTTCTTCCAACCTTATGCCCAAAACCAAATCCTTCAAATTGATTTCTATTAATTCTCAAGTCAGGGTTCTTACCTAACTCTCATGGGTTCTTCAATAAATTATTTTATTATGATTGTTATATGAATTCTAATTCTAAATTGTATGATTTTGCATGGATTTGTACAAATAATTCGTATCTCATGATTTGAAGCCTAACCCTACTCAAATTTTGCATTCATGGTTTGATTTAGGCAAATTGGCATATTTGATAGCATGACCTCATGATTTTCAAATATTTGCATGCCTAGTTCCTATTTTATGAAATTGATTATGATTATGGAATTGAACTAGTGCCATGCAAAATTTAAGATATGATTCATGAAGAAAGACAAGTCACCCCGATGAGCCATCAATACTCATGAATTATTACTAAAATAAGGTTTGTGAGTATTATGAAGATTCGGGTTGTAAACACTAATATGAACAATTTTTGACATCTAGATATTTCATATGTATGTGAGCTTTATGATATATTGTTGGAGTAGTATTTAGCACCATGAAATAAGGATTCTAGATAACCCAAGTCCAAAACTACATTACCACTATAGGTTGCCCTCTATGACTTATGACAGGACCCCTATGAACATGGTTCTGACCTTGGCCGGTTAGGACAACCTTTTTCAGTGTGGGTGCATGACACTGGACTCCATGTAGCTCAACATGGTTTAATGTCAGTTAAGAGAAACTCCCGTATGAATGTTTTCAAGCTACTAATTATATGATATTCTATTTTGAAGCTTGGCTTATTACTTTATGACTTATGTTTAAATTATGATAGTTACTTATGATTTCTTTCACTATGCATGAACTCAATTTTAAACATGTTTTCAAGCACATTTTACCATGTTATAGTATAAGCTCGGATACTCAGTACATCCTATAGTACTGACGCATATTCTTGTGATGCATCCTATTATGATGCAGATTTAGGCTCCCGCTCTCAGGCTCATGGCTAGAGATCACAAATTATCCAGTGCTAGTTGGTCCTTTTCATATTTTTCATTAGAAGCTCTTGTATATGTCTAGACTAGGTCTTGGGAAAGGTTTTATTTTCTATTTTCAAACAATTGTATATTTTCAAACTTTAGTAAATTATGATCATGAGTTTCATTTGGATTTTTGCATATTAACTGTTTAAATGACTTCTTCTAAACGATGATGATGATTTTAGGTAATTAAGCATTTCTCCTATCAAGCTAGAATTGAGTAGATGCCCACACGACCCCCCGTAATTTGGATTGTGACAATAAAGAACCTAAATTAACAACTAAATAATATCAAGAACCTAAATTAACAACTAAATAATATCAAGAACCTAAATTAAAATAAATTTACAAATTCCAAATTAACTAACACATTATATTAACAATGAAAAACAAATTTGTACAATTATTTTAATAGATTAGAAAGGAATTACAACACATTTTTTGGCTAATAATGGATTCAACCTAAAATTATTAAGTTCATACAAATTCAAGCTAAAATCATCACAAAAGTGGTTTCTACGTCATAGAGTTCATATGAATTAAAGTCATCAAGTTTATAAAAATTCAACCTAAAAATATCCTAAATTCAACCTAAAATCATCACAAATTAAACATAAAATCATCACAAATTCCACCTAAGATCATCACAAATTCAAGTTTATTCACATCAATCACATTGAGATTGACTAAATTAACATCAATTACATTAACATTCAAGTTCAAAACACTAAATTAATGATGAAAACTAAAATAAATAAATATTTAACCTAAAATCTAACAATAATAATATAATTGAAAGTTTTTAAAACTCTGACCTTTGGGATTAGAGTTGCTTGCCTTAGCTTAGTTTAGGTTTCTTGTGTCCTTAAGGTGATTAGATTAGGGATCCTTATAATAGAATTAGAGGAGAATTATTTGGTAGAGTAGGTGTTGATCGTTTGATTCATATTTACAATTTTTGATCCGTATTTATCCTATATATTAAGTATTTGTGGACCCAAGACTGTGGGTGCTGGATTGGATGGATTCTTGGTCAGTATATCTTGCCTTAGCTATATTTCAGTTGGTTGCATGCTTTATCTTGAATTTGATTAGTTGCATGTCATAGCCTAGTTACGATCTATTGCTTTCCATAGGTGGGATTCCTTGAGAGTTTATATGTTAGTATAGCATTTTCCAAGAGTACTTACTCTAGGATAGTATCATTTTCTTAGTATGTGGACCGTGGATTTATTTATTCTAGTTAGACGTATTTGTTTGTGCTTATTGGCTTGGTTTTTGATCCTTTTACTCATGTTATTATTTGTTTTGCCATGGTTTATTGGTTAATTGTCATAAAATACAGTCTTTGGTTTAAAATAGGATATTTGGAATACTTTAGATTGATTTGGCCTTCAAAATAATGGTATATTGAGAAAGATTTACTAGTTTATAAACTTGCATGCCAAAGGAGATCCATGTTCTGGGAGGTTTTACTGGTTTTTAACTTGTATGCGGGAGGAGACACCTATTCTAGGTGGTTTTACAAGTATTTATAATTACATGCCCGAGGAGACACGTATTTCAGGTGGTTTTACTAGTATTCATGATTGCATGCCCGAAGAGACAGTGTTTTGGGTGGGTTTACCTTATTGCATACATTGATGAGCTTAAAAGGGGCCTGCGAAATGATTCAGGGAGCCTACGAGGTGACCTGCGAATCTATTTCAGGGTTTTACTTTTTACTACATTGGCCACATCTTGTACTGCAGTCATCTCATATTGCATACTATGGCATTCTTCCGCACATACTTACTATTAAGTTGAGATTGTAATTAGTATTTCTTGTTATTTGCATCACCCGTGCTTGTGGGGGCAGTTGGGTTATTTATTTTTATGTGTACCTTATGCCTTATGGGGATCCAATTAGGTTATATCTAGTTCATTACTTTATGCTTTCTCTCGAGGTATTTACTTATACTTTCCTTAATTTTCTAAGATTTAACCTATTACTCTATTTTTGACCCTTCTTTTTTTACCCTTGGTATATATCACAACTTATTATACTTGTATCTTATTTAAGTTCAGTTGACCTATGATGCCTAATGGGTACTGTGTATTTTGGTACTCATTGTAATGACCCTCCCAATCATTTTCCTATTTTTCATGCTTTTTCCATGTTTTGAGCTTTCCCTTAAAATCTATAGGTCATTTATAACTTGCCAGGACTGACAGTTTGGTGTCTGGTCCATTCGTTAGGTCGTTATGGTCATTTCCCTATTTTAGAACTTGAACTTAGAAAATCCTTGACTTTGGTCAACTTTCTTAGTAAATATGCTCAGAATCAAATTTTGACAGTTCCATTAGCTCCGAAACAAATATTTTGGTCTAGTAGGACCATTGGTCTGGGTATGGGTGCTTTCAATTTGGTTTTGGGTTGCTTTTTGTGTTTTAAAGCCAGTTTGGCTGGTAGGGTTGACCTTGGTCAACATTTGGAGAAGACGGCCTTGAATGGAAATTTCGTCAGTGTTGTTAGCTCTGGAATGTTAACTTTAGGCTAGAGGGACCTTGAGTTTGGGTCTCGGGGCTTCCAGACTTGTTTTGAGGTATTGAGTTTCGAGTTAGTTTTGGGCACGGGGCCCACTTTTCATTAACACGATCTCCGTTGGGAGTTTCATCAATTTTGTTGAGTCTGAAATGTTGTTTTTGGTAGGGTAGCATGGTTGGTTTGTGTTCACAGGGTTCTGAATGAATCTCGAGGGTCCTTCGGATGAACTTTTGGCCTTGGTGAATTTCTAGTTGCTGCTATAAAAGTTGCAGACCAGTTGGTCATCGCGATCGCGATGTGGCCATCGCATTCACAATGGTCTAGTTTCTTGACCATCGCGATCATGTGGATTGCCCTTAGTGACCGCGATAAAGCTGGCTGAGATCCGACCCAGTTTCCTCTTCGCGAACGCGGGGATGGACCATCACGATTCTGATGGTCTGGCCAGCGTTCCCTCGTGAATGTGTGGGGTCATTCGCGATCGCGATGAAGGACCCCTGGCATCTATTTAAGCTGCCAACTTCATTTTCTCCTCCATCACTTCTTGTTTCTCAATTGTTAAAGCTTCCAAGCTCCGGTTTCAACTCCCCTGCTCAGTATACTTCATCTGTTAAGTCTCCTCTTCTCCTCTCATCTCTTTTACGTTGTTAATCCTTGTTAAACCCGTTAATTTTCCATTGTTTCCTTGATAAATCCCTTGAATTAGTAGCACTCGGGGCTGTTTTGAGCCCCAAAATGAACTCCGTCCGCGCTCAAATTTTAGGCATGGGTTCCTTAACCCATTGTAGATATAATTGTGAATTTTAATTTCTATTTCATTGCACGGACCCCGAGAGTCATTTTTTGACCTGATTTCCAGCCCAATTTTTTGTATAGCAATATGGGTGTCATTCTTCTCGTCTTGATGCCTGGATTGTATGCTTGATAGCGTCGTAACTTTTTGAGGCTATTTGAAAGGGAAAGTCATATGAGTGATGGTTCGTGTTTGCAGTTTGCCCTCGAGGTAGGTTACGGTTTACCTTCTAGACTGAGTGTAGTTAGATTTTATATATTTATTTGATACTGGAACATTAGGTTGGACTTTAGATAGATTTAGGCTTAAATCCTGTTTGCCACTCATAATTGTCCATTTTGGGCATAGTGTAGAATTATCATGTTTGCCCTTAGCCTAGGAACTTGTAGTATCGTTGTGGCTAGCTTAGAATCCCTAGTTTGCTTTTAGGAGGTTTTAGAGGTAGAGTAGAGAATCTTGGTGAATTTCTGCATTATTTCCCTCTTTTATTCACTTTGTTCTACTGTTGTGTGTAACTGTGGGCCCAAGGCCATAGTTTGGATTTGGACAGAGCTCCAGGTCAGTTCTCTTGGTTTGGAGGGCATTTTCCCCTGCTTCGGCCCTGTTGTGTATTGTTTTCTCTGGTTGGTTATTTCATGTTCATAATGCATCGCACATCATGGATATAGAAGGAAAGCATTTTCAAAGGTTTTCGAATTTAAAATGAGGTTTACTACGGCCATGGTGCATTTGGGATTTGAATTGAATTGTATTGGACTTTACTATGGGTTTTGGAAGGAAAAATGGGAAAATACTATTTTTATGCATTACTTATAGTCTGGTGAGGTTTTCCAGACCCTTGATGCATTATTCTGGATTTTTACCTTCAATTCATCTACTCATATATATGCATAGTCTGATGCTGTATTCTGGGCACCCGATGCGGTATTCTGGGTTATATTATTATGCATTCATACATTATATTATTTTCATGGCATTACATTGGTTGGTGCTTTTGGATTGTCGTTGATCAAGTTGGATCCTGTTATTGCTTTTCCCTTTTATTGGTTTGTTTCTTTCAAAAAAAATTTATAACTAGATTTAGGTGGATCCCTGTGTTTTAATTGCTTTCTTGTATCTTACTATCTATATATTATCTTTCTACGCTCGGTCGACCTATGATGCCTACTGAGTACCCATTGTCTTGGTACTCATACTACACTCTGCATCTTTTTATGATGCAGCACCTAGTATGAGCCACCCTCATTGACCTTACTGTCGTTCGAGGCCTATTGGAGTTCGGATCGCAGTGAGCTCCCGATGCTTTTGGAGACTTTACATGCTTTCCATATTGTATATTTTGTCTATATTTTTGTATTTTGGATAGACAGAGTCTATTGTATAGTTATTCCTTGCTTAGTCGCTCTTGTACTAGTGGTACCAAGTCCGGGTTGGTTCCCATGTTGTTTTATCTATTCGGTCACTTTAGGGCCATCTTTTGTATATTTTGTAATTTGGTATGTATATATGTTATTGGCCTTGTCTTTTCATTTATATTTTCGGCTTTTCGTAGTTTAATTATTGTTATTGTCTTCCACATCGTTGGGTTTTGTCTTGTCTACTGGGGGTTATGTAGATGCCATCATGGTCCAGTTTTGGATCATGACAGAGTGGTATCAGAGCTTTAGGTTCACCAGTCTCACCAGTAATAGAGCAAAGTGTCTAATAGAGTCTCATGGATCGGTACGATGACGTCTGTATCCAATATGCGATAGGCTATAGGGCATTCTTAGGAAGTATGTCATAAGATTTGATTCATTGTCCTGCGTTCTTGACTTGATCAACTTCTGAGTATCTTTGTTTCACTCTTTCTCAGATGGTTGGGATGAGATTAGTAGCGGGTGAGGATGAGGCCTCTGCGCCTGCAGTTAGAGCCCTATCTAGGGGATGGGGTAGAGGTCGACCCAGAGGTCGAGGTAGGGCATGAGCTATAGTTCCAACTCGGGCCCATGCTATACTACCATCACCAGAGCCTGAGGTTACACTAGATGAGGTACAGTATGAGCCAGAGCATATGGGGCTAGCGCAGCATCCGACAGGTTTTTTATCTTCTCCAGTGTTACAGGACACCTTAGTTCAATTGTTGGGGTTCCTCGAGGGCCAGTGCAGCTTTACCGGCCACTCCGATTGTTTCTCAGGTTAGAGATGAGGGTTAGACTTTGCCTTAGGTTATAGCATAGGGTTTAGAAGCGCAACTTGCTACTGCGGCTCCCAGATTGGAGGTATTACCGATTCCTACAGTTGTTCCACCTCTTCTATCCATGCCAGTTATGTATTCTGAGGAGCAGAAGATATTGGGTAGGTTCTTGAGATTGGGTCCTCCGAGGTTTTCAGGTGCTTCTAGGGAGGATGCGCATGATTTTCTTACTAGCTGCCAGGAGAGGTTACATAATTTGGGGTTAGTTGAGTCACATGGAGCAGATTACATCGCATTTTAGTTGGATAGTCCAGTGAAAGAATGGTGGAGGTCATATATTGCCTTCAGACCAGCTGCGTCATCTCTACTTACTTGGGCCCAGTTCTCCATATCTTTTTTGGAGAAGTATGTACTGCATAGCATGAGAGAGCGGTTGATGGATTAGTTCTCTGCGTTGGACCAGGGCTCCATGACTGTGACTGATTATGAGGTCCACTTCCACCAGTTGTCCAGACACGCCACTATGATTCTGCCCATTGAGCATGAGAGAGTAAGCCAATTTGTTCGAGGTTTGAAATTTCATCTTTGCTTGGCCACAGAGGGTATGGTAGCATCGGGTCAAGCTTTTCTGGAGGTAGTTGATCATGCCCATACTATTTAGGGCATACTTCACGAGGCCTAAGAGGGTAGCGATAAAAGGCCCAGCCATCAGGGTAGTTTCAGCGGTTCACAGGCCCGTGGTAGAGGCTACTATAGTAGAGGTCAGCACCAGCAGCGCTTCCAGCTGAGCCAGCATATTCAGCCAGCTTTACAGCCTTCTAAGGATCTGAGTAGCCAAAATATTATTCCTGCTCCAAGAGGTGGAATTTCAAGGTCCACAGGTCGTGGTGGTCGTTCTGATTTAGCCAGGTCTTCATAGCAGAGTACCTTTGGTCGGGGATGTTATGAGTGTGGTGAGATAGGACACTTTGCTAGAGAGTTCCCATCGGTATAGCACCCTAGGCGTCAGGATCATTTGGTTCAGGCCCCCAGGGCTCCAGCACTACCAGCTAGAGGCAGTTTATATGGTAGTAGTGTTGGTCTCTAGGGTACTAGAAGTGGGCCTCAGCCCGGTAGGTCAGGTGGTCATGGCGGTCAAAGCCACATGTATACAGTTTTGAGCCGGATAGAGGCTGAGGCTTCAGATGCTATGATCACAGGTACGATCTCCATTTGTCATTAGTTTGCTTTTTCTTTGTTTGACGCGAGGTCTACATTCTCTTATATATCTTCTTATTATGCTACTCGTTTGGAGTCTGCTTGTGATTCCTTACCTGTGCCTTGCGTGTGTCTACCCTCGTAGGTAGTTCATTAGTATTGGATCAGGTGTATCAGGCTTGTATGGTGAATATCTTAGGGTACAACATGTGGGTAGACTTGGTAGTGCTTGATATGGTTGACTTTAATGTGATCTTGGGTATGGATTGGTTGTCTTCTTATCATGTGGTCTTAGATTGCTTCGCCAAGACTGTTACTCTTCAGATGACTGGCATTCCTCCTTCATATGGAAGGGAGCCGATAGCCACCTGCTGAGGGGAGTTATATCTTTTTTGAGTGCCCAGCGGTTTTTTAGGAAGGAGTGCTTAGCTTATCTTGCCTACGTCTATGATACTAGTGGCACCACACCTCCTCTTAAGTCTGTTCATGTGGTTTGCGAGTATTCGGATGTGATTCCTTCTAATCTTCTGGGTCTTTCTCTTGATCGTGACATTGATTTTGGTATCGATGATCGGATGGCACCTGCTGAGTTAAGGGAGCTTAAGGATCAGTTCAAGGATCTATTGAGTAGAGGGTTCATCCGGCCTAGTATGTCTACGTGGGGTGCTCCGGTTCTGTTTGTGAAGAAGAAGGACGGGTCTATGTGTATGTGTATTGACTACAGGCACTTGAATAAGGTGACAGTTAAGAACATATATCCGATGCCGCGTATTGATGATTTGTTTGACCAGCTACAGGGAGCGGCGGTGTTCTCTAAGATAGATTTGAGCTTCGATTATCACCTGTTAAGGATTAGGGATGAGGACATCCCAAAGACTGCATTTAGGACTCGATAGGGCCATTATGAGTTCCTAGTCATGCCTTTTGGGCTAACTAATGCCTCAACAACATTTATGGAGTTGATGAACCATGTATTCAGTGCCTACCGAGACTCGTTTGTAATTGTGTTCATCTATGACATTCTGATTTATTCGAGGAGTTGAGAGGAGCATGAGCAGCATCTTAGAGTTGTACTTCAGACCTTGCGAGACCACTAGTTATATGCCAAATTCACTAAGTGTGATTTTTGGCTTGAGTCTGTGGCATTCTTGGGGTACGTGGTGTCCAAGGATGGGATTATGGTAGATCCAGTGAAGATTGCAGCAGTTCATGATTGGGCTTGGACTACTTCTCCTATCGACGTTTGCAGTTTTATTTGGTTGGCTGGTTATTACAGATAGTTTGTGGAGGGATTTTCTTCGATAGTAGCTTCATTGACTAGGTTAACTCAGAAGAACGTGCCCTTCCAGTGGTCAGATGAGTGTGAGGCGAGCTTCCTAAAGTTCAAGGCCTTGTTGACCTTAGCTCTGATTCTTATTCTTTCGGTCGAGGGTCAGGGTTTCACCATGTATTATGATGTTTCAGGTATCGGTTTGGCTTGTATGTTGATGTAGCAGGGCTGGGTGATTGCATATGCTTCTCGACAGTTGAAGGTTCATGAGAGGAACTACCCCACACATGACTTTGAGTTAGCAGCGGTAGTCTTCATGTTGAAGATGTGGAGGCATTATCTCTATGGCGTGCATTGTGAGATCTTTAGTGACCATCGTAGTCTTCAGTATATTTTCAGCTAGACGGATCTAAATCTGAGGCAACGTAGGTGGTTGGAGTTACTGAAGGACTATGATATTTATATTCTCTATCATCCGGACAAGGCAAATATGGTAGCGGATGCCTTGAGCCGGAAGGCGGTGAGTATGGGTAGCCTGGATTTGTTAGCGACTGAGGAGCAACCTTTAGCTTGGGATATCCAGTCCTTGGCTAACAGGTTGTTTAGACTTGACATTTCTGAGCTGGGTCGTATTCTTGCTTATGTTGAGGCTAGATCTTCCTTGTTGGAGTAGATTCAGGCATAATAGTTTGATGATACGGGGATGAGGATCATTCCTAACAAGGTGTTGATTTGTGAAGCTAGGAAGGCAACTTTAAATTCAGAGGGCATTCTTAGGATCGAGGGTCGTATTTATGTTCTTAGAGTTGGTGACTTGGTCAGATTGATATTGGAGGAGGCTCATTGTTCTAGATATTCTATTCATCCCGGGGTAGCTAAGATGTATCATGACTTAAGGAAGCACTACTGGTGGTGTCGGATGAAGAGGGATATTTCATCTTATGTGAAGTTTGAGCTCCAGAGGCCCGGTGGTTTTTCTTAGAGGCTACCCATTCTAGAGTGGAAATGGGAGCGGATTGCCATGGACTTTGTAGTCGGTTTGCCATGTACTTTGCAGAGATTTGATGCTATTTGGGTTATCGTTGATAGGTTGACAAAGTTTTATCACTTTCTACCGGTTAAGACTTCCTACAGTTCCGAGAGGTTGGCTCAGATCTATATTCGGGAGATTGTCAATTTGCATGGTGTGCCAGCTTCTATCATATCTGGCCGAGGTACTCAGTTCACCTTGCACTTCTGGCGGTCTATTCAAAGAGAGTTGGGTACTAGGGTTGATCTTAGCACCATTTTTTTTCCGCAGACAAACGGTCAGTCAGAGCATACCATTCATGTTCTGGAGCATATGTTACGAGCTTGTGTTATTGATTTTGGTGGTTAGTGGGACCAGTTCTTAGCTTTAGCAGAGTTTGCATATAATAATAGTTACCATTCCAGGATATAGATAGCTTTGTTCAAGGCTCTGTACGGTAGACGGTGCAGATCTCTGGTGGGTTGATGCTTTCGAGGTTAGGCCATGGGGTACCCACTTGCTTCATGATTCTATGTATAGAGTTCAGGTTATTCAGGAGAAACTTTTCACTTCCCAGAGTAGGAAGAAGAGTTATGCTGATGAGAGAGTTTGAGGTTTAGAGTTCATGCTGGGTGACAGTGTATTCCTTCGAGTATTGCCCATGAAATGCGTGATGAGGTTTGGGATGAAAGGTAAGCTCAGTCCAAGGTTTATTGGGCCATTTGAGATCCTTCGTCATATTGGAGAGGTTGCTTATGAGTTAGCCTTGCCTCCTGCTCTTTCTAATGTTCATCTTGTGTTTCATGTCTCTATGTTGCAGCGGTATATTCTGGATGAGTCTCACGTGCTTTAGTTAGAGTCAGTCCAGTTGGATGAGTCCTTAGCCTTTGGGGAGGACCCTGTTGCTATTTTGGACTGGTTGGTTAGGAAGTTGAGGTCCAAGGAGATTTTGTCAGTTAAGGTTTAGTGGTGGCATCATCCTGCCAAGGAGGCTACTTGGGAGATCGAGACTGATATGCAGACCCGTTATCCTCGTCTTTTCGATTCCTCAGGCACTATCTTTTTTCTAACTTTCGTGGACAAAAGTTCTTTTAGTAGTGAATGTTGTAATGACCCTCCCGATAATTTTCCTATTTTTCATGCTTTTTCTGTGTTTCGAGCTTTTCCTTAGCAGCTACAAGTCATTTATGACTTATCAGGACTGATAGATTCGGTGCTCGGGCTGTTTGTTAGGTCATTATGGCTATTTTCCTATTTTAGAACTTGAACTTAGAAAATCCTTGAATTTCATCTACTTTCTTGGTAAATGCGCTCAGAATAATATTTTGACAGTTTCGTTGGCTCCGGAACGAGAATTTTGGTCTAGTAGGACCATTGGTCTAGGTCTAAGTGCTTTCAATTTTGATTTGGGTTGCTTTCTATGTTTTCAAGACAATTTGGCTGGTAGGGTTGACCTTGGTCAACATTCAGAGAAGACGGCCTCGGATGTAAATTCCGTCAGTGCTATTAGCTTCGGAATAACGACTTTAGGCTCGTGATGGTGAGGTGGACATCGCATTCGCGATGGTCTAGTTTCTTGACCATCGCGATCGCGTGGGTTTCCCTTCCCGATAGCGATGAAGGACCCCTGACAGTTATTTAAGCTGCCAACTTCATTTCCTACTCCATCATTTCTTGTTTCTCCATTGTTAAAGCTTCCTAGCTCTGGTCTCAACTCCCCTGCTTAGTCTACTTCATCTGGTAAGTCCCCTCTTCTCCTCTCATCTCTTTTACGTTGTTAATCCTCGTTAAACTCATTAATTTTCCATTGTTTCCTTGATAAATCTCTTGATCTAGTAGCACTTCGGGGATTTTTTGAGCCACGAAATGAACTCCGTCCATTCTTAAATTTTGGGCATGGGTTCCTTAACCCATTGTGGATATAATTGTGAATTTTAATTTCTCTTTTGTTGCATGGGTCCCGAGGTCATTTTCCGACCTGATTTCTAGCCTGATTTTTTTTATAGCAATATGGGTGTCATTCTTCTCGTCTTGACGCCTGGATTGTATTCTTGATAGCATGGTAGCTTTCTGAGGTTGTTCGGAAGGAGAAGGCACACGAGTGATGGTTCGTGTTGGCAGTTCGGCCCCGAGGTAGGTTACGGTTTACCTTCTAGACTGAGTGTAGTTAGATTTTATATATTTATTTGATACTGGAACGTTAGGTTGGACTTTAGATAGATTTAGGCTTAAATCTTGTTTACCACTCTTCTCAGGTCATGATGGAACCTACAACCCCCTAGTAGGCGAACCAATTCCCGTAGCCCAGAACGGTGAGTAATGGGCTACTACCTAACCAAAACGCACCAGCACGCAGAAATAAGCGGAAGCAGAATGTAAAGATAGACAAAGCAGAAGCAAAACTCGAATATAAATACATAAAGGAAACTACACCAACTCCAAGACTTGGTATCAATAGTACAGAAGCTTCTAATAGAATACAAGTGATAGAAGTAATAAAATGATAAGTACAACTGTCTCTGAATATACAAAGAGTAGCAGTACAAAAGATGAGATGTGGTCAAGCCCCGACCATCAGGCGCTCACCCTAGTCTCGAATATCCACAAAATCTGCACGAGTCTCCAACGCGATCAACGGCGAGAACTCAACCAATATCTGCACAGAAAGTGCAAAAGTGTAGTATGAGCACCAAAACAATGGGTACTAAGTAGTCATCATCGGCCGACTGAGCGCATATAAGATATAAAAACAGTAAGTAACAGATAGCAAGAAAGCAGTCACTGAAGCAATAAGCAAGGCACAAGGAGCTAGCGCAGATCATCCATAACCAAGAGCTACAAGTAACACATGCTAGCACAGATATAAAATTACACAGAATCACATATGAAGGAAAGGAGAACACACCTGGAGTCCTTGCAAAGCAATATAAGTAAGTAGAGAGAGGGAGTTGAGAAAATGGTGGTATACCGGTAACCTCAAGTAAAAGGAAAAGACGGAGAGCAGTCTAACATACTCAAAATGGAATCAACAAGTATAAGGAAATCATAACACCAATCCAATCACATGATAGCATAACCAGGGAATCACCTCATAAGTACCACCCTAGGATTAAATAACTAAACCACAATAACCGAGGGATACCACTCAGCTTCCCACAAAAATAGAACCAGAGTCTCACACTCTGCTCAGAAGGCCACACAAAAGTTCCTCAATAAGATAGGACTCCCTAGCCCTCTCAATAATCATACATCCCACAATTGAAGCCTCAACGGGTTACCCATCACTAATCCTTCGCTAATCGAGTACCAAGACAAGCTCTAAATAAATACAGGAGTAAATATAGTATACCTACAGTCCCAACGGCCGCCCATACAACCGAGGAATGCAATCAAGTGAAAACAAACCCTCCGGCATCCCATACTACTGAAACGTACACTGAACACATAGCAAACAAGGTTGGTATCCAATACATGATATTATATGATATATGAAATAGAACCTCTGTATGTACCTCCTCCAGTGTCGATCGGGCCTAGCAGGCAGGTTCTATCAAAGGACTCAGCCCGTATACCTCTACTCCATCGTATACCCTTCCCTCCGGCACACGCAGCCCGAAGCCCCAGTCCCAGAGCGGCAAGGTCTATGGAGGTCCCCAACCCCATACTAAAACTCAGTATCAAGACATGTTGATGTGCCGCCATTTTACGGCACTTTCGACTCCTTTTAACTAAGAACATTCGTACGTTTCAAGCAACCGTCGTTGTTTTTGATGTTTTTATGTTGTATTTTCAGGAAATAGGTACGAACTTGGAAACGGAAGGAAAAACGAGCAAAACGACATTCTGGATAAGAGTGACGGTCCGAGTGACGGACCGTCAAGCTAGTGACGAACCGTCAAGGCAGCCGTCAACTTAAGGCAACACACTGCCTAGTGGCGACGGCCACCGTGACGGCCCGTCAAGGGTGTGACGGTCCGTCACCCAAACCGTCACACCAAGGCAGCACCACTGCCTAGTGGTGACGGTCCAGGCGACGGTCCGTCAAGCCAGTGACGGTCCGTCAGCCTGGCCGTCACACCTGGGCAGTCCGCTACGCGGAATCCTGCCGTTTTTGGGATTTGTTTCCTAGACTCCTATAAATACCCTATGTTAGGTTTATTTTATTATTATGCAAGTTTATTTACCAAGATTTTTAATATAGTTCTCCCAATAGTTTTAGGAGAGATTTTAGTCGACTTGGAAATCAAGAAACACGTTTGGTACTTCTTGAATTCGTGTTCTTGAATCGTTCTTGGGTTCTTGTTTTCTTGTTCTTGGAATACTTGAAGATTGTTTTTATTATATTGTAAGGATCTTTTCTCTTTATGATGATTATGACTTTCTTTTCTTCTTCTTCTAGCATGATTAACTAAAACTCTAACAACTAGGGTTGTGGGAGCCATGGCAAACGTAGCAAGATAGATTCCGGGTAGCGACGGGTTCAATATATGTATGTTGTCACGTTGTTAATCATTCGTTATTTAACGTTTTCTAGTGGTTGCAAACATTAGAACATGCCTAGGTTTAATTTGCTTGAGTAAAGAGATTAAAACTGGGAAACTTGATTAACGACGAGGATTCGAGACTACTAACTCTCGTCTTATGATTAATGCTGTAACTAGATTAATCTACTCGATGTTTAGGATTGGAATCTAAAAGCACACCTTTTCAAGTTCGAGAGAATTGAAAAGTAAATTTGTCTATTTGGTTGAGAAACGCTTAGACGTTACCATTAATTCAATCGCATCGTGACACGCATATAGAAAGAACCCCGTTAAGCCTAGAATCGACTTTGTTACTAACGCCATGGTAAACACTTCCCTAGTTCTCTCTCTCCTATTGATTATCATTCATACGTTAAGTGTTTGTTTTGTTTACAAATATTGATCACAAAACCCCCCTATTTACCGGAAACTATTGACGACTAGTCACTTAATTCACTAAAGACTTAATTCTCACCATATTCTCTGTGGGATTCGACCCCAACCTTTGTTGGGTTCTATATTTGACTACGACCGCTTACGCTTCGTTAATTTGAGGTGTAGTTTGGGCATTATCAAAAAGTGGCGCCGTTGCCGGGGAATACGGTTGTTAATTAAGTCTGGTGTGTTTATTTGACTCTTAGTCATACTTTCCTGCTTTTATGTTTTTTATTGTTTTTGTTTTTGACAGGGTACAGAGTTGTGCATGCCAAGTACCCGGCGCTCGGGTGAATCAATATTACCTTACGACCTCGAGCTTGCTAGAACGTTAAGGCAAAATATGGCTGCACAACAAGAGGCAGCAAGGCTCGCTGCAGAACTGCAGGCCCAACAAAATTTGAATGCTGGAGGTCTGCAGCACGATCTTGAGTTGCATGATGAGGATAACGATTTGGATGGAGTTGGCGCTACGGGCGCCATTGTTGTTCCCCCGCTATCGCCCGGAGCCAAGTTCAACATCACTAGCACGATGATTCAGCTGTTGAACTTGAGAGGAGTATTCCGTGGAGCAGCTGGTGATGATCCAAACCGTCACTTAATGAACTTCGTAGGTATCTGCAAGTCGTTTGAACTGCCGGGCGTGAGTCAGACAGCGATCAGGCTCAGGTTGTTTCCATTGTCTCTGTCTGATGAGGCAGCGTTATGGTTGACAGAACTGACCCCCGACTCTATCGCAACTTGGGGAGAGTTGAAAGGAGCTTTCCTGGAAAGGTTCTTTCCTCCCTCTAGGATGATACAGTTGAGGGACGAGATTAGCAATTTCAGGGAGCAACCTTACGAAGCATTGCACGAGACCTGGCTGTGATTCATGAAGAAGCTAACACAATGCCCGAACCATCAGTTGAACGATGAGTTTTTGATGCAGACATTCTACATGGCACTTAATTCGGCTACCAAGCCGACGTTGGACAACGCAGCAGGTGGAGCGTTTATGGGTCGCACTTTTGCCGATGCCACAACTATTTTGGACAGGCTCACCAAAACCAACAGGGCCTGGCACACACGAGATTCAGAGGTAGCAGCTAGCACTTATGTAGTTGGTGTGTCAGCAGAGCAGCGCAGAAAAGAGGAAGAACGGGACCAAGACATGGCCCATCTAAAAACGCAAATGGACCTCTTGACGAAGCACTTGATGTCAGGAAGTATCGAGAAGGTGAAAGTCGTGGGTTCGCAAGGTAGAGCAGCAGGGGTTGAATCTGATGAGGAGGCCAACTATTTGGGGGGTTTCCAGGCCAATGGCCAAGGAAACCAAGGTCGAAACTATCAGAGAGACAACCACTATGAGAAAGGCGGCTACAAATATCGCGACCAAGGAAACTGGAGGAACAGCACCGATAGAGGTGGGTTGTATATACCACCTGGTAATCGGGACAAAGCTGGCAACGAGGCAGAGACGTCCAAACTCGAGAACATGATGGCTAAGATGCTGCTGAAGGTGGAATCGACTGACTCTGGGGTAAAGGCAATGAGGACTGAGTTATCAACATTGAGTCAGGTAGTGGAGTCACATTCCACCGCGATCAAGCAATTAGAGCAGCAAGTGGGTCATATCTCGGCATCTCTAAACCCAAGGAAGACAGGTACCTTGCCGAGCGACACCACTCATCCGAGGAATGACGCAAGTTGTATGGAGATCACCACAAGAAGCGAAAAAATATTACCGAAATCACATCCGGTAATTCAGACTCAAGGTGATGTTGCAGACGATGAAGAGGCGGTAGAGGAGGAAACTCCAAAGCCCGCGGAGAAAAGCAAGGAAGCTGAAAAGCTTCCAACTATGATGCCTCGACCACCACCTCCTTTCCCACAACGCCTCAAGAAGAAAGCGGAAGATGGTAAGTTCCTGAACTTCCTGACCATGCTCAAGCAAGTATCAATAAACATCCCATTGGTAGAAGCGCTTGAACGAATGCCCGGATATGCCAAGTTCATGAAGGACTTGATCACCAAGAAGAGGTCAGTAAGGTTTGAACCAGAAGATAACCTTCACCACTGCAGCGCTATTTCTTCAAGATCATTAGTGGAAAAGAAGGAAGACCCAGGTGCGTTTACGGTCCCCTGCACTACGGGAAGCTCAACTTCGGAAGAGCATTGTGTGATCTTGGTGCTAGTATCAATTTGATGCCGCTAGCAGTTTACAAATAATTGGGTTTGGGAGCTCTTAAACCGACGTCCATGAGAGTGATGATGGCTGACCGTTTGGTAAAGCGACCGGTGGGAATCTTATCTGATGTGCTGGTCAAGATTGGTAAGCTTATATTCCCGGCCGACTTTGTGATCTTGGATTGCGAAGTAGATTTTGAAGTTCCCATAATCTTGGGACGACCTTTGTTAGCCACGGCAAGAGCGTTGGTTGACATGGAAAGAAACGAACTGACCTTCAGGCTAAATAATGAAGTGGTCAAGTTCGATGTGGCCAAATTGATGAAGCAACCAAGTGACATGAGGGTGGTCGCGGTCATCAATGCTATTGAGGAAGTCCCTGCAGATGTGTATCTTGAGGAGAAGGGTTGTGTTGAAACCCGAACTGTTATGAGAGTAAGGTCACGATCGCAAGAGGACGAGCAGGTAAAGGAAAGCGGTGAAAATAGATCAAGAAAATGAAAACACCGCAAGAGAATCTGCAAAGAAAGAGCGAAGAAGTTGTCGCGACTAGCTGCGGAGCCGATGAAAGAAGAAGCTGGAACGCAACAGCAGTGTGTCGCGTGCACACACTCCATCGAGTTCTCCTTTTTTGGAGACCCTGGAGGTCTCCAACATCGTTCCAAAATCTGAGTCATATCGACTTCACAGGTATTCCGTTATTCTCACAGTTTTTAGTTTTCATATGTATGCATTGGGGACAATGCATGAGTCTAAGTTGAGGGTGTGGGGAAACCTGTGAGTCACCACCGAGGGTTTTTGTTGCCGAGTTCTTTTCCCTCCGGTGTGCTATCTAGTAGAACCGGCATGTTTAGGTTGTTATTTTAAAATTTTGTTAGTTGTTTTTTTTTTAGTGTCTATAGCAAGCATGGCATTTTTTTTTTTGTTTAAAAACGAGGCCCCTTTAAAAATTTTCTGGTTTTGAGCTTATGTTGAAACGATTGACTGTCTGGATCCTTGTATGTCATTGTGTGATTATGAGTAGAATGAGTATGCTTAAGCGGAGCGGTTGTTTGATAGTTGGTAGCGATATAGTTTCTTGGTGCCAAGAGCGTGTGAGATTATTGTTATAAATTCTTACTCTGTGCATGCATCTAGAACTTGCCCGGTCTATTTTGTTAAGTTTGAAGTTTGGTTGCTTAGGAAAGGAGCACAGGCCCTTTTTGTGTGCAGTCCACTCAACCTAAAAGACCGTCCAAATATAAATAATCCCTTTGATCCCTGTTTGAGCCATAATTGATCTTACTCTTTCAATAACCTGTCACCGTTCCTGTTTAACTTTGAATCCCTATTTTGGCCCTGGTCCTCCCTTGGACATTGTGCACCTCAACGCAGGCAATCAGCCTAAGTTGAGGGTGGCTACTACAGAGGTGAATGATAAGAAAAAGAGGATGGAGAAGATTGGTTGTGAATAGAATGAAAATTCGGGTGTGTGCCTAAGAAAAGAAAAGAAAAATAAAAAGAGGTGGAAAAGATCGGAAAAAGTAATAAAAAGAATTGTCAAAATAAAGAGGCCGCACCTGTAGCTAGAGAGAAGGAAATAAAAAGGTGAATAAGGATGGACAAAGTAAAGATATGTGGTAATAAGATGTCGGTGGTTCCAAGGAGGGCTTAGTCACTAACCCCTAAATGTATCCTACCTGCACCTGAAGCCTCATTACAAGCCAAAACAAGTCCTGTAGTGATCCTGAGCGGCTTTCTGAAGAACTGAAATAGAATAGTAAGGGCAAGCCTATGGTATCGCATGTGCATCGTTAGAAATCATTTGTGAGTGTGAGCGCTTACCTAGTCCCAAATCTTGTGAGTGGGATTTCTTTGTGATGAGGGCACCAAGACTTCTGTATTGCCTATTGATTTTTAGGATAGCTGCGCGTGTGTATGCATAATATTGTATCATATCGGAATGACATGTTTGGATCCATGCAAGTTAGTGTTTCATACATTTGTGTGCTACGAGGGAGCTTGAATTAATGTTGAATGACCATGAGTTGCTAAAGACACGAGTTTGTTGCTTAGTTGAGTCATCGTGTTATTGTTTTGTGTTGCTTGAGGACAAGCGAACGTCTTAGTTGAGGGTGTTGATGTGCCGCCATTTTACGGCACTTTCGACTCCTTTTAACTAAGAACAATCGTACGTTTCAAGCAACCGTCGTTGTTTTTGATGTTTTTATGTTGTATTTTCAGAAAATAGGTACGAACTTGGAAACGGAAGGAAAAATGAGCAAAACGACATTCTGGATAAGAGTGACGGTCCGAGTGATGGACCGTCAAGCTAGTGACGAACCGTCAAGGCAGCCGTCAACTTAAGGCAACACACTGCCTAGTGGCGACGGCCACCGTGATGGCCCGTCAAGGGTGTGACGGTCTGTCACCCAAACCGTCACACCAAGGCAGCACCACTGCCTAGTGGTGACGGTCCAGGCGACGGTCCGTCAAGCCAGTGACGGTCCGTCAGCCTGGCCGTCACACCTAGGCAGTCCGCTACGCGGAATCCTGACGTTTTTGGGATTTGTTTCCTATACTCCTATAAATACCCTATGTTAGGTTTATTTTATTTACCAAGCTTTTTAATATAGTTCTCCCAATAGTTTTAGGAGAGATTTTAGTCGACTTGGAAATCAAGAAACACGTTTGGTACTTCTTGAATTCGTGTTCTTGAATCGTTCTTGGGTTCTTGTTTTCTTGTTCTTGGAATACTTGAAGATTGTTTTCATTATATTGTAAGGATCTTTTCTCTTTATGATGATTATGACTTTCTTTTCTTCTTCTTATAGCATGATTAACTAAAACTCTCACAACTAGGGTTGTGGGAGCCATGGCAAACGTAGCAAGATAGATTCCGGGTAGCGACGGGTTCAATATATGTATGTTGTCACGTTGTTAATCATTCGTTATGTAACGTTTTATAGTGGTTGCAAACATTAGAACATGCCTAGGTTTAATTTTCTTGAGTAAAGCGATTAAAACCGGGAAACTTGATTAACGACGAGGATTCGAGACTACTAACTCTCGTCTTATGATTAATGTTGTAACTAGATTAATCTACTCGATGTTTAGGATTGGAATCTAAAAGCACACCTTTTCAAGTTGGAGAGAATTGAAAAGTAAATTTGTCTATTTGGTTGAGAAACGCTTAGACGATACCATTAATTCAATCGCATCGTGACACGCATATAGAAAGAACCCCGTTAAGCCTAGAATCGACTTTGTTACTAACGCCATGGTAAACACTTCCCTAGTTCTCTCTCTCCTATTGATTATCATTCATACGTTAAGTGTTTGTTTTGTTTACAAATATTGATCACAAAACCCCCCTATTTACCGGAAACTATTGACCATTACTCACATACTTCACTAAAGGCTTAATCTTCACCATATTCTCTGTGGGATTCGACCCCAACCTTTGTTGGGTTCTATATTTGACTACGACCGCTTACGCTTCATTAATTTGAGGTGTAGTTTGGGCGTTATCACATGTCATCCGGAATCAAGTCCAGGATGAAAATAGAGACCGAGTCTCAAATATACATGCCTAGACCCCGTCCAGGATTAAAGTAGTAGAAAATGCCTCAAAAACCCCTCCAACGGTGCCCGGGCGTAACCGGGTCTAAAATAATAGTAAATCAAGTCTAGTGCTCCGCCCCGCAGAGACTAGTATCAGTAATAAAATCAAGTCTAGTGCTTTGCCCCACAGAGACTAGTATCAGTAATAAAATCAAGTTTGGTGCTCTGCCCCACAGATACTAATACCACTAATAAAATCAATGCAAAAACATCCAAAAATCCCCTTTTCTATCATCAATAGTACCAAAAAGGGCCCCCAAGGGCTATGCAAATATAGGAAAACTGTCGGTAGTGGTTCGCAGCCAAAAGTATAGTAAAACATGCAATGGAAAACCTTTTTCATGGATGATATGCTCGCACACAAATATAAAAGTAGTCAAACGGCTCACAAAAACTCTTATTAGCCCTGCACAGGCCCAACGGCTACTCATCAGATATAACAAGCCTAAAAGGATAATCTCTATGTCCGGGACTCGCGGACATTCCCTAATAACCCACCATCTATGTTGCAGAGTCAATACAAGGATACACAGGACCACAAGGGTAATATACAATACTACGCGAATACTAAAAACAACGTATAAATTAAATGAAAGAACAAGGCAGACAAGGTCTGGGGTATAAACCTATATAGCCTATATACGCAGAGTCTAGGTAGGGAAAGCCATAACCTACATGTCATCCGATTACTAGCTACGGGAATGGCATCGTCCAGGCTCGAACTTCTTCGGGAAGCTCCAAATCACACAAAAAAATACTTTCAACTACAGCCCCAAAGGCGTCTCTATGAAGGCTGACCAGCCAAGGCAATGGAACAATTACTAGAATCGACAAGGTTGCAAGAATGAGCCATAGCCATTTGATAAGGTGTCAATGTCACACTCGCGACCAGCCAACTCCAAATCATAAAATGAGGCCAATAACAATAAGAAATGGCAGCTAAATCCAACAACAATATGCAACCCACATCTCAAAGGAGCGACGAGCTCCCGAGGCACTATTTAAAGGCGTACTTCATGTCATTCAATCCAATAACCATCGTCCGTGACTCCAATACGAGTCACCCAAATACCCAGTACCTCCAACACTGTAACACCATCAACATACAACAATAACAACCCAATTTAATATGCCAAAGGGGCTGCTCGGAGCCACGAATCCAAAATACCATTTCGTGTCTCTGAAATCCATAAAACAATAGTAGAACATGAAATTACGAAGGAGGGTCATAGGAGGAAGGTTACCTCGACAAAAAGCTTTGAAATACCAAGATAAACATGTTGTTATAAGGAGACACCACGAGCTGTAACAATATACGGCAAGAAAACATGACAAACATGTCGATAACAATAAGTTCTCCTCGGAATTGATTCTAAAGCTCAAATTAAGAATGAGTCAAGGATATAGAACACTTATCTTCTGATAATTAAATGATAATACCATAAAAATATCAGTTCCACGAACTGCCTCCTTGCAGTAGCAACAAACGGAGCCAAAACGACGAGAAACTATACCACGACGATGAGCTCGCGATGTAGAGCAACTTCCGTTAAACTTCCGAATTTAAAGCATCAAAGTCCATGGAGTATTTAGGGACTTTCCCTCTGATTTTAAGTGAATTTTGGTTGATTTTACCAATTAAAACGATGCTGGAACACCTTTTATAAAGCAAAACCGACTTAGGATGTGGGCCCTACCTTGACGTGTCTGCTTGTGCAGTCTTACAAAAACGCTGATATCTCTCTATCCTGAAGTCATATGGACAAAATGTTTAGTGCGTTGTAAACTAGACTAGTAGACCTTCGATTTGGTATATTGGAGGACCACTAATTCTTTATAGGTTGGGAGAAACACCCCAAGACATGTAACCCAATTTTAAAGAGAATTCCTTAAAGGAATTTGCAATCACTTTTTCCGACTTTTGTTTCGCAACTTGCTTGACTTCAAAACCTATCATACGACCATTTTGCGATCGTAATACCTCATAAAACATCCTTCTTAGTGTATTAGACACTATTAATCTTACCCCAAAGGCACGGGTTAATTTAAACCTTCTAAGCGGGCGAGGTGTTACACGAAGCATTTTCTTAGCTCGAATTTTTGTGTAAGGGACTCCTTTGACCTAGAACCTTGGTTTAATTATTTGATATAACCAAGAATGTTGACTGAAGTCAAAGATTTCCAAAGTTAAAGCTCTAAAATGAGGAATAGTCATAAAGACCAAACAAATGGCCCGGGCACCGAACTACTGGTTCCGACAAGCCGTAAATGACTTGGGGCCGCTACAGGTAAGCTCTAATGGTACAAGAAAGGCAAAAGCTTGTAAATGACCAGGAGGGTCATTACATCATCCATTACTAAAAAGACTGTCATCCTTGAAAGTCAGGTAAGAAGAAAATACTAGAGATTTAAGAATAGCGGATACAATGCCCGCACTACTCTCTCAGACAATCCGAGTAACCTCCACGACCGGATGGCACCCAATAGAACAGAACCAAAGAAAGCAACCAAGCCTTAATTTCTTACTAGCCAAGCTAGATTTCAACCTCCAAAGATCTGCCAACCCAAACTGAACCTCGAGAATCTTAACTGAAAATCACCGACATAACACTGAAACCAGAGCACCAAGGCGATCAACACACAGAACTCGAATCCTTAAAACCATACCAAGTTTACCAGAAAATCCGTCAACCGAAAACTCTAACTCATGAGCTCGCTGTTCCACAAAACCCTTTTTTTATTATGAACTGAATCCCTTAGCACCACAAACAGGAAGCTACATACAAGCCAAACACTCAAACCACCCTCGAAGTATCAACTGACACACCGGAGATCCATAGTTCCTGCTTATACTTTACCACGAACGAAGTCACCCATTTTATTCAAACTCGTTTTAAGACAAGATATAGGCTACTAGCCTTTTCTATCCAAGATAAAAACCCATAGCATATCATTGAAACTAAAGTTACCTGCCTTGACTGACCACCAACCAACAAATAAACACTTTTTCTAACATAAAATTCGCTAACTGAACCGTGCCAGGTCTGAATCAACTGAAAGTGAATGAACCAGGGGAACCTGCCTAAAAGGCCCAAACCAAAACCATGATCCTGCAAGAAGTGTGGTAAGACTACCATGAAGTCTGTAACCATGAGCCAAACTCCCAACTTTAGAAAACACTGCTGCTACTCCGAACACTCGAACACCATTTGAATGTGAAATCACCTTATGAATCTCACCTCAGGAAGAAGTCCACCATGCCACAAATATCAAGTCCAAACACCTCGAAGGCAAAGGAAAAAGGTGCCTGGGGTTCAAAGTTACAATCTAGCCATAAAATATTTTGCATATACTTTCAATTCATTCCTTTGGTTCGAATCAGCCGCTCTACTGGTTCTGCAAATAACCAACCACTTCGAAGCATATATCCTAATGAACTTCTAGTCCATACTGGCCGAGTCTAACCAACACTGGAACCCAACATAAACAACAACTCTGGAGGAATTAATTAAACAAGCTTTTAAATCCTCGGCAAATGAATGGCGATTACTAGTCTCTACGTATCATCAAAACTCAAAATAGCGTCGCTATTCTCAACCCGCACAAGCTGACCACATAAAGCATACACCACTGCTGAAGCTCAAACTTACGCCACTGAGTCTGTCCAACCATGGTAGAAGGACCTCGTACTAACTAGAACACTACTGAAATCTGGAATATCCTACCTCTTGTAGAGGTTAGCCAAGGACTAGGTGTCCAAGGCCAATAGCCGCATCCATAATTGAAGTAAAGAAGCTAAGTCGCCCGCACCCACTGCCTCCCGGCACTAGGATGCTGCAACCAAATAGAAACTGCCACGAACCATCCGATGTAACCTGCCAAGCCATAATTCTGAACCCCAACTTTCAAAACTGCCAACCAAAGCTTTGGTCGAACCTGTATGCTGCCAATGAACCCTTAAGAACCAAAGCCAACTAGGCCTGAAAATGCAAGTTGCCAACACCGTAGCTGCTACTGAAACAAAAACCAATCGATGGAAAACCCACGATAATGTGTAGATGGCTGAATCGAATCACCAACAAACAATCCCAAAGCAATCCTTCATCGCCACCTTAGGCAACTACTAGGACACATAAACACAAACAAAGAGTCATCTCCCTTGTTTTTCAACTAAACAAAAATTCTTCCTTAGAACATACCAAACCATACAAATCCTTTCTCGAATAAGAACCTGAAGCCATTACCTTACTTCTCATAGCTACACGTCAAATTCACTAAGGCAGGAGAAGAATGGGTCGAATGCCCAACTCACCCAAAATGCTTACGAATACAACCCAACCACGAGGTTACGATCAACACTTAGTCGAAAGTGCTAAAATCAAAACCCAGTCACGATGCCAATATCAAGAGCTCATCCAAAGAACTACGATTAGGATTTGTTCCAACTGAAGCTGGGGATACAACAAAACACCCAACGGACCAAGAACTGGAGGCGACTATGGGAATAACCCATATACCTGCCAACCTCCTAAACTAATCAACAAAGAGGGTCGACTCTAGACACTCGGGAGACCAACCAATCTATGCACCTTAGCATAACCAATATCTCCCAACTGAGGCAAAATCTCAACTCCAGCCCAACTACTGGTAATACACCGAACCATCACACGAATCTCTATCCACGCTAGATAATGGCCTAGGCAACAACCATCTAGGATCTCTCAACAAGAGAAACTCAACCATAAGTTCAAAATCACAATGAAATAGGGATAACCCAAATAGAAATAGACTAACAAGAACTACCCATGAGCAATAACTCCGGGAAAACACCTCTCAAGTCTAAATTACCCCCATCCACTACTAAAGAATAAACTACCAGTAAAATAACATATCGATACTACAATTTGGGTAGCCAAACAACTTAAATAAGTAGCAGGTAGGCATATAATCAATTACACGACAGAAGGGATACACTCGCAACATGAGTGGGACTAACATAACGCGAAGGTAGCAAAACCCTGACTTGGAGCATCGGTGTAAGGAACCTCTACCTCTGGCCCACCAAGAGGAGCATCAAGCTGACGGGATCTAACTCTGGACTAAGATTATCATATTTACCCTTAGCCTAGAAGCTTGTAGTATCATTATGGCTAGCTTAGAATCCTTAGTTTGCTTTTAGGAGGTTTTAAAGGTAGAGTAGAGAATCTTGGTGAATTTTTGCATTATTTCCCTGTTTTATTCACTTTGTTCTACTGTTGTGTGTAACTGTGGGCCCAAGGCCATAACTTGGATTTGGACGGAGCTTCAGGTCAGTTCTCTTGGTTTGGAGGGTATTTTGCCATGTTTCTTCCCTGTTGTGTATGGTTTTCTATGGTTGGTTATTTCATGTTCATATTGCATCGCACATCATGGATATAGAAGGTAAGCATTTTCAAGGGTTTTTGGATTTAAAATAAGGTTTACTATGGCCACGATGAATTTGGGATTTGAATTGAAATATATTTGGCCTTTACTACGGGTTTTGGTAGGAAAAATGGGAAAATACTACTTTTATGCATTACTTATAGGCCGATGAGGTATTCCGGACCCCCGATGTGGTATTCTGGGTTTTTACCTTCCATTCATCTACTCGTATATATGCATAGTCTGATGCGGTATTCCAGGCATCCGATGCGGTATTTCGAGTTATACTATTATGCATTCATACATTATATCATTTTTATGGAATTATATTGGTTGGTGCTTTTGGATTATCGTTGATCGGGTTGGATCCTGTTATTGCTTTGCCCTTTTATTTATTTGTTTCTTTTGATTTTAGTTTTATAACTACATTTAGGTTGATCCCTGTGTTTTAATTGCTTTACTGTATCTTACTAATCGATATATTATCTTTCAGCGCTTGGTCGGCCTATGATGCCTACTGAGTACCCATTGTCTTGGTACTCATACTACACTCTGCATCTTTTTCTTATGTAGCACCTAGTACGAGCAACCCTCATTGACCTTTCTGTCATTCTAGGCCTGTTTTAGTTCAGATTGCAGTGAGCTCTCGACGCTTTTGGAGAATTTACAAGCTTTCCATCTTGTATATTTTGTCTATATTTTTGTATTTTGGATAGACAAAGTCTGTTGTATAGCTACTTTTTTCTTAGTCACTCTTGTACTAGTGATACCAGGTTCAGGTTGGTTCTCCTGTTGTTTTATCTATTCGGTCACTTTAGGGCCATCTTTTGTATATTTTGTACATTGGTATGTATATATACTATTGGCCCTGTCTTTTCATTTATATCTTCCGCTTTCCTTAGTTTAATTATTCTTATTGCCTTTCGTATCGTTGGGTTTTGGCTTGTCTATTAGGGGGTTATGTAGACATCATCATGGTCCAGTTTTGGTTCATGACACTCATATTACACTTTTGCATTTTTTTCCTAATGTAGATCTTAGTACGAGTTATCATTGTTGATGTCATCCTCATGCGAAATTGTTGATCAGAAATACAGGGTGAGCTCTTGGCGACTAGAGTTGATCCCTCTTCCTCTTTTTGGACTAGTCTTATTTTGCACTTTCAGAGACTATTTTGTATATATATTTTATCTATCTAGCATATCTATGTTGTAGTTGTTTTATATTGACTGATACTAGGTATTGGGGGATCTTTGGTATATTTGTTCCTTTCCCCTTCCTTTGTATGCATGCATGTTCCGCTTGCTTCCCATTATTTAGTATTGATTTTTCATTTTCGTCTCATTCTCTTATTAGCCCATTACTTGTTATTCCAGGCTAAGGGTCTTGCTTACCTATTGGTAGATTATAGGTGGTGCTATCATGATTCGAGATTCATAATAAGATAGATATATTTTAGGCGATACACATAAGGCTCTAAGATTAAATCTAGACTAATAAAAATAGTCTTGAAAATGTTTCATGAATTTGATTGTGTTGGTAGAGAGACGGTTGAATTGTTTATGTGCCAATATATGGTGAGTAATTTTGCATATTCGATGTGTATTCTAATATTGAGAACTTTCTCAGTGTGTGTACGAAGTGAATTACTGTGTTGATTTGTAGGATATGATTTAGGCATTTCTTTGGTGAGCCAATGTTTGACTAAATATTTTCCTACCCGTTCATTATACGTAGTATGCCACTTTGAGCCTTGTTAGCCTATTTGTTAACTAGCCCCTTATTTAGACTTTCCCCTTTATTAATTACTTTCTATTAATTTGATCCCAAAAGTCTCGAATGCACATTAAAATTTGAAAGACTTAAGAAAAAAAGAAAGGTAAAAGGATAAAATAATGGAAATTGGTGTGGATAGAAAAGAAAAAGAACAGATTGGTTCCCAAGTATGAAAATTATTACTTCTGTCGTCGATAGTAGGGAGGAGAAAAAATCATAAAGAAAGGAGAAAATTCTTAAAATAAAAAGATCTCCTTACTAGAAATGTATGAAAGAATAGGGTGTGTGCTTAAAGAAAACAAGAGATATAAGGGGAAGCATGAGAAAATTTTGAAATTGGGAATACATAAGGAAAAAGAGCTTAAATTAGTTAAAGTAATTGTCTTAAAAGTACATAGGGAGAGTAGTCACTATTTATCAAAAAATTTCCTACCCGTCCCTTAGCCAATATTACAACCTATAAAGTTCTTTTGATACTATATTTCTAATGCTTTTGTTAATTTAGAATGACACCAAGGGCAAGCCTATGGTATATCTACTATGCATGTGATTTTTTTTAATTTGGAGATATACCCCAGAAATTGTAATATATCGTGAATGTGTTAGGGGGCATCTCTCTTGAAAAGTGAGGGCTCATCAGTGATATAAACTTGGTAGTTTATTGGGTTTCTATACTTATTAACATGATTGTATTTTCCATGTATATAATGTTGGTGAGACTGTTTTAGAGGCTACATTATTTTGATAAAATTGCCTTGGTTTAAATTGCTAAATGCACCTGGTATGAGAGTAGCCTTGATGTCTACCTGTTTTGGTGATCTATATAGGAGCGGACCTATTTGATTTAGGTATGTAATTGAGTCTTATGTTTGGAGTGTCTTGTTTATTATTCGAGAACAAACAAAGGATTAAGTATTGGGTGGTGATGTCGAGTGGATTTACACTCTTTTTAGTCGTGTTTTGCCTACGTTTATTCCTTATTTTGAGGTTAATCTAGTTTAATACTCTTTAATTTTACCATGACTTTGAGCTTATGGAAGATTGATAACGCCCAAACTACACCTCAAATTAACGAAGCGTAAGCGGTCGTAGTCAAATATAGAACCCAACAAAGGTTGGGGTCGAATCCCACAGAGAATATGGTGAAAGTTAAGTCTTTAGTGAATTAAGTGACTAGTCGTCAATAGTTTCCGGTAAATAGGGGGGTTTTGTGATCAATATTTGTAAACAAAACAAATATTTAACGTATGAATGATAATCAATAGGAGAGAGAGAACTAGGGAAGTGTTTACCATGGCGTTAGTAACAAAGTCGATTCTAGGCTTAACGGGGTTCTTTCTATATACGTGTCACGATGTGATTGAATTTATTGTATCGTCTAAACGTTTCTCAACCAAATAGACAAATTTACTTTTCAATTCTCTCGAACTTGAAAAGGTGTGCTTTTAGATTTCAATCCTAAACATCAAGTAGATTAATCTAGTTACAGCATTAATCATAAGACGAGAGTTGGTAGTCTCGAATCCTCGTCGTTAATCAAGTTTCCCGATTTTAATCTCTTTACTCAAGAAAATTAAACCTAGGCATGTTCTAATGTTTGCAACCACTAGAAAACGTGACATAATGAATAATTAACAACGTGACAACATATATATTGAACCCGACGCTACCCGGAATCTATCTTGCTACGTTTGCCATGACTCCCACAACCCTAGTTGTGAGAGTTTTAGTTAATCATGCTTGAAGAAGACGAAAAGAAAGTCATAATCATAATAAAGGGAAAAGATCCTTACAATATAATGGAAACAATCTTCAAGTGTTCCAAGAACAAGAAACCAAGAACTCATGAACAACTCAAGAACAAATCAAGAACGCGTTTCCAAGACAAGGAAAACGTGTTTCTTGCTCTCCAATTCTCTCCTAAAACTATTGGGAAAACTATATTAAAAATCTTAACAAATAAACTTGCATAATTAAAATAAACCTAACATAGGGTATTTATAGGAGTCTAGGAAACAAATCCCAAAATCGTCCGGATTCCGCGTAGCGGACTTCCCAGGTGTGACGGCCAGGCTGACGGACCGTCACTGGCTTGATGGACCGTCGCCTGGGCCGTCACCACTAGGCAGTGGTGCTGCCTTGGTGTGACGGTCACTGTGACGGACCGTCACATGTGTGACGGGCCGTCACTCAGGCCGTCACTCTTAGGCAGAATGTTGTTTTTCGCGTATTTCCTTCCGTTTCCATGTTTG